>OY735228.1:37918263-37948263 GCA_963457665.1 Thysanoteuthis rhombus | reverse complement strand
ATTCAGTTTATCGTTCTAAAATGAAAAAAAAAAAGAAAACGAAAATTATGAAAAAATATTTTCCCGACGTAGTTTGATTTTCTTTTGGCCTTCAAAAATGGCTAAATTCGGCTAATTTTCCCCAATTTCTGGCTAACCAAATGGCTAAAGATATCGAATTATGTTGTAAGTTAGATAAAGAATAAAATGAAATCAGTTACATATTTTTTTTTTCACTGGCCAGATTTTCGGCTATCTGTAACTGCTGATTTTTATCGGCTAAATAGGAGGGATTGGCTCGATCTAGCCGAATAGTGACTAATTTGGTATCTCTTGATTAGTACAGGTTATTAAAAGCTGGTCCGGATAGTGAAAAGTATCTGAACGGAGTGAGGGGATTAGGTGTGAAAAGTTGACAATAATTCAGCCGGTATCTGAATTAAAAGATGGCAGTGTTGATATGCCTAGAAAAATGATCTGGTGGAGAGTGAGCATTTCCAAGTTTAGTGTTGGCAAAAAAAAAGGAAGAAAAATACAAAAACATTAGTTGTAACTGGAACTGACGAAATATTTTGCTGTGTCTTTCGTGTGGTAATGTCATACATACGTATAGGCCCAGGGGTGGCGAACCTTTTCAAGAGTGTGTGTCCATATTGGCGATAATCTTCTGAAAAATCCCGTCTTGTGCTCATGGGAATTTTCAAGCAGCAGATTATCATTTTTATTGCATTTGTTTATTTTTATTTTTTTTTTTATTTTTGCAAACTACGATGGAGAAAGAAAAACAAAATGCTTAAAAGCATTTTCAAAGTCGTCTGTTGAGACAATCATTAACTACTGAATTATTTGAATCGGACATCTTTAAAATAATTTTTATTTAAATGAATTTTTCCACATACCCCAGGCTTTTGAAATGACTGTTTACCCAACGGCCAATCTAGCGCTTTTCGCGCGAAATTCAGCGCGTTTCATTTTGGCAGAACGAAAAAATACTGAATTAGTGTGGGCATGTTTAAATATTTCAACCATTTTTTAGGGCGTTTCTGACTATTTTTAGCATCTTTTGGGGTGTTTTTTTTGGGGGGGGGACATTTTTGTCATTTTTCGGCTCTTTTTTAAAATTTAGCGCCTTTTGGTAGTCAGAATAGCGCGTCTTAGACTCCCATTGTGGATCCAAGTGATCT
The DNA here is from genome assembly GCA_963457665.1 of Thysanoteuthis rhombus. Classification (NCBI taxonomy): domain Eukaryota; kingdom Metazoa; phylum Mollusca; class Cephalopoda; order Oegopsida; family Thysanoteuthidae; genus Thysanoteuthis; species Thysanoteuthis major. Next base: position 37,947,100 of record OY735228.1, on the reverse strand, counting down.
GCAGACCATAATTTGGGAACCAATGCTTTAAACGTGTGTACAGACTGTGAATGTTGAAGATATTGAGTGGTGGGGACAGATAGCGAAAATGTAGGGAAGGTAATTCTACATGGATCCGCTCCAGAATTCAATCACTTTTTTCCTAATCCGCAAAATTTTATTCGAACTTTTTGAGAACTTTTGGAGATATTGTGAAAACAGACAGTGAACTCTTACGGATATTTTGTGGCTAAAAACAGTTTTCTAGGATGTAGGGAAGATAATTGTGCATAAAATTGGCTTCCAAAATTTTGACTTCTTTCGTAGCTTATGGCTCAATTTTTCACGAAATTTCATTGAAATTCGATGAAAATTTTAGAGATATCGTGTGTACAGAGAGAGAAACTTTGGAGATATTTTGAAATGTGGACAGATGGCTACAATGTAGGGAAGGTAATTTGGCATGGATCCGCTCAAAAGTTTCTAAAAACATTTCATAGCGATATCGTATGACAAACAGAGAACTTTTTGAGATATTTTTGGGTTGCAGGCAGTTAGCTAGGTTATAAGGGAGGTAATTGTGCATGGATCTGCTCCGAAATTTTCTGCATTCTTTCATAGATTATTGCCCACCCTTTAAAATAATCTACTCAGAATGAGAACTTCTGTAGATAATGTGTAGACAGACAGGCGGAAAAAAAACATCAAAATTTCAGATCAGAACATTTTATTTAGTCCTGGCTGTTCTTCATCTAAAAAAATCCGAACGAATTCCGTTGAAATTCTGTGGATAATAAGCTACGAAATTTAAATTTGGGGAAATAAATTTGTCATTAGTTCTGCGATAAGCAATTTTATCAAATATTTTCGTATATGCCATAGTTTAGCCCGATCTCTGTGATGTCTACTACTACAGCAGTACCTGTTCCAGAGGCACTTGTTTGGAAGGACCTGGACTCCGTGGTGTGTCCAGCAGTTCTCCTGGTTGAATTGAATTTTCAAGAAAACGTCAGTAGCGATTGATGCAAAATGTATTCTAAAGAGCGAAAGTCAAGGGAGACGATTTATTGAAACTATGAAGAAAATGTCGGTATTCTTTAATTCTTTCTTTATTTTTATTAGATTTCTCAAGAACTGTTAATCCAAACAACTTCAAACACGACTCTGCATTGCTTTGTATACTAACTGATATATTCGGTGATTTTCTACTCCGTACTAAGACCAGTTGTTGGGTAAACGTTATGCACTCCAAACACATAGATTTCTTCAATTGTAGGGAGATGGTGTGAAAAAGTAATTTCTAAAGTTGTCAGCAACTTTTATTTTAGCCTTTTGGACGTAAATATGTGGAAAAACACGAGAGACAAGTATTGGAAAAATGTGGTAAGTAATTTAGAACCGTCGTCAGACGATAAAGTAGATTCTTTCACCTGTTGCCACAGAACTAAATCACTATGAGGCATACACGAACGTAAGCACTCACGCACATACACTTGCGTTCACACACACACACACATACACTTACATGCACACACACATAAACACACACACACATCTCTATACATTATCTGTAAGTGTGTATACGTGTTGGGTAGCGAATTATACACGAAAATACAGCCCGCTAAATGTTATCGTTTTTTCTTCCGTGCAGCTTATGTGGAAGACACTCGTTAAGGTGACTAACATAACCAAATTGTTACAAATATCTTCCAACGCTTCATTTGGTATATTGGCCATCTTCTGTCGTATAACATTGATCTCAATGTCTTAATTTGAGCGCCATCTATCTCAACCGACTGTCTAGCATCGTTCAGCGAAATCCCTCGATGACCTCGACTTTTCATAGAATCTTCTTCATGAACTGTGCAAATCTTTTTTGTGTTTAAGTTGCATTTTTTTTTAATAAAAAAAAGGCAAAACATACCGAAAATGTTGCTTGTTTTCTTCCATCTTCTATAACTCTTTAAGTTAATGTTATTCTCTACATATGGTATCTTTCGATGATCCCAGCACTTCTGAAGAAAAAAATTGGGGTACTAGTGGTCGGGTTCTCCTCTACCATGCATTTTGAACCATCATAGTCGATAACTGATTGTCTTCCATTTCTTGGCTTCAAATCCCAAGGGACAAGACACCACTGTTGAAATGCTTGAAACTGTTTTGGGGCAATACAATCAAGTGGTGTTTCATCTACGTCCACAACCTGCAATCTGCGAGCAACTTCAGAGGCTTTGAATAATGCCTCAAAATTTTCAAAATCAAAATCTATCATTGTAACATTTGACACAAAAGTTAAGCTGATCAGTATTGACAGAGATATGATATATGCGATAATAACATGAATAATATAGTGAGTTCATAGATGGACTTTAGATGGGTATATGAAATAGGCTTTGGAGAAAAGGTCTGTAAAAACGAATATACACTTGATACACCCTAGTATGCTTTTTTAGTGGGAGTTGGTAGCCATGTCCCAATTAAATAATTTTGATAAATGTGAACATGTTTTCCTTTGCTGTATTGACAAATATATTTTTCTTAATTATTGTCTTAATGAAGCATTGTACGTTGTCGGAAAAGAAGAAGCGGGTTGAAGCGGCCGGAGCTTGAAGTCATGAGTAAAATGAGAGACAAAGAAAATTTATGATATTGTCGTCTCGTTAATTAAGCTTAGTACGAAAGAAATCACGGATGAATTGATGTTCAAACAACAGCCACGGTTACCGACGTCTGCCCGGATAGCGTAATGGTCAGCACGTCTGCATCACATGCACGGACCAACCAAGTCTCCCGGATTTTCAAACCAAGGGCTGCGTCCCCGCCTATGATGGATTTGCACGAATTTTCTGCATTGAACAAATATGCCCGTAAAAAACGTTTCCCTTCTATTCGTAGACTTAGCTAATCTCCCGCATTTTGTGGATTAAAATTATTTTAAAATAGGGTTTCAATACACCGAAATAGCTGTTTTAAATCTTCTAAAATTGAAGATGGTGTGGATGGCCTTTTCTTTTCTTTTTCTTCTTTTTTTTTGGCGGGGAAAACTCCCTCCTGAGAATAAACATAGGTGGGTCTGCACGCAGGAGGTCCTGGTATGAGCAGAGAGCGTGCAAAACTCTTCATTATCACCCAGTAGCTAATTGAGTACACTTTAAGCGGTGGAATAGCATCCTACCAAGACAGTGGTCGTAAAAAAAAAACTCATAAGAATAAAGTCCTTATTTAAAGATTTAAAACATGCAAGGATCTCTGAGCTAACGCTTACAAAGGAAAATTGGACTTCGTCACCGTCTGTTAATAGTTCAAATGGAAATCTCCTAAGAGATGGACACTTTACCTTTCACACTGCTGTAGATAGTCAGGGACAACTTTTTTGGTACTCGTACCATGTAACCCATTACAGCCTGTTGAATGTTAAGGAGGAGATTAATACTACCAACAATGTCTGTTGCCTCGATTATTGCCATCAATAACCAAGTATGGTACCCCAACCATAAACTTGGACATGAATAATTTGTTTCGATTGATTTTGAAATTTTAGACATCGCTTGTTCCTGGGACAGGAAACAGGCATACCAAACTTTTAATCATTTAGTTTTACTACAATCACCTAGTATCTCGAATGATTAAAACTAGAATGAATTCAATCCCTTCTGGGTGCTTACGTGCACGAGCCAAAGGAAGGCCAACGCCCCCCTCTCCAAATTCGAGCAAAACAGTGGAAATTTCAGGTAAATCAAATCTTCTGCTCCCCCCTGATAAAACATGCACGGACCCCTAAAATGTCCAAGTGCAATACAGTAAATAACCATATAGTAATGGCGAGCATGCCAGTCTTGCAGGCTATTACCATTTTTAATAGTTTCAATCCTTACCGGATACTTAATACTTGTGACCTGGTGCCATACGAAGCTTAGTAAATATCAATGGAAGACTCACATTAGGGTGGTTCACCATGGAACAGTGGTTAGCATCGTAGACTGTTGGAATGAGTTCAATCGTTGTTAGGTGCTCTGCACTTGTGATCTTATTTCAGATTAAGTTAAGTTTGGGAAATACCTTCTAACTTAACGGAGCTCGAAATTTGTTGATAATGCTATGATATATACAATAATTAAACAACCGTAACCACCGAAGTTAGTGAAGGGTTCTAGCTTTCTTTAACATATGCATGTTGTGTGTTTACGTGTTTGCGTGATTGTGAGTTCCAGTACTCCTGGCCGTATTGTTTTGTCTAAAGACTCGAAGATTTGAGTCAGCACTCTGTTAGATGCATTCTAAAAAGAATATCTTTTTATTTTTGGCTTGGGGGGGCCTTATTTTGACGGGTTTATTAAAAGATTCTCCCGAACCTAGATGCTTCTTGATGTTTTTTTGTGTTTTTTTACCCTATTTTAGATGTTTTCATGTGGAAAACGCCAATGATGTCACAAATAAAACTTATTCTGACCATATGTATTCCTCGATGGAATTTTTTTTTTTTTTTACATGACTTCAAATTTTGACGCTACGATTGTTCAATTATTGACTGTGATAGCGAGCCTCAATCGTTCTGAAAGTAAAATTTTTACCTTTCTTAAAAAAAAGGCATAATATGCCGAAAATGTTTCTTTTTCTTTCTCTTTCTATGTGTTTTTGATGTTTACTTAATGTTCTGCAGATGGTATATTTTGATGATCCCAGCTGTTAGAGAATTTTCGAGTACTGGTGGTCGGGTACTCCTCTACCTTGCTTCGAGTTATCACTGGTATCACGGCTGATGCATTTACAAACCTGACACATCGTGGGTTGATCTTCTGCGGCATTATTAACCGACTTCTATGAAAACATTATCCCTACAGCTGTTGTTCTTGGGTGTTGGTCATTGGTTATAAAACATAGGACCGAAATCAAAGAGTTTCTCGTAGCTGTCGTAGAAAAGCACATTGGATGAAACAGGCAGGGTATTAACAGTGGCGTAACCAGGTTTTTAACGTTAGGGGGAATGAGTACAGAAAAAGAAAATATACGTATCAAATAATTTTGATTGATGCCTCATTTCTATTATTCATTTAAATTTAAAAAAAAGATGGGTGCAGTTTTAAAGGGAATACATAGCTGTTGTTTTTCTTTTGAAATCAAAGCGCAAATTTTTTCAAAAGTAGGCTCGTAAATCTATTGTAATCTCTCGTTGTAACGGTACTCGTCCTAAAGGCACTATTTGATGACACACCTGTTCTAACAGTATGTTTGTTTTAACATTCTTGCAAGGATATTGTTTGAGATCAACGTTAGAGATTAAACCTTTCCGCGAATTAAAGAGTAAATTATTTGCCGTATTTATCAATTCGCAAGCCGTATATCCTAATCTATCTGTATTGACGGGATATTTAACATGATGTCATTCCCCTAGGTTGTTGTGATAACAGGAGTCTACTGAACATTGCATTTAAGATCAAGCATGATAAAAACATGTGCATTATTTTACGTGAAAAACCACATATTTCTGACATCAAAAACAAGAAATTAATATCTGATCGGTCATTTTTCATTTATGATTGAGTTGTATCTCTTCAGCACGATTATTAACAAAAGAGTAAAATAGAAAAATAATCGAAGGAATTCAACACAGAACCAATAAGAAGAAATATGGAAGAATAAGACGACGTCTTCTTTCTTATATCATATGAAGATACAGAATAAATTTGAGGGCTTTAGAAAAAACAGAAGGAATTTACATAAGTAATTTATTATACTTTCAGTCCTTTAGACCTTTGTTTCCACCATCAGCTGTACAGCTTACATGAAATATCTCCCCCTTGTTCTGAATTTATTTTCACGACTTGAATCCATAGGTCTGCTTTGAAATGTTACTCATGTTTGTGGCGTTGGGCAAAATTCTAAAATGTGTGCCAATATGTTATTAAAGGCATCAGTGTGGCTCTTGTCGTACTGCATTCACCACGTGGATTCGTCTGGATATTAGGGTAACATTGATGAATATTCTTTCCACATGATCAATTTCCTTTTTTTCTATCTCTCCACGTGATTTCAACATGGTTGTGATTAACAGTCCAGTGGGCATATTTTTGGTCAACATCAATCTCACCTGATCTTCCATAATAGGTTTTCCAACTGTCTGTGTGAGATCATGGTCCCGGGTTTTATACCATCTTTGATAATTGGGATCAAAGTGGCCTCTGAGCGAATCGACAAAAATCATTATTTCTGTGGCCGTGTCAAATCCACCGAAATCCCACCTTGGTGGAATATTATGACATGATTGTTTTGTTTTGTTTTTGTTCTTGTTTTTTTTCGGGGGAGTCCACTTTGAATTCGTCGATTCCTGCAATAATTTGAGCTCTCCAACTTGGAGCAGGTTATCTAGTAATCATTTGGAATAAACATCCCTACCATGGAATAATGGTACGCTCCAATATGATCATCATAATTGCAGTTATCTACGCTTCTACTCGACCAAACTTTACTCCGGTCATCAGCTGATCACGCGTGATACACCTTGATATTTAATTGCAAATTATGTTTTTCTCTTTTATAGAACAATGTAATGATGACCAATTACATACATTAGATCCATGATCAGAATGTTTAAAAGTACTGAATTAAAAATCGATTTGGGTGTTAAAACTTTGAGGTATCTCAGAGATAACGGGGCTTTTTTATAGTTTAACATCTCAAATCAAAACTTATTAACCGATTTCCCTAGTTTAACGTCCCAAAACAAAACTAGTTTGTCGATTTCATAGTTTAACGTCTCAAATCAAACCTATCTGCCAATTTTTCAGTTTAACGTCTCAAATCGAAACATTTTCCGATCTTTGATTTTGGTATCCTGTGTGTTGGGTGAATTTCCCCTTAAGTAGATATCCTTTGGAGCATTTTTTTGCGGAGAAATCGGAGCCTATTTATTTGGAAGTTAAGGCTAATAACTAGCATTTCTGCCGTTTTAATATATAGGTGCAACTCTGCCGAGTCAGTTTTCTCTTTTATTGGTCATTTCTGATTCTAAAATTTCCTTTCCAATGAGTCCTAATTTCAAACAGGCAATGATGGTATCTTTTATCGCAAATATGATCTGGTCACTTAACTTTCGCTTACTTATAGGAGGACGATAAATTGAAATAATGAGTCCAGTAAGTTCTTCCAAGGCCATACGATAAAGTAAAAAAAGAAAAAGAGATACGACTTTTATAGCACAAAGAAACTGAAGAGTTAAAAAAAAAAATTTTTCTTGAAAATGCGCCACTGGGTATAAACAAGCGACTAAATTAAGAGAATTACTGACAAATTCTTCGTGCAGGGATTGGTCGATAAACAACCACCTATTTCTACGAGCATTTTGTGTTAACCCACTCCTTTTAAATAGCATTAAATTAACTGTAAGCTTTGGGGGAAGTTCATAATTAGGGAGGACACTCGACTGTCATATATCATATGTTATATGGATGGGAGTAACACTGACACAGACCTTTCAAGTCTCATGCATTCATGCAGACATTGAGACCTACGCATTTTGATATATTCTCACACGCATGAGAGGAAATTCTCACGCATTCTATAAAAAGTTCAAGATTTATTTAGACTTAGTTAATTGGTTTAGATTTCTGACAAAAATCTCATCTTAGATGAAGCATCTGTAAGATAGACTTCTCAAGAACACTATTTAGTGTCAGTGGTTGATATGCCTTGAAATGCAATTTTAGACAATCTTGTACACATAACTTTCTTGGGGAGTATGTCCCCACACTCCCCTTGGAGGACCCTCCAATTTTTCCTCTCTGTTCTCGGAATTTTAGGTGTCACACGATTCTTAGACATTCTCAACACTGAAACTTGACATGTCTGAATACACATTTTGGTTTTATATGATTATCTCATCGACAAAATGATGTATTTTGCCATGAGATTAATAGCGAACTTCTCAATGTAGCTAGAGGGCTGGAAATTTAAACATTTTCTCTTTTTGACGTCGACAAAAATCTTTTTTTTTTCTTGAATTCCTTCCCATCATAGGTTTCTGGTGGTGGGGGTTTCAATGTTAAATTGATATTTTACTAAGTCCGCTTCTTTTTTGAAAATTTAGCCTTTTCATTGATCGCTGTCCAACAAAATGTCACTTATTCATTGATTACCCCTTTGACCAATTTTCTAATTGATCACCCCCAACATGATATGCTGCCAAAAGACGTTTGCCATGTTAAGGTTTCTATTGAGTGACTAACCAGTCCTGTTTGTTCATTTGCGAAGGCGGAGATACTCTTTCGATGCCAATCGAAACAGTCCCTAAGCGCTCAGCTTTCTAGAAAGGCGTTCTGCCTGAAGTATTCTTTGTTTAAACGAAAACACCTATAAACAAAAATTGTTACCGCCATGCTTAAGATTTTATCATGGTAACCATGTAAAAAAGGTGGTTTATTATTTGAGGGTTGGCTTGTAGCTTGCAATTTTTCAGTAGAGTAAGTATTATATCTCACAGAGTTGTTAGAATGTGTCATGGACAGCGAATGATTTCTGGATGTGTCATCTGGTGTAAATTTTGTTTTGCTGTGTGGACTATGTCCCTCCTTTTATAAGACTTTACAGATATATACGTCTCATATGCTGTCATTGTGTTTAAAGAGGTCATATGACTAGGTTCACTGGAGTACAGGTGAGGGGGCAGCCTGGCCCGACTGACACCGTCGTGATGTTTATGCAGCTCGTAAAATAAATGTTTACCGCTTCTTTTAACGGTATTTTTCGGCGATTTTAACCAATATTTATCAATTTTCCAGCATTTCCAACTATCAAAACGGCCATAAAAAGGCTAAAAGTGTTTTGGTGTTTTTTGACATTTGTTGAAGTCGATTTAGCACGGAAAGATTTTTGAATTGGCAACACTAGGGGTGACATGCTGAGCAACCGACCTTACAAAATGCCACCGACCAAGTTGACGCAAATTCTCCTGGCAACATCTTATTCAGCAATGTTACAGAAATCTTGGAAGTGCCTTTGAAATTCAATCAGCTTTTTATTGCTTGCGCAATCAAGTGAATTGTAATACGTTGCTTACAAAAGTCATTTTCCACTTTTTTTAGCATGCCCCCCCCCTTAAGACATATACTCAGGTTCTTCTCGCTCGACACTAGGAACATAATATAATAATTATTCAATATGAAAAATTGATTCATAATAGGCCAAGACAGTAAGTGCAGCATCAATCCAGATAAAATCATGCTACTGTCACCCCTAAGCATTGCAACCAGAGGTCAGATCAAGAAGCCACACCGGAGCACTTCTCGGACAGATCGGCTCCTACGAGGAACACGCTATCAGAAGCCACAGTATCTTCTCCAAACGTAACCATATTCAAATCAAATCTCTGAAAAGATCTCGGATACCGTATGTTGAGAATGAATTCCCGGAATAAATAATGACTTGCAGTAGGACTACACAGGTTGACCTTACTAACGTAATATTGTCCTGTTTGAGATACAAACGATGTGAATTAAAAATGAGAGAAATTGGGGCTAGATCCAGAATAGCCCAACCTATACGGAATCTACTGGGGGGGAAAAGTTCTCTATATTTGGTAGGATTAGAACGGATTTTTTTTTTGCACACTGCTGCAACCTGAACAAAAAGTTACGGCGCAATGTTACAGTGAATAGGTACCTCATTTGAATGATGTATTAGAACAGAAGAAAAAAAAACTTTTACGTGCAAGGAAGATGGCCGATTTTTTTTTCTGTAAGGCAAACTCTGTCCTTGTATTTCAAATGCGACACTGCAAACGATCATGGAGCTAGAAAGGGAAGTTCTTCCACATTCGATGCGTTCTCTAGGATTCTGTGAAAAAATGCTTACATAATAGAAGCCCACACGAAAATTCTCTGCAGAAAAGAGCTGAGGGTCATAAATTCGAACAGGAAAAAGCCCACACAGAAAAAAGCTCAACGCAAAAAGCCCACACGATAAAAGCCCATACGGAAAAATCCCACACAGAAAAAAAAATATGGACAAAAGAAATTGTTGCCCCACATAAATTCAGATTGATATCTCGGAAACCAAAAGTTCTGTTCACAAAACCATTCGTCTCACGTAGGTATTTGGGCAAATATGTTTAACCATTTTTAATAACCAACCGATAACATCAAACAAGAAATATAAATATTGGAACAATGTACATTAATCATTATATATTTATGTTCATTATTATAAATCCATTGTTAGTGTAGTCAATTCGTGGTTATAAACATCTTTACGTGGTAAGAATAATTCTAAATGATCAGTTTGAACGATTTTTTATTCATTTTGAATTATTCTTAATTAATCAAAGTAATTTTTAGTTCAAGTAAGTAAAGTGTTTGGGACTGAGTGATTTTGATAACAATAACCATTTGATAACATTATCACTGATGTCATTCCCCTCGAACTGCAGGATGATCAACATCTTTCCCTAATGAGCAACACCGGCAATCCCAACTATACAATAAGGATATGAATCAAATCGTAAAGCTTTCGTGAATTTCTTTCGTTGAAACAAATCGATTGAAGATTTTCTCTTCAAATTGTTTTGTTTTATTCTTGTTGATTCGAAATTATAAAAAGTTTTTTCTTCTTCAGTAATGATATTTTTCTTTGTCTTATTTTTGATATAAATGTTGAAAAAAAAGAAAGAAAAAGAACTGATATTGATCTCTATTTGTTGGAAAAACTCTCTCAGAGTCTAGAAATCCGATCATGTTCACGATAATCTTCAAACATTTACCATTTCTTCTGGTCTATGAGGCGCAGGATGGTTCTGATCTAAACGTAACAAGAATTATCTTCCATGTGGGCCTTTTTCTGTGTGGGCCTTTTTCCATCTTAACCCTTTTCCACGTGGGTTTCTTTCTGTGTGAGCCTTTTCCATGTGGGCCTCTGTGTGTGCTTCTTTCATGTGTGCTCTTTTTCGGGTGGATTTTCGTGTGGGCTTCTTCCATGTGAGCCATTTTGTGGGCATCGTTTTCAAAACCTGTCAGCTTCAGGGTCTCTTTTGCTCTACTCTATGTGTCACTTTTGTCTCTTTATAACAGTCCCTAACAATTTCAATATATATGCATAAAAAATTCTTCGAAGAATTCATTGAATCAAGAACAGAGCCGTCTTGCTGAAAGGTGACATAAGATCATAGGACGACAGGGGAAAATACTTCAATGGCTGAAAAATTCACAACGGATAATGATTATTGATGAATTTCTTCATTTCTCAATCAATAGCGTTTTTTAAAAAATACGTAATAACGATATTTCAAGCCTTATCAAGGACAAAAAACAATAAAGGAATACATTTTAAACGTTTTTTTTTCTTGCGAAGAAAATATCTACTCACAGAACCCATTTGGTTCATAGATTGTCGGATTGGACAGAAATTTGATACAGGAAACTTTGGGACCAAAGTGCAGCTTTTTATACATCGCACTTACGCTGGCTACGGCTTCAATCATTCTTGCTTAGAAAATTGATTTCCCAGCATTTCAAGCGCAGAATTTCTGTAACAGTTTAAACTGGCTCTGCGTACGCTAAAATATTTGAATGTAGAGAGATAATTGGGAAAATATTCTCTTTAAAATTTACTGAAGGTGCAAGAATCTAAATTTATGTAAATCAGTTGACTTCGCCTCTTTGATTTAGATGGAACTGTTACTACATAATGAAGTATTTGGTTAGTTTAACTGATTTCATTTTAAATAAAACCTGATAAGAGAAGAGAGGACAGAGAGACGAAGCAAATATCCATGTCCCATTGGGCGATTGGGTCCCAAGAATTTTTCCAACAAAGTTGCCTGGTTGAATTTAGCTAAAATTTGATACTGGAGACTTTTGGGCTAAGCTGTAACTTCTGTCTACGTCAAACTGTAAAAGCTATCGTTCGTTAGCTATAGTCATATCTAACATTACTACTTACTCGGTTACAAGTTGCGATATATGAAATAGACTTGAAATCATTAAACACCAGAAATGGTGTTACTCACTTCTATTTTACCCATATCTCATGGGAGAAATAGACTCATGCCTTTCCCCGGGACATTTATGCAGAGTGAACACGAATTGTCCAAGCCGGAGTTTGAACTTTTTTTACGCAGATCATTGTCGGCACTGTTTTACCCACAATGGTTACCGAAAAGAAAAAGTTGCAAGTGATGTAGAAATGACAGGTGCAGAAACTGCAATCGGCGGATCGGGTGTATTATGATTACTAAATTGCTGCAATACAAATAAAACAAGGTGGAGCCGAAGTTGTGGGTTTTGAATTCCAACCCTGAGGCCAAGACTCTAGCTTGCATCTTAAGGACAAAGAAGGCAAAATTTGAATGTAAAGGAGAGGCTTCAAAAAGGTAATTCTATATTATCCATTTTATGAATGTGATTCACATCCTTGATTATAATCTAATACCGTTTTCATCATCATCATCATCATCATCATCATCATCATCATCATCATCATCATCATCTCCACCACCACCACCACCATCATCATCATCATCATCATCATCATCATCATTCTTTCAACGTCTGTCGTTGGACATAGACCTTCCCCAGGATTCGCTTCTCTATCATGAGCGTCGCAGAGCCAGTACGTTCTGAATTTGTCTAGCTCGTCTCTCCATCTAATATTCTGCCGACCTCGATTCCGCGTGTGATCTTGGGGGATTCATGTCGTGAGTCGCGATGTCCATCGGTTGTCCGCCATTCTTGGAACTTGGCTAGCCCACTGCCATTTGAGATTTTCAATGGATTCTATGATATCCTTGACTTTTGTCTTTTCCCAGATGTACTGCGTTGTTTTGTGGTCTCTCCATGTGAGGCCTACTAGCATAATTCTCTCATGTACACGTTGCATAGTTCTCAATTTGCGGATCTGTTTCTTAGTTAGGTTCCATGTTTCAGCACCATAAGTGACTATTGGAAGGATACATTGGTTATACACTCTTCTTTTTACTAAGATCAAAATCGAGGACACAGAACTGGAGAAAGTAGATCACTGCATCTACGTAGAACAACAAATCTCCATGAGACCCTCAAAAGAAGAAGAAATCAAACGAAGAATCACGCTAGGATAGCAAGCCTTTGGCAGAGCAAGCTCAACCTTCGGAAATAAGAAGATCCCATTAATCCTAAAAATGCATCCACCCGATTCCGTTTTAGCAATAGCAAAATAGTTGAAAAAGGGTTTTCAACATTTCGCTGCAGACTGATTTTCATTTCATTGGAGATTATACCTTGCGTACTAATTATATGAACTGCAATATTGCCGCAACAAAGTAGGGCCGAAGTTTTTTAAATTTCGATTACTTTTTTATAAATCTCATAAAAACGTTAAAGCGTCAATATTTTCCTTTTTACATTCCATAAACGTACAACATAATTTAACAAATATGTATTTAAAAGTTGCCAAACAAAACTATAGGAATGTGAGGCTATAAAAGTCATTCAACAGAACCGAATCGGGCAATGTCGGGTGGCAATTAGGGACATTCCTTGTTTTGAACGTTTTGTGATAGCGTTTAGGATGTTTTGCTTTATGCTCCAACCCGGTGGTTTTCAATGGCATGGCCTAGTTTAGAAATAATGATGTGATGCAGAAGTTATTCGGACCTAATCCGTAACGCGTATTTACATTTGGGACGAGTTAAGAAATGATAATTCGGGACAAAGTTTATCAGGGAAGAAGAAAGAATGGAACAGTGATCCACCAAAAAGTGAGAGAGAGAGAGAGAGACAGAGAGAGAGAGAGAGAGAGAAAGAGATCAAAGGACATATTTGTTTACGTTGCTCTTAAACACATTCACACACAGATATTTACACTTTTGTTGATACAGATCTGTTTCACGCTATTGCGATCAACAGACAACTGTTTTTTTTTCTACTTTCATTTTGCTTCTATAAGAACGAAAGTGATGTTTTCTAATGGGGCATTTGTCGTTTTTTTTTGGGTTGTTTTTTTTTTTATTCCACTTTTTCTGTGTGCGTATGTGCTGAGATCAGTGGTAACACACTATCAAGGTCAGTTCCCAATTGGTCTGTGTGATGTCTAAGATGGATTGATATTTTTGTTGTAGATTATGTTGGAGTCTGATGTTTTGTAGTGTTATCTTGGTGGGACGGGAAGGCGTTTTTTTTTTAATTGGTATCCTGAGTTCGATTGTATGCATAATTTTGTGAGTGAATTTTCAAATAGAGTGAGTTTAAGATTAGTTAACATTGATGATGTTATATCATTTTTTATATAGATCTTCGTTGCTATCATTTTTGTTGTTTTTGTTGTTGTTAAATACATGCTTATATGGTAATCACCCTATACAATTTATGTGTATGGAAGCTTAATGGAACAATTACAAGCTTATTAGTATAGAGGGTCATTTACCATTAAAGTGTATTCAGGTGGTTCACACACGCAGAGATAGAGAGAGGGGGGATAGAGAGAGAGAGAGAGAAAGAGAGAGCGGTAAAAAAAACACTCCTATAAACAAGAAAGAAAGCCAAGCCAAAAAAGACAACTCTTTAGTTTTATATAAAGGCAAAATGAAAAAAAAAAAAAAAAAAAAAAAAAAAAAACAGAAAAAAACGAAAAACAGTGAAACAGATCAGATACAACAAAACTGTAAATATTCATCTATTTACACTTTATCAAATATAAACATATATTATAAGAATTATGAGGATATATACCAGGTGGATGTCAACATTTCGTGCCGAACACTTTTCCTCATTTCTTGTCCAGCTCTGTTTACTTAGATATTAATATTGGGTATTATATATATATATACGTGTGTGTGTGTGTGTGTGTGCGTGCGCGCGCACGTGCGTGCAAGACTTTTAAATGAACACACAGTCTATACTCCAATCCGGTATAAAACTACCTCCAAATGTGGACACAAATTCAGTTTAATGCGGGGTAAATATGCATTTGTAAGGACAACGACAGAAACTGCCCAGTCCCTCCGACCACACTTTACGAAAGTTTGTTCATACCCCTTTTCCGCTTTCAGGGAAAAAAAGCCAAAAAACGGGAATAGCTTTCAGCGATCGTTTCGAAACGAACTGATATAGACTCCCCTCTCTCTCTCTCCCCCAACTCTCCAGTTTTCTGTACCGCCAATCATCCCAACATGCCACAACTCAGCCTAACATATCATCATCACTTTTTCAGGGTAGAGAGGGAGGTCTGAGAATGCTCAAATTTTTCCCATGTGAATTAATGGTAATTGCTTCTTCATTTTACGCCATGTTGGCTTACGAAGGGTTTTGTAGGAACGTTTTACTCCTGGATAGCGGATGAAAAACCTATATTACCACAATACTGAAAACTCAACTTATCGGACCGTTTTTAGTTAGTTCCTACGGAAGCCCCCACATTTCCTAGCGGATTGATGGAGAATCTACAGCCCCTCTCTAATCTCCGGTGGGGAGGGGATAGCAGCTGCTGGTTGCTGGATACTATTTGTACATGGCCACATCCCCAACCCCCTGTGGACAAACACATGACCAATATTTGACTGGCTGCAGGTTACATGCTACCAGGCTGTCGACTGACTGTTGGCTGGATAAATCTCAGACTATTAAAAAAAAAAAAGGTAAAAAATCCGAAAAATCATCAATTAAAATTTATTGACCAAAACATGTGCGCTACAGGTAGTCTGGGACGCGCTGAATTCGTTTACAGTTTCATTTTCTCTTTTGGATGCGTAGTTCTCGGGTGATAAAGTGAAAACATACATACATACATACATGCATACATACATTACAATTTTATATATATATACTCGCTATCATAGCCAATAATTGAACAACTGGGAAGAATAAATATGGTCAGATTAAATTCTGTTTATGACATAACTGGCGTTTTTCACTGGAAAACATTTAAAATAGAGCAGCAACAACAACAACAACGAAAAACATCTACAATTATCTAAATTTTGGAGAATCTAGATGCTATTGATAAACCTGTCAAAATATGACTCCCTAAAACGTCAAAAAAGATTTTTCTTCCAATTGTTGAACATCCTTAGAGGGGGGTCTAGTGGGGTACCAATGGCAATATTCAAGTCTGAGAAGAAAACCGTGTGGCCCGGAGCGCTGGGACACCCAAACAAAAAAATTAACAACCATCCGTGCGTATGAAAGGATAGAACGCTCCTCCCTCTTTTATCCTTCTTAATTAATCGCTGTGACCACTCCCTGTGCGCACACACACACGCACGTGCACACACACGCACGCACACACAACGAAATGATTCACTCTGAATTCGTCACAGATCTATCAGAGCGTGTCTATAGTTCTCATGTGGTCGACTATCAAAATCCTGACACCATGACCCAACAAAAAAAAACGAAGGAAAAAAAAAATAAAAGAAACCAATAACCTTGGCCTTACCCATCTTCAAAGAACTGAATTACGTCACCCCCTCTCTCATTGATTATGTGTCCATCAGGCGAGTCGTATAGCCTACCTCCTATCCAATTTCAAAATTTAGTGGACAGTGGTTATTGGCCCATCTCCCCCAGTCAAGATCAGATAAGATACAAAGTGGGAACACACGCACATTTGTGAGTGGGTAGAGACAAAAATTGCTCAGTTCCATCAGCATATTACCGTAGGCGTCAGGTTGTACCAACTGACCCTCCCTATTTTAGTGCAAAGGGGATTTGGTCTGAAAGAAAGAAACCTGTCTTATGTTAATCTCTGATCTCCGACCGAGAATGACCAATTATTTAGCACAAAAGTCAGGTACGTACATCTGAATACTATATTTATGTGGATTGTGAATAAGTGTGTTGGCTGTTTTTCCTGGAGATACTTCTGATAAATATCAATTCATTATTTGTCGTTTTGTTAACAGTTGTACAACAACAGGATCGGTTGATGGATGCTACTGACAGTGTATGTGTAACAGCAGAAAGGGGGACGGGTCGAAAAAGTTGGGTAGTTCAATAAAAGGAAGGGAAGGGAGAGGGGTAAAGAAAGTTATGTAGTTTAATAAGAGGACAGGAAGGGAGAGGAGAGAAAGGAAAGTTAGTCTATCGGAGGATAGGGAGGAAAACAAATGAAAGTTAAATAAGGGAGTAGGAATGAAGAAATGCCGATGGCTGCTAATGATATTATGCGTGACAGACATGGAGGAAAAGGAGAAGGTAGAAAGGAAAATTATGTAGTTCAATATGATTATGAACTTTCCTGGTTTTATGTTTTTAGTAAAAAGCATACTTCATCACTTCCTGTAATTTCTTATACATTTGTTGTTTTGTGTATAAAGTTTTCCCGTCATAAATTATCTGATCACGCTTAAGAAGTTGGATCAATCCTACAAAACGTCCGTGAACAAATACCTGTTCACCAAACTTGTGGCTTTCCTTATTGTCTGTAAATTTTCACCATATATATAGAGAGAATATAGAAGTGACACGAACAACGATTCACGTCTGTTGTTATAATTACTGGTACCTTATTGTTAAATACGCATTATGATAACTTGGGTAGGTAAACCCTCTGTTTCGAAAAATATATATGATGTGAAGTATAAAATAACATCCATATGCAATACATTATGATGACACCCAATATGAAATAACAAATTATGTGTATGACAAGAGAAATGGTGCTTGATCAACACTGCAGGGGTGCCATGTTAATATAAGTACCGTAACATCAAAGTATGTGTGAAAAAAAAAGAAGAAAAAAAGATTAATGAAGAGGACACAAATTACAACAACATGTATTGGAAAATAAGTGACTGAAGTGACACAAAAAAGTCTTTAAAAAAATTTTCCAAGTGTTTAGTATTCGAATCTGTGAAGCTTTCTAGATTATATATATACGTACATATATGACAAAAGTAAAAAGAGAACTATTAGATTGATGTTAGGGAAATCTGATAAGTGTCTCAGAAGTTTACATTTATTGCTTTTGCAGGAAAGAATTATAATTTCACTTTATTTAGTTAAAATCATGGTTATAAAATATATTTCATCACTACCTACAATTCCTTATGTAAAGCAACGTATATCCGAGTTCTGTCAGTCTCGCTCCCTCTTCCTCTTCGCCTTGCGCTCACACATTGACAAAAATCTTTCGGGTGTGCAGTATGGTAATGATTCAAGTCAGCACTTGCACAATGACTAGTTGGTTAATGTAATGGCAGAGAAAAGCTCATAGAACAAAAAACATTTTACTTGCTCTCCCCTCGAAAACAAAATCTTGGTTTTCTAAAGCACCTTGATGACAGCTGTCTTTTTGTGACTAATAGACCTAAAGAAATTAATGTTCTTGTTCATTTTTTAAATTCACCCTCTCATCATTTACTGCATGGGTCCTACACACTACGCGACACGAATCAACGCACTTTATGAATAATCTCTCATTGTACTATAATTGATATCATTATTATCATATATGATGTCAGTTGACTGGGTTACGCCTTAGTACTACATTCTGTCATATCATCCATCTATAACATGGACGGTGTGACTTTTTCTATTTCTCTGTCTGTTACAATAGACTCTTCTACTTAAAGGTAACAATTTTGTTGATAAAAATATCTCCTACTCAACATATGAAACAATGGATTCTTTCAATTAAACGAGGTCAGTAGTTACTTTTTTAAAAACGATCTTCTAATGAAAATTCAAATACATCTGATTTTTCCACGGGTATTATCTAGTCCCATCAAACTACTGAGGGAACCGTTTATTATAATCACAGATAATGTTATCAAACGATTATTGTATTCGAAATCAGTCGATCCCAAGCGTTTCATTTAAAATGAATGGAAGATTATATCAAAACAGGTCTGGTTAGTCAATCAATAGAAAACACCGCATGACCAATGCAATTTGACATCATGTCAGGTTGAGGGTGATCAACTGGAACATTTGAAAAAAGGTTGATCAATGAAGTTACGTCTCTCACCTTTTGTTGGGCAGTGATCTCAAACGGTCTGATTTTTCAGAAAACTAGTGTGAACGCTGCTGGACACTAAAAGGAACCAGTTTAGAGTAAACTTACAATGCGAATTGAACCTCATTAAAAACTACTTGTGGAATATTTTCAGAAGTTTTTTTTTCAAACAAGATTTGGAATAAATGTTATCATTTTCAACCCTCTAGCTCCATTGGTGCAGTTAGTACACGTGATAGATACATAGCCAGCCAAACAAACCAACTTGAAAAACTGAAGAAACCTATGTTGATGTTGACAGTTTTGGTTGACAGTCTCCAATATCTATATCAATCATGTTGAT
The DNA here is from genome assembly GCA_963457665.1 of Thysanoteuthis rhombus. Taxonomy (NCBI): domain Eukaryota; kingdom Metazoa; phylum Mollusca; class Cephalopoda; order Oegopsida; family Thysanoteuthidae; genus Thysanoteuthis; species Thysanoteuthis major. The sequence goes on along the minus strand of OY735228.1, from coordinate 37,927,860 downwards.
TTTTATAGTGTAATGTTGTTTACAACGGAAGAATTTAATAATGCAACAATCAATTTATAACAATGAAATTGGAAACTTCCAATTTTTATATCCTTTGACCAAATTTTATCCGTCGCTTATTGTTATCTGAAAACCCTCATCAAATAGTGTGCACAATAAGCGGTCCCCTCTGTACTACTCTATATGGTGATATATTAATGACACAACATTGTACTATCGTAGTTGATTTCTTAGACATGCTGACTATGATAGTATTATGGTTGTTACATTGTTTCTTACACTGTTCGCATTGTTATACTATGTTTGTCGTACTATATTTGCCACATTGTTTTATGCGACTCTCAAATGAGCACAACATCGAATACAGTATGGAAGATAGGTAAAGAATCTGGAAACTATAATCCTTATCAGGGCCGAATGGGTTGAACGCCACTTATAATTTTAGGGCCTTCCGTATTAAAATTGTCTGAGATCTGAACAGTAAGTTCATATTGAAGCATAAAAGAAAGAGAGAAACCGAAAAAATATCATTTTTAATTCTAAAAGCTCATAATTAGATATTTGAAAAAGTGGAGAAAATGCGCAATTAATCATAAGTATAGTAATAACAATTATTTACAAATAAAATAAGATGTCTCATAATATAATCTAGGAAAGCGGTAATTTACCTACATAAGAACATTTTTTTAATCCACGTCTCAAGTTTATCTCGTAATTATTCTATTTATGATTGGTCTTTTTCCCAAGGGCATGAATATTAAGTTCTATATTGCGATAGTATTTGTGGGTCTCAATGTCTAGGGCCCTACGCAACGGTATCGTTTGTGTATAGGCTGACCCAGCCCAGATCCTCAATAGCCCTGTTACAAACTTGACCAAACGAGGTTCTCTCGGAACACACCTTCTTGTTTACAGACGTAAATAAAATATATAGAACTGCGAATCGAAAATTTGAACTGAAACAACAACCGACATTGTTTCGTCTCCCCAGTGCACCATAAAATGCGGTGTTACTGGTGGCTGGTGTAATTTCCCACTTAACATGGTTTTGGCTGGCAATTAAGGAAGTTAATTGGCGTAATTAGGCCACAGTATTCACTCGAGGGAGAAGAAAGAGAGTTTAGAATGGAGAAGAGAGGGAGAAAAAAATTAATGGCTGTGCATCACGTGACTTCACACGGTCTAAGAACTATGATTACGCCATTATTTGGTCGACCCGTAAGCAACTCCCTCGCACAAAGGGGATCACATGACCTACAGATCTATACACGCGCATATTAACCTGGCAGGAGCACAAGTTAAAATGTAAACATTGTGATAGAACCGTTATTATTTTCAAATTTTGGACTATTTTTTTAATTTTTTACCTTCATTTTATATGTTTGTTTTTGTTTTTGTTTTTTGTTTTCGCTACTTTTGCTCAGACCGTTTAGCCTTCGGGATTGAGTAAATAAACCGTGTTTGAAGAGGAAATAAAGATCAAGCCTAAAATGGAGGTAAAAAATCGTTGAAAATTTAATAATGATTTATGGTACTGCATCTAAGGAAAATCTTTTGAAAAATCGGAAAAATGTATCAAAGAAGAAAAAAATCAAATCAATCATTTTCTTTTTATTATTGATCATTCTTTCCTTCTTTCTGTCATTTTCTGGCGTTTCCTCTTTTCTTTTTCTCACTGTTATTTCTCTGTTCTTCCCACTTTCTTTTTCACACTCTCCTATCCTCCTTTGTTTTTTGTTCTATACCTTTACTTTACTCTTTTCTTTCTTTCTTTCAATCTTTCTTTCTTTCAATCTTTCTTTCTTTCTTTCTTTCTTTCTTTCTTTCTTTCTTCATTCCTTCCTTCCTTCATTTCTATCTTTACCTTTTCTTCACTCTTTCTCTCTTTCTTTCATTTTTCCCCTTTTATCTGCTTTCAACCTTTCTTCCATTCTTTACCTTTCCTCTACTCATTCTCTCTTTCTTTCGATCCTTACCTTTTCTCTGCTTTTCCTCTCTTCCTTTCTTTCTTCTCCTTGTTCTTTACTTTTTTCTATTTTTTCTTTATTTGTTCTTTACCTTTTCCCCCACTCTTTCTTTCTTTCTTTCTTTCTTTCTCGAATCCCCCCACTGCCACTTCTCTATCATTCCTTTCTTTAAAAAAAAACAAACTTTTCATTGTTCTCTCTTCATTTTTTCTTTCCTTTCTTTCTCTGCCTTCTTGATGCTACCAATGTTTTTCTTTTTTATTTCCTTTTTGTCTTTGCCTTTTCTCCTTTTTCTTTCTCACACATTTTCGTTTTGTCTTTACTCTCTCTGTCTCTGTCTCTCTCTATCTCTCTTCCACCCCAAAGCAAGGTCTGTTTTCTCTCGATTTGTTCTGATGGATGAGTCATCAGCAAGTGTGTAAACATTTACAGAAGTAGGTTTCCAGATCTGTCATAAAAAGGCAGTGAATGCAGAATATTTGAATTCAAGACAAAATATATTATTCTATTTCAACAAATTGGCACCACACAGTCTTCTTAAAAACACATACATTACATGCTCTAATGTACTCCGTTGACTCAAAGTAATAAAAAAAATAAAAAACTCACACATGGCCAAATAACAAGAAAAAAAATTTGGAATGAGCATTTTATAGTCAGTGACCTTAGCTGTCACGATTCCAGGGACCAGCGAACAATAGTGTCAAGTTTTACTTTGATCTGTCAAATCCCGTAAAAACAATGAAAACTGTTGTAAGACTTAGTGAAACCAATTTTAATGCATTAGTAAACAGCGTGTTTGCTGTACATTTAAGCTTTTGGAATCTAGCGATTACGTACCAGGTGAATAAAATATACATATGACCAGTGTATCGATGTTGATATCCGATGATATCACATTGAAGCAGCTACCCCATCTGTCGCAGGTTCGATTCCTGCAGCAGCCTCATTTACTTTAATTATTTACGTTGCCTAGTTCAAATGATATTTTGACCGTGTGATAACAGGCGATCATTTCAAATAAGAGTTTATATGCATTATAAGTCTGTCTATCTATCTATCTATCTATCTATCTATATATATATATATATATATATATATATATATATATATATATATATATATATATTGGAAAATTCATATACTCCTTTAATCCGGCTATAAAGGACAACATTTGAAAACTGAAGAAGCCGACAAAAAGTCGATCTTGTTCAACGAAACTCGCATGAAAGAACAATTGCAGTCTAAATACTAAATATATTTGTGTTACTTTGTGTGCGTGTGTGTGAGTGTGTACTACTTGAATTATTTTTCGATATACGGAATAGGTTCAGAAACATGATTTTCTGCACATATATGCATGAATATACGTATTCATACTTATCTTAATGCATTACTGTAGTAGTGTTGTAATATACATGAGCATAATTACCTATCCAACCAATTTTGAAGTCACTCGTTCACAAAAGCCACTTTACACACACACACACACACAAACACACCCACTTCGATAACATACGCTAGCACAATTTGTTGTTGAAATAACTATTATTTCATTAGGAATCAACGGGAAGATTGTTGCACTCATACATACGATAAGCTCTGTATTGTATACCAATTCTACTTACAATTGCAGGTCACGATGATCGATTTTCAAAAGTCGGTTTATTGACTGACCCATTTTGATCAAATTACACTGAATTGAACTTTTATTCTATCAGCTGTCTCTCAGTGGCAAATAGAACATTTCAACAATAGAGTTTAATACATCCTAACAATAGAGTAGAACACATCTTAACAACAGAGTTTAACACGTCTCAACAATAGAGTTTAACACTTTCAACAATAGAGTTTAGTACATCTTAAAAATAAAGTTTAATAAAAGACCATGAATTAGAAATCTGATACATTATTCACCTCTGGTAACGAGGTTGGAAGAGGTATGAATACCCATGTCTGTCAGTCTGTTTGTCCATGCAATAACTCCAAAAGTTGTTAATAAATCTCAATGACATTTCGTGGACAATGGGCTAAGGAAGAATTGATTGAATTTGGAGATGGATCCTGGGATGTTACTGTTACTTACCCTGCATCGTAGCTTTATGCCCGCATAATATTTCCACAAGTTCTCAAATAATTTCAATGAAATTTTCAGATAGCATGAAGGCTGGGCAATTGGGCTCCCAGCATCGTATTTATATAAGAATTGATTTTCATTCAGTTTTCAGGGAATTCGGTCAACAGAGGTTAGTGCACTCTGAGTGTTTTTTAATATTCAGACCTTGCACAATGAGGTTTCTTTTTAGCTGATTAAAGTGGGCCTTTTCTTATTTCAAGTGCTATTTAGTGTTTGGACTACAGGAAATAGAGAACAAATGCATCTTTTCATAAAGTGATATCTAGGGGCACTGGGAGCAATTTGGGGCGGGGGGGGGGCTTTTTAGAAAGGATATTTTACAACATATATTTGTACTGTGTGGTTGCAAGATAATGGGGGGAAATTAAAAGAAGAGGGCGGTTTCAAAGCTTGGGGTTTCGGTCAACTATTGTCCCATAAAGGTATTACAATCATGATAACATTTAAAAATTAGAAATGGGAAATTAATGCTGTTTTATTGATGTGAAAAGAACTGATACTGCACTTTAATCTTGATTGAGATGCCACAAAAGGCTGGACCACAGAACTAGGGAAGTAGCTTCAAAATCAAACTTTAAAAGAAGGTATTTGATTACTGCGATACGTTTTTTAAAATAGTGCTTAGTAGATGCTAAGATAAATTTTCATTTTTTTCTTCAAAAAGGGAACACGATTGCCCCCGAAACCCAAGTGCCAAGAAAGCACGGGGGGCTGCCCCTATGCTTTTGGTTCCCCTGGAGACGTTCACTTTTGTGTTGCAATCAAGTTCGTGGTGTTTTATATTTGTGAGGTCCCAATGAGGTTTTCCACCACTTGAAATTGCTTTTCCGCAAATTCCCTCGAATAAGAATAAAAACAGGCCTGGTTTATCACTCAATGAAAACCGTCACCTGACCAACGTATTTTAGCAACAGACCATGTTGAGGGTGATCAATTAACACATCTGAGGAAGGGGGATAACGAATAAGTTTTTTCCCCACCTTTTGTTAGACAGTGATCACTAAAAAGTCCGAATTTTCGGAAAACAAGCGCGGGTGTTGCCGGACACAAACCAAGGAATCAATTTGGCGTAAACCTACATTGCAAATTGAACCCTCCTTCTGAAAAACCTCTCAAGACCAGGGTTCAAAAATTAAAAAAAAAGTTTTTCTAGACAAAATAAAGAGTTAATGTCAAAATAGAGTGTCCTGCACGCATGATAAATGCATACATACATACATACATACATACATATATAGCCGACAACCAGACCTACTTGAAAACTGAAGAAACCTATGTTGACAGTTTTGGTTGATGGTTTCTCCTTACAAAATGGACATCAGGCTGTAATCTGGCACTTGGTAATAATTGGTGTTTGAATTTGGCAATTGTCTTTTACAATAGCAATTTATGCTTCGATTTAGCCAGTTGCCCCAATAATTGTCCGAGGGTAAAACTCTTTTATAAGCAACAGGTTGGAGATCTAGCATTTACAACTAAAGGTATTGTTGTCGGTATAGTTTGCATTTTCCACTCTAAATAAGAAGTTGCTGATTAAGCTACTCTTTTCTTTTTCAAGAACTAGCTTAAAGACACGATTACTTACTGGAGAATTACGTAAAAGACTGTAATTAGCTTTCCCAGTTATTTTACTCTCCAGAAGACGAGTTTCTTGCTTTTTTTCTTTCATCAGTAGCAATTGTTTTTGTCTTTGTTTACGACCGATATATGGCGTCTTCAAACAAAAATGGCTTCCCATCTGCTGACCATAATCGTTGTCAGAAGAAAGTATCTCACATCCACTGTAGGGTTGATTGTTTTGTTGTGACGTGAAAAAAAAGTGGGAAGATCAGACGAAATTGTTCAAGAAGAAAATCGTAGGAATTGTTGTAAAACTTGAACGTAGCATTAACTACCTTCTGTAATTTTGAGACGATTCATTATCATACCAATAGTTGTTCAGACCATAGAATTTGTTCCTTTTTTTGTGTTGCTTGTAGTGCTACGCGCTTCGGTCGATATATTCGACGGCTGCTTCCTGTAATTTTGAGACGAGGCGTTGGCATTACAATAGATATTTTTCCAGACTGTAAATTCATTCTTTTTGTTTCTTTTGTTGAAGATTCGATACTGTTCGGAACCTCTGAAAACGACACCAGTATTCGACTGAATACGCAAATGCAGTTCGGTTCAGGTTATCTTGGTAATGTATCAACTCATTGTCAATCAAACTCACTCTACTAGAAATGGTTTGCAAGAATGACCTGCTATCGCTTAATGTCTGGTAATCTTGCAGTGTTAAAAGTAAATCAAAAGTAACCAATTTGGCGCGGGCGTTCTGGTGTGAGCGTTTAGACGTCGTCTAATTTGGCGTGAGCCTATTTGACGACGGACGTTTTGGCGCTAAGAAAAATATGTTAATTGATTCATTATCCTTCAATGGTGAAACTAAGAAGACTTAAAACTGTAGATTTGGCTTTATCGAAAAATATTTTGGTACCGTAAAAAAAAAAAACTGACACGTGAGAAAAATTAAACGACTGTTTATATTCAAATTTACTTTCACATTTCAGTTTATTTGGAGTGAATTGAACTGTAAACTGAATGTTCAATAAAAATTGCCAACTATTTAATTAAAAAAGAAAAAAAAACTTTTCTGTTAAAAATGTTTATCAACATTCAATCAACTCCTTATTTTACTTGGAAACAAAAGAGATTAACATTTTGAGCGATTTTACATTAGATGAATTCTGACATTTTCATATTTAAAACTCTAAAGTAATTATTGTTTACTTTGGAATATTTTCAGTCATATTTATTGAACTTCTTTTTCAATTTAAATTGATTCTATCTTAATTAGATAAACCTTAATTTCCCTTCAATTTTACTAATATTCATCCAACTTTTTAATTTTTTACAGGAATTGAAATTATCAATTTTAGTTAGAAGTTATTAGCTACAATTTTTCATCGTTTTCTTATTGTTTTCAAACTTATTCATTGGGCAATGAATTAAATCATTTTTTTTTTTTTGTTAGCAGGTACCAAATACAGTTCTCGGCAACTCAACTGGTAATCGTATTTAGTATTTCTTCGGACGTTGAAGTTGCTATGATATATATGCTATGATGTGTATACGTATACTACTGTGAAGAACATCCGCGGGCCGGTCTCTGCATCCCTTCACCGGTTGGTTAGGGCGACGCTGGCCAGGTCGTAGTTGACAGATGACCGTACCTCTGCCTCAAGTCGCCCCTACCTCACCCACGTTGTGTCCAGATCCGATGGGGCAAGTCTGTCGACTAAAAGACCGAGGCACTGGAATGAATACCCCCCGGAGGCATCACAAGTTGAAAAGCAACTATTGACACTGGGCGTTAAAATGCAAGAAGATTTATGTCAGTACTATTTCAGGTTGACTGGTCAAAATATACGCTGATGCGGGTGAGGACACTATGGAATAACTATCAGTCTGTCTTTCGGATTATCTACTTGATTTTTCTTGGTATGTCTGTTGGGATAGCTTTAACAAAGCTCTCGAGTCGAAATAATGAGTTGTTCGGGGAATCCACTTGATGTCTCTTGGTATATGCATTGGTATAGCTTCACCAAAGGTATAAGCTTTTAGGGGTCAGAATGTACGTGGCGACAATGAACGTGGAATTCTATTCAGTGTCTCGACAGCATCTCCACATCCAACACCACCCTGCTCAAAAATAGGTGGGGTATATGATGGCTGGCTCCCCTTGTGGTTAGGGCCGATGGCTGAAGGGTTTCTGATTGATTTATTCCCTTCTCAGCTGGCAAATATTGAAATCATGCAAGCCTAAGCAATTTTCACTACGATCTCTCAAAATTTGGGAATCCATAATTTTCCTTTTGGAAATATGCGTAGGCGATAGGCGGGACAAGATTCTCTAGCAATCAATTTATCCACCCAGAAACCAGAGATATTTTCCTGACAAAAGCGATTAATAATCATACATCTGTAGTCTGCCCAGGCCTTGCTTGACCGACACTTCAGTATAAAAATATTTTCCTGGCTCGGGGATTTTCAATACCTCTCAAATAAAGGCGATTAATCATACATTTGGGTTTCCTCGAAAACCCTTTTTTAGAGCAGCCATTGATTTGTAAGTACACTCAACCTCGCAATGTTATCTTATTTCCACTTTCAGATTTTTCCAATTAACCCTCCATTTTCATTTTCATCATGTCATTCTTCTAATTAACCCTTCAATTCCATAGTGTCACATCATACACAGACGTTAGGCATTGTTTCTGGTCTGGTCATTGTCATCCGTCATTGTTGTTACATACGAAAATAAAGTCAACACTCAATAGTAAGTGTTTGACAAAAAAGCGTCTATTTAAGAGTGGCGGTTTGGTATGCTAGTCTCAGAAGCTTGTTGTAGTAAGTTCGAGCCTCGTTGTGTACCCAACAAACACAACCATGTGCCAAAATGAACTAAGTATGAGGGTGAATCAATACATGACCGGATACAGTTATAAGCTGAATCTTGATCGGAAATATTCATTGTATGTTTGATCTATGGGATTTATGGAGAGGTGTTGGGTTAAGAGCATTGACAATGGAAGAGATTATGTTGAAAAATAAATACTTGTGGAGCAAGATAAATGCTACGGACTTGATGATGTAATTCTCTAAATATCTACCTTGTCTTATCAGCTCATATTATGTAAATAATGAAAACGAATATGGTGAAAAATATATCATGTATTAGTGCGTTTCCCAGAAAATCATTAAAATAGTTCTGTATTTTCCACCAAATTTAAATTAGTCCGAAGAATGCACTGAAAATTCATCCCTGGGTAGTAAGTGTTATTTCCTGATTGATCATGTCAAAAAAGTATGAAAATGCCTATGATTATTCCTTTCATATATTGCTTTTGTGATCAGAACATTAATAATTAGTAATGGCGCTATTTCCCTCAAACAGCTTTGGGAAGATACTCGAAGGATTCAAATTTCTTCTCAAGATATGTGACGAATTGTTTCTTGAGGTGTAAGTTTATATTGGCATCGACAGAATGTCGATCAGTGGTTCCTGCGTGACGTTGCTCATCCCCACACAGAATTCAGGCGGTTGTGACCAGTCCCACCTTAGGTAGTGCGAAAGGAGTCCCTGTTGTCCCTAAACCAAAGATAGCAGGGAAACTCGGTAAAACCGCCTTGCAGACCTATCAGGATTGTAACTATTTTGAAGTCTCCGATGTTCTCAGCCCTACTCATCATACTTCAAGGTGTCTAGCGTGTCACCCTTGTATTGAAGGCGATAAATAAAGTGCCTAGACTTTGTTATGACCTGCAATAGGCATGCTGAAATAATGCCTTGTAGGCCTTGCATATCTTAGCAGATCCTGACACGGAGGTACTGTGTAAAAAAAGAGCCAAAGCCGATGTCTCCGTTAAGGAAGATCTAGGGATTCTCAAAGAAGCTTAATAAGAAGACGGAAACAGCTTGGTGCAGCTTGGTGCGGCTTTGCCACAGTG
>OY735228.1:37910763-37915763 GCA_963457665.1 Thysanoteuthis rhombus | reverse complement strand
TATCCATGTGCTCCTGAACTCATTTTTGGAGCTAGAACCTTGAAAATGAGTATGGATACACTACTAAGCACAATCTAAAAACTGTTTTGTTTTGTTTTTTTTGTTTTTTTTTTTCAAAAAAAAGAAATGTTTCTTTGTGGGTATCTAAGGCCATTTTGGGACCAACATTGCCCTAATCTTTATCTGGTATTTTTTAAAGATAATTTTTGATAGAATAACTCTTTCTTCAGATAATTTCAGATTATTTCCAAGATTATCAGTTCTAATACACGTGCGGACTATGGTAATTCATTTACGCGCGGTGCGGATATCTCAATGATATTTGGTAGTGATAGTGGTTATTAGACTACGTAAGAATCGATTCGGGTATGAATCCAGGAACTTTTTATAGTTAGCTCCCCTGCATACATTTTTTGAAGGGCAGGTCATGGGGTAAGGAAAACTTGATTATACATATAAATGTATTCAATACATGTGGGTGTGTTGAGGTTTTTTTTCTAAAGGAAAAGAGTAATTGTTTATTGAAATGTAGTTGCTTACGTGCATTTGCTTTGTAAAGGGCTTCCTCAGAGCTTAGAAGCGAAATATCCTTTCCGTGAAACTTCAGAAATACCCTGATGTTAATGGGGGTAAATAAAATTATGTGTTGGGATATAGGTAGAGGTAGTGGGTGTTTTATTTCTATATATTCAGAAAAAAAGTTTGACATTCGTGGGATCCCTCGACAAATGATAGTTCTTTTCAGTCGTGGTCCCTTTTCCACAACATTATGTCAGGTCAACATTCATTCTCCTCACGCACTGATGGATAGACAGACAGACAGACAGACAGACGTATATATATATATATATATATATATGTATATATATATATATATATATATATATATATATATATATATATATATATATATATTAGGGGATATTTGTTGTTGTGCTTAAAAATACAGGGTTCCATATTGATAAATTGAGCTATATAAACAAATAAACATATGACATATATATATATATATATATATATATATATATATATATATATATATATATATATATATATATGTGTGTGTGTGTGTGTGTGTGTGTGTGTGTGTATATATATATATATATATATATATATATATATATATATATATATATATATATATATTGAAAAAATCAATATGATGAAGAAAAGACTATGAAATACACTTTATCTATCAAGATATCTATCTGTAACAGTTTTCCTGAAGCGTTTGTTTTAGGTCAATATATTCTTTTTTAATAAAAAAAATGCAAAACATGGGAAGTCAGAGTGAATTGATTTCTGATAATCGATTCTGCCGGAGGAAATCTGTATGGAGGACGCAGTCTATTATAATGGTAAACCATTCATATTCGATGACTCCGATTATCTTTTCGAATCAAAAAAAATAATCTCCTAAAATTTGTCAGCTCTGCAATCGGCCAAAATGAACGGGAGATTAAAGCAAAGACTTTACCAGACGTTCTCCAGGATTTTCAGGATTTTGTACTAGAAATCGTCAACCAAAAATGTCGACAGGTTTTTTCAGTTTTCAAGTTGGTCTGGCTAGATTGATGGCTGTGTATGTATGTGTTACAAGTCTTGATCTTTGTCCAATGGAGTGCTGAAATCTTCAACATATACTCATTTCTAAGTCTAGGAAAAACTTTTTTTATTATTAATCCCCCCGAAATAATTTTCAATGGTCGGAGGTAGTGGCAATTTGCAATATAAGTTTCTGCTAAATTGATCTCTTAATTTTTGTCCTGGCTTGTTTTTGAAATTACAGATGTTTTTAATGATCATGGCATAAGAAAAGGTGAAAGAAGATACTTATACATCAATCTCCTCTTTTTCCATTTTTAATTGATTATCCCAACACAGCGTGCTGCCAAATAACGTTGATCACGTGACGGTTTCTATTGAATGCCTAACTAGATCTGTAATTATCATTATTATCATTATTTGTTATTGTTGTTGTTGTTGCTGTTGTTGTTGCTGTTGTTTTCAATGTTGTTGTTGTTGTTATTCGGAAGTGCAATGTGGTGTTACAGATATTAACCTGAGAAACAAAATCGGCGAATAACTGAGTTTGTCTCCTTGTTGACATTTAATACTTTCGAGCTGATATTCCCGGGGAAGATATAAACCCAACCCTCCCTGCTCTTGATCTACTTATTCTTTGCTCTCCCTCTTGATCAGGGTTTTGTCACTGGCATGGCACGATGGTAGACAGAGAAAAGAGGGATGAGTATATGGACAATGCACTTTTTCTCGTAGATATTTACTATGCTTACCTTAGTATAGTACAAAGCCAAATGAGATGATGATTGTGTTGCGTCAATATTTTAAATGAGAAGAGGTTGCCTGGCTACCAACCTTGAAAATCCTGGCTTTCAAGTTTCTAAAACACCGAGCTTTGATGCCAGTGGGGAGTCTACACAACTATCTGACTCACCCAACAGGATCAATTCACTCCTCTTACCTAACCAAATAATAAGAGGAAATAGGCTTCGATTTCTTTTGACAACTTAATCAGTTGGTAGCCATTGTATTGTTGTAGCTGTCATTGTTGTTATTAGCATTGGTTCGTTCAAATGAAGCATTGAAACGGCCGTGCGTCATATTCTCAAGAACTGTAACCTTCGGACAATAACTTGTTTCACTCCTTGCAAAAGTCATTGTCTTGTCAACAGTTCCAACAAGTTTTAAGATATCGAATGCATCGAATCGAAACTGGGATCGTTCTTTTTTAACAGAATACACTATTTTGCAAAAAAGGTGGTGATAGTCATAATAAGCCAGGGAGAATACTTTGATGGGCGAATAATAATGTTATGGATTTGTGTGAATAAAAGATTTCGTCAAAAATGCTGGATAGTAATGTTTGGTCGATTGGTTTCTAAAGGTTTGTTTGTTTTTTTAGGTATGTCCCCCATGATTATTATACTGTTTTCGTGCGTGTTGCATATTCTAATCAGGACTCCGGTACTTTATGGCCTTTTGCCTTGCATAACAAACAATTTAGATAATTTGCTATTTATTCAGACAAAAGATTTAAGAACCCTTGAAGCTCCGGAATCTCTCTCGGAATCCTCAACGTTTTTATAGTATTTATTCTCTTTGCTTGTTTATCCATGTCTCGAAAAATGACGGAAGTATTGAAATAATTTTGCAGTTGCGTTGTATTGAAATGTAACTAAAACATTATTTTGCTCTGCATTTTTTGTCAATTATATTATCTATGCATTTACAAAAAAAATAAATGAGTCGTTGAGACAATTCTAAAATAAGCATTTAATAGTTATTTCCCTTGACAGATGTTACGAACAGGAGATATAGACTTATACGTGGCCTATCATGTAAGTAGATTCATTACTTTTAAATATTATTCTTCCCAGTATTAGTCATGCACACATTTCGTTTGTTGTGTCAGCGAAGAAGAAGAAGATTTGAAAAAGAAATAAAGAAGAAGAATTGGAAAGGTAATAAAGAGGAAGAAGAGAAAGAACTGAAAAGACAATAAAAAAGAAGACGAAAAAGAAAAAGAATTGAAAAAGAATTGAAAAAACAACAAAGAAGGAGAAATAGAATTGAAAAGACAATAAAGAAGAAGAAAAAGAATTGAAAAGACAACAAAGGAGAAGAAAAAGAAGAAAAAGAATTGAAAAGACAACAAAGAAGAAAAAGAAAAAGAATTGAAAAGACAACAAAGAAGAAGAAGAAGAAGAAGAAGAATTGAAAAGACATTAAAGGGAGAGGAGGAGGTAACAATGAGAAGAACAAACTGAATGAGACAAAGGATGAGCAAGAAGAAAAGAGTTTCATCGATCAATTAATGAACATATTAAACTGAAAGGCGATGAAATAAGACAAAAACTGCCAACAGATGTTCCGTATTGCGCAAATCCAAAGTATGGTAGCGCATACGGCAAACAAATACAATCTTACAAACGCTATTGATTTTTTGCTAATGGCGGAATCTAAAGTAACGTTTGTTACTAATTTAGCAAATCTAGTTGCTACTTATTCATCTGAATTTCAAATACGATCAGAGAATTCTTTTTTTTTACAATTAGCTTTATATTCACAAAATCCATACTATCTAGTTTTATATTCACAAAACTCATACTCCATAATTTACGAGTTTTGATTTATTTATAACTTTCTGTCAGATGTTAGAGGTTAATGGCAGAGTTGATATTAATCATTGAGACTTGTCTCCTTTTAGAGAAAAATTAATTTTGTTGTTGTGTCATCTCAATGGGCTGGTTGATTTGTGGCGTGGCTACATTCTACAGCTCTTTATCCGAAATCCCAAGGAGGTAGCGGATAATGTTTTGCATTGAAGAACTTGATGTTTCTTCCAGTCTTGAGAAAAACAAGAACCATAAGTTCAACGTTGTGCCCCCAATCCATACGTCTGCATCAGTTATTTCCGATCAGAGAGATTGTAAACGAAATAGTAGTATAGTTACTAGTTGTGATATTAGTAGGAGATGGAAGGGTAAAAGGGAAATGTGGATGGTTCATCCGAAAATCGGGTTATTAAAAACCATAAGTAAGTATAAATCAAAGTGTACAGTTTTTATCAATAATTTCTCCCGGTCTTAGAGCTTGGTTATTTTTATTTTATTTTATTTTTTTTCCCATAAGTAGGCATTAAATGGGTATATATAACATAAAAATATCAAAATTAATTGGAAATTGAAAAGTTTAGCCGATTTTAGCCATTTTGAAGGCACTTCTGGCTACTAGTAACGAAGAATACTTGGCAACTGTAAAAAAAAAAGAAAACGCTTGATGACAAATCTATGGGTCAGATAATATATTTTTAATGACGTCATGCATTTTCCTTCTTTCTGTTGTTAGCATCGACCGATCTTTCATTTAAGAGAATCCTTAAAAAGAAGAGTATACAACCAATACATCCTCCCGATAGTCACTTTTGGAGCTGAAATATGGAACCTAACCAGGAGACAAACCTGCAAACTGAGAAG
>OY735228.1:37899199-37910563 GCA_963457665.1 Thysanoteuthis rhombus | reverse complement strand
GGGTGATCGTCGGTTCAGTAAGTCCATGTCTGGAGGTATGAATACCAATTATGAACATCAAAGGTGACCCAAACCAGTTATTACTTTAAAAGGGTCACATTTTGAAGGAATATTTACCGTTTGTAGTTGCTCATATAGTGCTTCATCTTACTATCTCCAAAACAACATTTCATATATCATCATCATCAGTCTTTCAGTGTCCGTCGTTGGACATAGACCTTCCCCAGGATCCACCACACTTCTCTATCATGTGCGTCTCGCAGCCAATACTTTCTGAATTTGTCTAGTTTGTCTCTCCATCAAGTTTTCTGTCAGCCTCAGTTTCGCATGTGATCTCTGAGGATCTATGTGCGATTCACGATGTCCATCGGTTGTTTGCCATTCTTGCGATATGACCGGCCCATTGCCATTTGAGTTTTCTAAAGGATTCTGTGATGTCTCGTACTCCTGTTTCCTCCCTGATATATTGCGCTGTCTTGTGATCTCTCCATAATTCTTCCATGTGCACGTTGCATGGTTCTCAGTTTGTGGGTCTGTCTCTTAGTTAAGTTCCATGTTTCAGCTCCATAGATGACAATCGGGATGCATTGGTTGTATAGCCTTCTTTTTAGGATTAATGGGATCTTCTTGTTTTTGAAGGTTTTGAATGGTCTAACGTAGTGGTTTCGAAACTGGGGGCCCGTTGAATAATGCCGGGGTCCACATCGGTGTTCACTCTGAACCTGGTATTCTGACTCTTGTCGTTGAGTAACATCATCCATCGCACAGCTATAAAAAAAACGTAATTAGTGTACACCGACCTGTACTATATACAAGAATTGGAATAAATGTAATCCGATTAAAATACGTATTATTTTCTAAGGTGAAAATTAATTTGTTATTGTAGTCCATTAATTACATACTAAAAAACAAAATACTTTACGTACAATAAACTTAATGGATCAGTAACAAAAGAAAAAGAAATGCTATCCGATTCATTCATAATTCAATTAAACTAGTTAAGTTTGGTTGAAAAGAAATAAGTAGGCCAGAGAGTAAATGAACAAAACGAATTCCCCTTTCTTTCTTTTTTTTAACTCTTTCATATGGAGTGTGATATAAATAAATATATTCGTGAATATTCACAAAATGGTTTTACGAGGTCAGACATAAGAGTCGGCAAAAATTTTCCTTTATAGAAGGGGTCCTTGGGTTTTCCAAAGTTATGAAACCACTGATCTAGCGATAGATCTTTTTCTTTTGTTCTCTTCTGTTATCGAAATGATAGGCCATAGGACAAAAAGCAAGACTGAATCATCCGTCTCAGTTTTCGGCCTAGATTTATTTATGTGCTGATTTGTTGACGTGATTGAAGTTTCCAGTTACATGGATTTCGATGGATCATTAGTACAGAATAACCCTCGCGTCAAACGTTTGCGCTTGAAACATCAACAAAAGGTTTTAAAATAACAAAAAGAATCAATGTATAAGTAGTAAAGAAAGAAAGAAATGCCTCGATTCATTCATAATTCGATCAAAAAAGTCATGTTTGGTTGAAAAGGAATTTGTAGGTCACACTGAACATAAACGAAACGAATTCCTCTTTTTTAAACTCTTGCACAAGGAGTGTAATGTAAATAAATACATTCGTGAATACTCACAAATGGTTTTACGAGGCAGACATAAGAAGGTTAACAAAAGGGTATAAAAGATTTGGTATTTCGATGAATGATCAGCTTATTGCGTTGCAGAGTTGGGGGTAACACAAAAACTGGAAAAAAAATTGTCAAATAAAGGAGTACATATTATTTGCAAAAGCTTCTTTGTATTTGAAATGACCTATATCAGAACAATAAAACTTGTTCCCTCTTCTCACAACAAATGCATTTATGAGCCAGAACATTGTGACCAGTGACGGGATGAGAGGCACTGCTGCCAACTTCAAAAATATGATCATGCTAGTTTGACAGTCCAAAACTGCTATAAAGTGCTGAGGGTTTTTTTTAAATAGCAAAAACGCCAAAAATTCTGGGGCCGAAATTTTAGGCACACCCGATCTAATTTCGCGCTCTTCCGCCCCGAAAAAAAATGCGTTAGATTTAGCGAGAATAGCAATAATTTGGCAATTCTAGAGAGGTTTATAAGTAGACTAGCCCACATAAAGTATATATATACTGAGTGTTGCAGTCATAGGAAAGAAAAGAATTTGAGCAACTTTAATATAGCACTGGATAATCAGCACAGTCTCGGAACAGTGGGTCGTGAGTTCGTTTATGGTGAGTACCTACCAGTAGTGTTCCATGGAGTTAAAATAACTACCAACTGTTGACAAGGCATTGGGTTGCAATGACTTATATATGCAAAGAGTAAACGAAAGTTTTCCCGCCCAAAATGGACTATTGAAGCACGAATTCCAGATAACTTTCAATCAAAGTGGAGGGAGAAATACGTCAGAACATCCAAACATATCAACAGCTACATTTTTGTACAGTTTTCTGCATCTTTGAGTGCTTTTGAAAACGCTGACACAATTCAAACGAAATACCCAAAGCTATCTTTGTGATTATAGAAAAGTCTTGAGATGGAACACACTTGCTTTCTTAATTTTTTTCACTTCTACATTGTCAAGTTATCACCACCATATTCTCGTGTGCATACGTTCGAATATATGCAATGAGTATGCATATTTAGATGTTTCTGCTTACAAACACATGCATTACATAGCATTATAAATATCTATCTTTTTGTAATACATTAATATATATATGTGCATACGGCAATATATATGCGTATGTACGTTCTAAGAGTCTTATGTACTCACGCACAAATATATGCACACTTATAAACACATACAGCTACGTACATATATAGATAGCTGTATATATGTTTAACTTTTGTTGATTTTATTTATTTACCATCAGTTTATTTTTCATTAGAGATATCTTTTGGAGAATTCACAAACTCCCGCCTTATCAGTGTTATCAGTTCACGCACGCACACACGCACACACACGCAAATACGCACGCACACACACACACACACACACATATATATATAATATATATATATATATATATATATATATATATAGTTATTTATTCATGCAAATGTATATTATGACGCCTACGGAAGATATAGAAGTCTATGATAGCATAGAATACAAGAGAGCTTTATTTGTGTTCATTCAAGTGTGTGCTTCGAAGATCTGCTTCTGAAATCTCCTCTGCAAAAGAGATACCTTTTCGAAATAGTATACATGTGTGTGTGTGTGTGTGTGTTTTCGTGCAAACATACATCCCCACTACACACACATACACACACACACACACATATATATATATGTATTTATATATATATATATATATATATATATATATAGTCTAGAAAGCTTTACAGCTCTAAGCACTAAATGTTGCAAAACTTTTTTTTAAAATGGTAACTGAAACATGGAACCTAATCAAGAGACAGACCCACAAGCTGAGAACCGCACAACGTGTACATAAACGAATCATGCTCAACATAACATGGAGATATCACAAGACAGCACAATACATTAGAAGAAAAATAGAAGTCAGAGATATCACAGAAACCATTAGGAACCTCAAGTAGCAATGGATGATCAAGTTTCAAGAATAGCAGACAACTGATGGACATCACGATTCACAACATGGATCCTTAGAGATGAAATGCAGGCCAGAAGCCGGCAGAATATGAGATGGTGAGACGAACTGGACAGGTTCAGAAAATATTGGCTTTAAACGCCCACGATAAAGAAATGTGGCTAATCATGGGGAAGGTCTATGTCATACGACGGATGATAAAAGACTGATTATGATAATGATTATTCTCTTATTTCCCAATATCTGTAAATGTAATTTATGTAATTTTCTTCGGTGTTTTTTTTAAATATTTTCCGAATACTTTGCTGTTATGGTAATATGTGTAAATTTTCTCTTGTTGGGATCATCGATTGTTTACCATGTTTCGAGGATTTTAAAACAAAACTGTTATATTAACATGACACCCCATCAGTGTTGATCAAATACCACCACCCTTTCATCCATGATTTTGATTTACAGCTTATGTCATACATGTAGTTTGTTATTTTTACAAGTTATTATCTTAATGCATTGTATACGGATGCTACTTTATACTACACATTTAATTTTTGTGAAACTCAGGGCTTACTTAGGAAGGTTACCCCAAAACGCGTTTAACAATAAGGGATCAGTAAATATAATAAAAGACGTGACTCGTTGTTCGTGTCACTTCTATTGAGTGTTCACCCATGTGAATATTAAATCCGTTGTGTTGGTTTTAACTTCAGACTGCATGCAAACTAACTTATGATATCATCTTTAAGAATACTAATTTAACAGAAAAACTTCTTCGAGATGATTTTCTAACGACATATTCAACCGAAGGATTTGATATTTTCTTTCGCTGACCCCAGAGTCAATTTTTCTACACACACACACACACACATATATATATATATATATATATATACACACACACACACACATATATATATATATATATATATATATATATATATATATATATATATATATATATCAGTGTATTGATAGGGATCATAATTTATCCGACAATATTAAAGTGAAATGGCGGTATAAACGAAACCAGTCAGCGACTTTTAATAAGAATACAATAAAAACTGAAATAAATTAATTCTCTACACTCACCCCTGTTTACGGGACATCCATAAGTATATATACATAGTCGATATGAATAAAATATTTGGTTTGGTTTTAGGCTGAGATTTATGTATTGATTTGTTTATATGAATAAAAGTTACCAGTAGCATGGCCTTTACTGGATCATTGACAAAATAAAATTCATACGGCAGTGTGTATGTGTATTCATCCCACCATAAATGTTCTTTACAATGAACAAAAGAAACGATAACACAATTCATAGAGAAAACTGCGAAAAAAAACCTTCTCACAAAGAATAATAAAAAATTGGAACTCACTAGTGCAGTATGACCCAACTATGATAATAACGAAAACACAAAAAAAAAACAGCTTGAAGAATGAACACAACAAATAAACGAGACATATTTAAAAAAACAAAAACTTTTGAAGCAGAAATCTTCAACAGACGCGAGATTCAAGCACAAATAAATGCATCATTTTTTTCCAGCAAGTTGTTTCATGTGGTTTGTATCTTGGTAATGGTTCTGTTTTATTTTCGAGTTTCCGCATACAGGCTCACTCACATACAGACATGTGTACGTATACATTCATGTTCAAATGGAAATGCACACACACACACATATATATATATATATATATATATATATATATATATATATATATATATATATATATATATATATATATATATATATATATATATATATATACATACATATATATATCATTCAAAGGCAATAAATAAGATCAGGATCCACGGGATGCAGTGGTCTACCCCCACTTTTCAGATAAAGCGCAACTGAGAAAAAAATCTAATTATCTAGATGAGAAAATTGTTGGAATAATACAAACTAATGATACCAAGTAATTGTAAATAAACCGCAAAAATCAATTAACATCAACCCGAACTGTCAACATATTTTGTTTTTTTCTTCAGTTTTTAAGGTCGTCCTGCTGGCTGTTCATGTATGTATCACACGTGTAAGCTACATTAATGGAGCTAGAGTCATGAAAATTTAGATATTTACTCGTAGAAAAAAACAGTTGTTTCGTTTTTCTTAAATTTTTTCCTCTAAATATTTTTCTTAGGGTTTAATAATACAAAATTTATTCTTTAAATGATCAACCAAACAATTGATCGGGCTATTTTTGTAGATAATGCTGATCATCGTATATGACCGTGTATGAGTCGAGTTATTCTAAAATAGGGGATTTTCACTCAAAATTTCCCCCTCCCCTCCCTGTCCTCTTAAACTACCTAACATTCCTTTGACCCCTTTCCCTCTCTACCTTTTTTATTAAAACTAATACGAAGGCTAACAAAATTTCTCTTCTCTCCTCCTTACAACTTACCATCTTAAAAATGTACCTAACTTACTCCCCTCCCCTTTTCTGCCGTGACCGTCGCACTTATAGTATCAATAGCAGCGGTCAGCTGACCCTGTTGTTATACATTTACGGTGTCCGTCAATGAAGCGACGGGTCATGGACTCATATAAATAACACATCAGGTTGTCCCACATAAAATGGCCGTTTATGACCTTAAAAATGTAAACAAGCTTACTTTATTATTCAAAATACGTCCCATTTGCTTCAATAACTTTTTTTCTTAATCAGGCTTCATATGTAAAAACGCATTCCTTATCTAAATTAGTGCCTTTTGAAGCTAGAAAAAATCTTTACGCGCTGTCAATTCCGTTTCATTATCAGCGTACCTTTCATTGAGAAGAAAAAGCTTAAGCACTAGAATAGGTGTTGGGGGTAATTCTGTTGAATATAAAAAATGATCTGAGATTTCATAATTAAGTTGCCACGTCATTGTTTTAGTCGGATTGGCAAGATGTTGTCTGGCAGTGTTGAGCAACAAAATGGATTCAAGTCTGTTTACGAATGGAAGATGTTTTTTAGCCAATTTTGAATGTTTCTAAACAATTTTAGCGATATGATTGAGCTTCCAAATGCGAAATTGATATTTTTGAACAGCATTTTTTAACGCGTTTGAACTCATTCAAAAATCATCGTCTGATTTTCCTTTGAGTACATTATCTGCAAAAGGAAGAGATCACAGCATTAAAGCTGATATGATGAATCAGAAGTTGAAAATTCAAAAGACAGTCGACGTCGTATAATCAGTTAAGTATGTATTACTACTTTTTCTGCTTCAGAATTTGTCGAAATCGCGATCATAAAGACAAATGCTTAAAAACAGCGACTTCAAGTGGGGCGACCTAATAATTGATTTTCTTCTGTGTTTATAAAATACATTTATTACAAATTATTTCATTAACTTGAAAGTTAATTTACTGCCAGAGACCGTCAACCAAAACTGTCGCCAAAACTGTCAATATGCGTTTCTTCAGTATTCAAGTTAGTCTGGCTGTCTGGCTATGTATGTATGTATCAATCGTGCAGGCCACACCAAGGGAGCTAGAGGGCTGAATACTTAAACATTCATCTCTTCTGTTGAGAAATATTTTTTCGGAAAACTCCTCTCCTGATAAGGCTTTTAGTGAGGATGGGGGTTCAGTTAGTAATGTAAGTTTATGCAAGATTGATCCCTTAGTTTGTATCCAGCAGCTTTCACACTCGTTTTTTTCTTTTAAATTCAGATATTCATAATGATCACTTTCCAACAGAAGGCAAGAGAAGTAACTTATTCATTGATCACCTCTTTTCGATTTTTTTTGATTGATTACCTCAACACGGCATGCTGCCAAAATATGTTGGTCCCTTGACGGTTTTTATTGAGTGACTAACCAGACCTCTCCCCCATCAAGGTTTTTTTACAAACCTAAAACCCAACTAACTAATAAACCAAGCAGGCCTATCATTAATATTATTTGTATTACTGGAAATAGCATAGGTTTCTTCAGTTTTCAAGTAGATCTGGCTGGCTATGTTTGTATTGTATCACGCAGACAGTCCGTACCATTTGAGCTATAGGGTTAAAGATTTGAACATTTGCTCATTATGACTGAAAGAAAAAAACGTTTTTTAACGCCCCTAGCAGGTTTTTAAATGTAAGGGTTTCAATTTACAATGAAAGTTTATGCTGAATTAATCCCTTAGTTTTTTTTCCGATAGCATTCACGTTTGTTTTGTGTTTTTAATTCAGACTTTTTAGTGAACACTGCCCAACAAATGGCAAGAAAAGTAACGTATGCCTTGATCACCACTTTTTTCCAATTTTTCAATTGATCCTCCCTAAATCGGCATGCTACCAAAAGACGTTGGTCATAAGACAGTGTCTATTGAGGGATTAATCTAACCTGTTATCATTTTTATCATTGAGTTCTCACATTAGTAGTAACTGGTGCTTTTCACTGAACAACATGTCACAACAAGTCTCCGCATTATTCCAGTATTTGAAATCGATTCTAATAATGCTCTCGTCTAAATGGCTTTAATTCTTCCATGGATTTTTCTCTTTTTCCGACCTATTTTGTGATTCCCTCCAAGTGCGTTGATATTGATGGACATATCTGTTACATTCATGTTCCACTTTATTTTCAGTTCTCAAGCAAGGTCCAGATATCGAATCACCGAAGTCCCCAAAATGCCACTACCAGCCAGCCAGCCAGCCAAGTGGGCAACAGATTCTTCTCTCCTTGAGTGTCTATGAGAATGTCTATGTGTGTGTGTGCGTGTGTCCGAGCGCTCCTGTTCACATTTTTTTGGCTACAAGATTGGAAATTTTCAAGAATACACCTCTTGACACCGCCTAAAAATCATTTTTGTTTTTGTTTTTGTTTTCCTCGAAAAGGTGCTTTGGGGGGATTTCTAAGGTCACTATATTACTAACGATGCCCAAATCTTGTCCTGATATTTTCAAAGATAAAAAAAGATTAAAGTGAGTTAAGTCTTCACTGTTTGCCTGTACCGTCATGTTAAAACAAACAGATATGTATGATGGTGATTTGAAATGACGACGAACTGATTTATAGGCGACTCTATTACCGACTGAGCTTAATTGAAAAGTCTTACATATCTACGAAAGTCTATATTAGAACTACGCAAGGTTTTATTTCATTCCAATGAATAAACAATAAATAAAATGAACCTTTCCCAAACGTGAATTGAAATCGTGACGAAGTGATTAGTTACTGGCTCTCTTACCAACTGAGCCAAACTAACAAATCTTTCATACCCACGAATTCATTTATCATACATTCAATACAGAAGTCTTCTGTCGGAATAGAAGTAGGTGTAGCGTTTGACTGGAATGGAGTTTTTTTTTCTATTATTATTAAAAGAAGGCCAATAGCCGAGAGGCAAGATGTCGTCGGGTGATCGTGAGAATTTTTATCCAGGAAACAGAACCGGACAAAGGAACTTTCCTCTGGAATGCAACGCATTGTTGGGTGCAGAAACTGCTCCTCGGGGTTTTCCGTGTTTTTTTCCGGTCCGATTTAATATGGCCACTAGACGGAATACTGATTTCTGAATCCAATCGGTTCTCTAGATTACGTGTCCATCATTTATAGCAACTTGGTTTCTACGAGAAGGAATTGCAAGCCCCAGCCCCTAAATACACACTTTATATTTTTTTAATCTTTTGCTATTTTACCCATGACAGGAGGGGAGAAGTGGATTCCAGTTCTGCCTTTGAATTCAGAATTGTCCTTCTCGACTGCTTGCCAACCAAAGCAAAAGAGCCCAGTCTTGTACCGTTGAGGAGAACATGGATTCATGCCTTTACAAAGCGAATTAAAGCGAATGTCAACTCGGCTCACTGTTCCCATTTTTGGCACCTGTGACCGCTGTACCAATCCGACCTCCGATGGTAGACCACGGAAACACTCCTGGACCGTTAGAATTAGAATCAGACTATTGAAGAGGAGAAAGAAATTAAAGGCAAGATTGGGGAAGGATTGAAACAGCTGTTAAGAATTTAAAATGCTGGGAAGGCATGAAACTGCTGGGGTTTGCAAGGGTATAGGGGAAGATGCTGAAGATCTGAAGAGTAGATGCTGTCGCTTGATCTCCAGTGATAACCACCAGAGACGGTGCCTGATCAACTATTTAACAAAATAGCAAATGCTACGGGCCCTATATTTTCAAGGGACCCACTCTAAATACTTGCGAGATATTAACTTCAATTCAGGGATCCTGTACTTCTGCTATTACTAATCATCATCATTAGCAGCAACCATTAGCAGCAGTCTTTTAGCGACCGTCGTTGGACATACACCTTCCCTTCTCACCTCTTTATCATGGGCATCGCAGAGCCAATACTTTCTGAACTCGTTTCGTTCGTCACGCCATCAAATATATTGTCGGCCACGATTTCGCATGTGATCTCTGATGATCCACGTTGTAAGTCGGTATGTTCAATGGTTGCTTACCATTCTCGTAAAATGACCAGCCCATAGCCATTTGAGTTTTATGATTTATTTGAGTTTTAGGATTTATGATATCTCAGACTCCTGTTTTTCGCCTAATGTACTGTGTTATCGTGCGATCTTTCCATGTTATGTGCACGTTACATGGTTCTTAGTTTGAGGATGAGTCTCTTGGTTGGGTTCCAAAGATGACTATTGGAAGGATGCATTGGTTGTATACCTTTCTTTTTAGGACTATTGGGAAGTTCTTCTTCTTGAATGCTGAACTTGCTCCACCACAAGCTTGCAAGCCTAGAGTGAACCTTCGATTGACCGAAATGTCAGCTATATTTGTCGTATGATCTGGCCATATGGCAAATGAAAAAAAAAGATTACTTTATTATTCAAATTAAAAAAATCATGCGTCGTAATATTTATGCTCATTTTTTAGGGCTCCTCTATAACATATGCTATAGGCCCCGCACCAACTTATTCGTGCACTGACAAGGGACATAGAGTGAACTTTCCCACTGAATACGCGAAAGAGAAAGGTAGAAAATAATAGCAACAATAACAAGAAGAATATTTAAAAGACGAAAATTAAGGAAAATGGTAAAATTTAGATAGAAGGAGAGAAAAGAGGAGAATTATGATAATAGAAATAACAAGCCATCATAATTAATAATTGAACAACCATAGCATTAAAATTTGAAGTCATGTAAAATAAAATTCCATTGAAGAGTAGATACGGTCAGACCAAATTCTATTTATGATATCATTGGCTTTTTCCACTGGAAGACATCTACAATAGAGTTTTTCTAAAAACAAGCATCTAGAAATATCTAGATTCTGGGGTTATCGATGAACACGACTGAATAAGGCCCCTCAAAAGGAAAAGAGGCTTTTTTTTTCAAAAATAAAAAAAAACAATTTTTAGAATTGGTCAAGAACCAAGAGTGCTAGAACACATTAACGAACTCATACACATATTCAAAACAAAACAAAAAAAAGGTAGAACCCTTCGCCATATTTGATGGCTACGGTAGTTCAATCGGGAGAAAAAAAAAGTTTGAAATTAGCTTAAGATTGAGCCTAACCTGAAAGCTGCCCTTCCCATCATAATAAAATGCTTACTCTTCAAGTTTGAAATCCTTTTGAGGCGCTCTTATCTTTCTTCTTCAGATGGGTTTCTTAAGAATTGTAATAATATCTGCATGTATTGCAGTGTGTGGATAATCAAAGGTGCTTTTGTCGAGACACAAAAATCAACATAAACTTATGAACTGAGATTCAGTTATCAAGGAGAATGCGCCAACACATTTTGCAGCACGAAAGGCTAAACATAGTATTTGAAACTTTTCATCATCATCATCATCATCATCATC
>OY735228.1:37806699-37894199 GCA_963457665.1 Thysanoteuthis rhombus | reverse complement strand
ACATTGCAAATCGAGAGCACCAATAGCAGTAGCGAAATAAACTTTCGTAACTACCTTTGTTCACACTCTTCTTTTCCCTTATTCTCGGTCATTTATCAACCAGCATGTACCCATAAAAAATGACGGTGTAATATTTGTATGGATCGGTAGTAAAGAGCATAAATCTAATTTAACAGATAATCATTTTTGAGTTATAATTCAAGTCATGTCTCAACTGAACTCAACTCGGGACATTTCAAAGGTTGATCAGACTCGAAGTATTGAGCCAAAATATCATATAAGAAAATTTACCATTGACATCGTCCGGTATAAAAAAAAGTCATATGAAGAAATATATTTAACTAAAGATATAATTTATTTCACTACGAAATGAATTTACTCTTTTTTCGTTTCTTCTAGCTTCAAATGATCGGCGTTTCTGTGACATATTCTTCATTACAATGGTAACAGCCAATCACATTCTTTACAACCCTGCAAGTGTCTTTAATTAGGTGTGTTGATCTATTTTATGTGGATCAATCCATTATAACTTCTAGGTTATAACAGGAATCGGACAAAACAGATATACAAGCATAAAATTATACAATTAAACGTATTAATTTGCATTTATATGGATAGAAATGATGAAAAATAGATATCAATTAAAATCATGTATTTTATAGTCATGCTCAAGTCCCTTACTGTGGCGCACCCATTGGGACTCAAATTCATCAGATAGTCGTCATGGTCTTCTGTTACTCCACGGGCAAGGTGACCGAAACAAGTGCTTAATATCTGACTCTAGGATATTGGCAGTACCTAGCCCAAGCAATGCCAAGCATTGTCCGAGTTCCCAACATTGCCGGGCATTGTCCGGGTTCCCAGCAGCCTTGCCTGGGTCCGTAAAGCTCAATCTAAACTCATATCATTTATACACATAGAGACTGTAGTCGCCATGTATGTTAATTTGTATGTTCGTTCGTCTGCTCATGTCACGGTAAAGACATGATTTTTACTGCCTTTCACTCTTTAACGCTTAAGAGGAAGAAAGGAAGACTCATCTGGCCAACAGCTAAAGTGTGACTGACAGCTGTAGCTGACACACAGACACAGTACACTGTCTCTATGACAAGAAAACGTAAGTTTTACTCTCTTCCTCTCTTTATAGCCAATTGAAGAGAAGGATAGAGTAAGATTTAGGTGACAGCAAACGATGTTTGGGAACACAGATATTCTCAAATACTCATCATATCCAGCTAACTAACAGAATATCCTGTCATTTTTTACGAGTGCTCTGCTAGTAACTTACGCTAGAATGTTGCCCGTCCTCATAGTTTTCCAGCCGAACCTTGCCCGGCCTGAAACAGAACGCTGGCGTCGCCATTGCTCTCAAAGATTCAACAATCATGCAATGTTGTTATACAGATTAAAGAGCAGATATCACTGGACGATTTATTAGCTTTGCACAATAATTGAGAGCCACTCCTTACCAGTGTTGTACGCTTTTAAATTCTTATCTTCAATTCCCCACCTTCTAAATGTCACTTTTTATAAAAGGCTTTTATTCTCGCTTAGGAAGGTCGGCATGGCGTCCAATTCAAGGCAAGTGGCATCAATATATACATATATATATATATATATATATATATATATATATATATATATATGATTGATAGTTTTGAGAAATTGATAGTTTTGTGAAAGCGTGCTGACGTCTGCTCATGTATTCGCCCACGTTTGAAGATATGTTGCTCTTCGCTGTAAGCGTGGTCTCGTAAAGCTCAATCTAAACTCATATCATTTATACATTTATACTGTACAAAAAAAATTATGTTGAAAAAAAATTTCAGTATTTCAATTTTCAAAGGATATGAATCAATCTATCAGCCAGAAAGTTCATCTGAGAGGGTTAGATAAGATGAAGGCGCTAATTTATCTAATTGTTAAAACGGGCTTAAATTTCCCTGGTGGTTCAGAAATAGAGACAATAAACACCGATTACTGATAGGAGCAACAGACTCGATTGCTAAGTACAGAACAAGAGATAGGGAAACACACACACACACACACACACACACATACGAATATATGGATTAGCGGAAAAAAGTCAAATTCTTTGATAGAATATCTTGTAGAGAATCAACTGAAAGAAATTTTTCTGTTAAATTAGTATTCTAAAAGAAGTAAATACCTTGTTGATATAACTGTTTTGTTTTTTAAATCCCCGAAACGGTTACATGATAAACAACAGATGATCACGACAAGAGAAAATGTATACATTGTACCATAATAATAATTTTTTTTTAAAAGCATATGTAAAAAGGGGGAAAAAAACACTGAAAAAATTACATAAATTGTATTGATAGATATTCGGAAATGAGTGACTGAAGTGACATATTAAAATTTTTGAAAACGTTTCTTTCGATGTTTAATGTTCGAAACTGTGAAGCTTTGTTGACTATATATAAATGATCACACATACAATAGTCATAGAAAAAGTTTTTTTTTACTTCAAAATGAATTACAACAATGGAATAATTATATTCATGGAGATACAAATTTGGAGTTGAAATTTCAGGCTAATGTAAAACAGCTAACGAACTCTATAATTAGGAATGAAATTACAAATACTCATACAAATAAAACTAAATTACATGCAACAAGAAAAGATATAATAAAAAATAAGAGGTCAAAACGTTGGAATAACACAAAGCAGATTAAAAGTGACTTGCGTAAACACACGGTCGTGGATACTTTTGAACTGTAAATAAAATTTGACCTTCCCAGCACTTCACGATGATTAATCAGCGAAATTTCGTAAATGTCAAAATTTACACATTTTTGTCAAAGAAAAAAAGGTTTGATTTCACATTGATTTCTTAAATTTTTTGACCGTAAAAATAGTTTCTGTCTATAGTTTCGAGATAAGTCATAAAGAGTCTCTCGGACGATGAAACGTAGCTACCATAGGAATATTCCGTTTAGTATCATCATCCCAAGGAATTTCTTTTTTGTTCACTTATAGAAGTCAAAATCGGGGAGGGGGTTCAATCTTAAGGGTCCAGATTGAGAGGTTATCTTTTTCTCACTTTTAGAAGTCAAAAAGAGATTTTTTTTTCGCTTTTAAGGGCCAAAATACAGAATTTTTTTCCTTCATTTGTAGGCGTCGGAATTAGGGGATGATTTTTTTATTTCACTTTTAGGGGTCAAAATCGAAGGGATGATTTTTTTTTTCATTCTCAAGGGTCATAATTGAGGACGTTTTTAATCTTCATGACTCCCTTTTAATATCAACCCCCCCCCCCGCTTTATTGGTCCAATCAATTTTTTTTTCATATTAGCCGAACATACATTAGCGTCCCACTTCTTCAAACGCTAATCTCCCTTTTTCTCTAACAGTGTAAAAAGTGGTATAAAATCGTTTTTAAAAGCGAATTAGGTTCATAGATATCTGATTTTCATCATTCTATCTATTCCTTCTTTGGATAGCAATATACCCCCTCCCTGTTGGGCGGGTATTTAGTCAAGTGAAAAGAATGACGAGATGATATCATCACAAGAATGACAAAATTATTCTCAAATCATTCAACGTTTTTAATTCAGTTTGAAAAAAAAGGTGTTATTTTTTCATTCTCATGACTTAATTTCCAAATTTAACGGTTGAAATTTGATCACCTATAAAGGATAAATGTGATATCATGGTACGTTAATTTTCAAAATCAATATCGAAGGAGAGAAATTCTCCCTAAACGTCGTCATAATAGAAAATTCAAATCAAATCTAATGATATCATAGAATAATAAATACAAATTCATTTGATTCACCTATTCATTCAGTTATCTTATATTTAAAGCATCATTAATATAAGTATAACACAACTTTTTATAAATATTTGTTACAGAAATCTTTTAATTACTTTATTAAACTTTTAGTACTACAATATCTATTTTTTACAGTAGATTTTTACATAATAGTGATTTAGAGTTAACATTTATTAATATAAAGAGAAATACATTCATTTTAATCTAATTCAAAATTGAAAATTAACAAATCATGATATTTTTAACCTTCAAATTTTGCGTATATTTTGCTCTGATTATATGATTTATATATTGAGGAGTTCTAATTTGATGAAAATTATTAGATTTAAAAACTTCAATTGTTCTACTTTTTCCATCAAAAATATTTTTAAATGATATATATATATATATATATATATATATATATATATATATATATATATATATATATATATATATATATACATGTGTGTGTGTGTGTGTGTATATATATATATATATACGTGTGTGTGTGTATATATATAAATATATATATAAATACATATATATATATATATATATATATATATATATATATATATATATATGGGAAGTGTAAGTAAATAGAGTTACGTGTATGTTTGTGGGTGGGTGTGTGTGATGTGTGATGTGTGTGTGTGTGTGTGTGTGTGTGTGTGTGTCTGCAATAGATGAATTGGCAGAGTGGGAGACAGAAAGATGAACAGGCATAGAGAGAGGGAGGGTGCGTGTGTATGTGTGTGTGAGAGATAGACAAAGAGATAGATTGATAGATACAGAGAGAGACAGAGACAGAGACAGAGAGAGGGGGCATTCATTAACGCTTGACTCAATTTGAAGTGTATTCACGCCACTCGACATCCCTTGAGTTCTCACTCCTCTTCATAAGATCTTCACTCGTAAATCAATCTTTTAAGGCCGACATCTTACGCCTTCAGGAATAGGGACACATGAACCCCGCGCCCCTCAAGTAGCGTTTTGCCCTAATAAGGATCTGTAAAAGAAGTACCTTGGATTTGTAAAAGAAGTAGGGACCTTGATTGCCGAAACACTAGCCCCTGCTGGTCCTCGAGACAAAATCAATTGCCATTTTGACCAACTAGATTTTCAATACGTCACTTCGTCTGTGCCTAAATTTATTTCCCAGACATAAATAACGCCTATATATTCACTTAGTTATTACCAAATTATAGCATGTACTTTTAGCTTGAAAGAAGTAATTCATCACCATAGTTTACCTCAGACAACGAAGTTGAAAGAGCTAGCGGTGTATACCTTGATGAGCGCGATCAATTCATCCCCAAACCGTTACTCCAAACTGTCAATATAGGTTTCTTCAGTTTTCAGGTCTGGCTGCCTGTCTGGATGGCAATGTATTTATCACGTGTATAGGCCGCACAAATGAAGCTATAGGGAATAAGAATTCAGCATTCATTTCTTATTACGTGTTGAAAAAACTTTTTTTTTTCAATATCTGCGGCCACTTGATAGGTTTTTAGTAGGGGTTCAATTTGCGATGTAAGTCTTTTCTAAACTGTTCCCTTATTTTGTGTCCGTTTGTCTTCCTTTGAAAGTTCAGACTTTATAGTGATCACTGGCCAAACAAAAGGTGAGAGAAGTAATTTATTCATTGATCATTCCTATTTTCCAATTTTTTTATTGATAACCTCAACTTGACACGCTGTCAAAAGACATCGGCCTCGTATCGGTTTTTATTGAGTGACCAACCATATATATATATATATATATATATATATATATATATATATATATATATACATATATATATATATACATATATGTGTGTGTGTGTGTGTGTGTGTGTGTGTGTGTGTGTGTATACATATGTATATATATATATATGTGTGTGTGTGTGTGTGCGTATGTGAGAGAGAATGAATGTGTGAGTGTGCGTGTGTGTGATCAAAACAGCACTTTTCGCGATTCTATAACAATTTAATGTGTCTTTTTATCAGTTTGATTTATGTATACAGTAAGGCTACAACCGTACATCAAAATCCACACTCATCATAACCGGACTATCCAATGTATACCTGTATACACATTCACTTGTGTCTGTCTATTTGTCCACACAATATCTCCATAAGTTCTGAATTATTTTCGATGAAATTTTCTGGAAAGGTTGGTCATGGTCAAAGAAAGCTTTGATTAAATTTTTGTGTGGAACAAATTTCTTGAGGTTTTTTTCCGTTGAGAGATATTTTTTCATACGTCAAGACAATTGTTCTAAAACTGAAAAATCGAGACTTGGTTACCTCCCCTACATCGTAGCAACATATGAACTGATATTCATTTATTTTTTTAATTAATGTGTGGGGTTGACAGAAGGATAAGTCCTTTTTAGTTTTCTATTTGTTTTCATATATATATCTGAAGAAAAAAAACAACAAAAAACAGATAATAGATCTCTCAGCTTCCTGACAATCCCTTTAATTGACTGGGTTGGTTTAGATCTAAAGCAGGGGTCCTCAACCCTTTCGGCCCCTCCTCCCACCTCTACATGGGATTTTTTTTCCACGGCCCACCAGTGTAGTAAATGTTTAGACGGATACAAAAAAATTAACCCTTAGGAAACGGTAATGGAAACAAAGTAAAGTAGTTTTATCAAATGTTTGGCAAACACATACCGTTTTTTGATATTATCAATGCAGTCCCTGTTTCTGTTGAGACGTAGCTAGTGCAAACACGTTGGGTTAACATAGTGTGCGATATTACAATGTTGCTTGGTAAATCATTGATAGAAAATGTTGCTGCTGACTCATGTGCTTTATTGTCAATTAGAAACATTGATATACAAAACCCATACCACCCACAAAAATTTCAAAACGCCTCACCACGCACTGCACAGTTGCTCAACGACCACCCAAGAGTTAAAATCACCCACGAGTGGGCGATATCACCAAGGCCGACAAACCCCGATCTAAAGGATCTAACCGTATAGTCGAAACCCTACTGAGTTTTGACTTCATTTTCCTCGCCCAACAACAATGACAAGATTCAAAAATGAAAAGTTCAAATTGATGGAGAGAGAGAGAGAGAGAAGGGGAAAGAGAGAGACGGATTCTATTTTACGTCATTAACCAACGAAAGGGGTAGAGAAACAAAGAGGGGGAAGATTGAGAGAAAGAGAAAAAGAAAGAGGGAAAGAAAGAGAAATGCTGGGGTCAAACTCCCTTGCTTCATTTAAATCTAAAGAGTCAACAAAACAGAATTCATTTCTTCATACAATATTATTCCAAAACTATGCGTCTCATTTAAATAATGATAAATAATCCCTATAAATGTGATTTGGTAAGTCAACTTGAATTTGGCTTTAGTGGTGGGAGTGAATTCGTCATCAGTTTTTGCATGCGTCATTATGTCACTGTTATTTGTGCATGACGTCACTCCTTTTTCTTCTTGTCATTGTCATCTGCCATTGTTAGATACGAAAATGAAGTCAAAATTCAATTGTGAGAGTTTGACAAGAGAAAGAAAGGAAAAGCCCACTCGGCTTAATGGTTAATCCCCCACTAGCGTTGAAAGCAAGACAGAAAAAGGCCTACTTAGCCTAATCCACCACTAACCTCGATCCCAAAATCTACTGGTAACTAGCAAAATGCTCTAGACCATTGAGCTACTGATGCACAACCGTGGAGAGAAATTCATTTGTAATCATAAATGAAATTTTCGGACGAATACCTCAAAAACTCGAATGATGTCCTGCTTTTTTAAAAATGTTATGTTTTTATATTGTTTAATGGTCATATTGACAATTTTAATGACATCTTTAGTAGCGAAGTATTTTCCACCAAGAAGAATAATAAATAATATATGCATATATATATATATATATATATATATATATATATATATATATATATATATATATATATATATTGCTTCCTATCATATAAAAATAATATTTTCATAATAGAATTCAATGTGTACAAATACAATACCGATATCTCGCAAAAGCGAATTGACACAAGATGATTTCACGAAATCACTCTTTCTTTTTCACACACACACACACACACACACACACTCTCTCTCTCTCTCTCTCTATCTCTCTCTCTCTTTTCCCTCCCTCTCTCTCACACACTCTCTGGGCGCTTAGTTTCAGTTAATATCTAGATTGTCTTGAATCATATCTAGAACTATCTAGAGATCTTTTTCAGCTGAAGGAAAAATGTTTTTCAAAAGTCTAAATATTTTAAAACTTGAAAGCTTCTGTCAGAGTGGAGTTTGACCCTGAAGCAGCCAGTCTTGTTTTTCATTGTTAAAAATGGTTAGATTAGTTAGTTTTGACACCGAAACTATAAAACATCGGAATGTTACCTCGGAAGCATGTATATATATAGAGAGAGTAATTTTAATCCATATCTATCACTGGTTCTCTAGTGAATATCAAATGCTAGAGACGTTTAGGGCACAGGAGTAAATATTAATTGGCTTTGAGAGCTGAGTTTCAAGGGCTGAGATTTCACTAAAGAACTTGCAAACAAAAAATCTGCCTCTTGGCTGAAATGGCTACGTATCTCCCCCTGGGACACTGCAGGTAGTATCGAGCCCAGATAAAAACCATAATTTCGAATACTGATTTTCAAGGGAGGCAGTCAAGCAGGTTGATACTCCATTTCTCACTATTTTCACGCCTTTTGACCCCGTAACCTAGTGCAGGATCGTAGGGGCGTCACAGATGATTTTGATAATGGGTGTGTCAACGGCCCGTCCCCCTTCGGGCAAGTTAGGTATCCTATACTGGCTGTCAACCAGAGCTACAGAGCCCAATCTGTTCCACTATTCACCCATTCCCGTCTTCGTTGGAGACGTGGCAAAATAAGGTAGGCCTACTTCCGGGAATTCCAACCCCAGGGCACTACCTCCCCATTGCACTCCAAGGGGAAGGTCGTAAGGACATTCCTGACGCCTTCGTAACACATATCGGAGAGACTGGTTAATTTATGTTCTTACCCACGCGTTTAAACGTCCTTTTGTCGAATTCTGCCTGCGTGGGTGGGTGGTTAAATAAGTGCTCACGACTAACTACGCTTGACATAATCCCCAGACATTTTGTACAGGAAGAAAAATAAGCCTCTGCACAATGTGTTAACATAATTGTAAACACTTTTTTTAGAATCCTGAATAAGCATATCTTGACTTGAGATAGACGAAAAATATCAATGCACTAGCACAAAATACCCATTCATAATAGCATGTACCCGTGTGTGACTAAAATAGAATTCAATCTTGCCACTGTATCAATATTTTTTCGTCTATTTTATGTTAGACTATTCTTGTTCTGTATATTTCTTTTTTCCACAATTATAACAATAAATTGTACAGGGACACATTTTTCTTACTTGTCTTGTTTTCTTCAATATTTATACGTAAACACGGCCCCCTGAACTATAACTACTACTGTTTTTTGATAAAGTAGTTCTCGGGTGGCTTCAAACCGCTAATCTTGTGATTAGAAAATTAACATACTAACGAACTCCAGCACTGAGACTCGTGTAACATATCATTGCATGTAAATAATTTGTGCCAGACTTTCGAAATCTTTCATTTCCAGCGCTATAACTATTGTTACGTGTTTACAAATCGGAGAATCCTTGATTTTATTTTAGAACATTCGCAGGGTCAAAATAAGTGTATAAGAAAAGTTTAGTACAATTCACTTCTACGACTCAGGCGTATATTGCGTTACATCAAATTTGAAGTAAAAAAAATTCCTTAAAATCAGTATCGGGCGTTTTTCAGGCCAATTTTCCCCGAGTCGATGTCATTTAAAAAGTTACTCACAATGAAGGTCTGTACAAAAATGACATACATTTTATTGAAATTGCTTGAGCTTCTCAAAAGTCATTGCGAAGTAGGATTCGTTGATTTGTGTGAAAGCTCAGCTCATATTAAGGGCCCAGCTAAAACGTGTTTGTCCATAAACATTAATATAAATCCAAAAGTGCAAACGACTCAAGTCATTATACTGTCGCATTCGGGTAAATACTATTGCGTATGCATCCGTGTTTTATGAGGATGGGTGTGGGCTGTGAATAAGTTGGTTTTTTTTTAGTTTTTTTCGATCAAAATGTCTACTTGTCCATATACGGTCAACTCTGTTTTAGTTATCCTTACCCCGCAAGCGACAAACAGGTCGCCTGGCAAGTGGTATTAGCGCTGACCCATTTCTTTTTGATGCTATGTCGCTCGACAGGTTAAAAAAGAACATGGCATATGGAAAAGAGAAAGAAAATTAGAAAGGTTGCTTGCTGGTGAGGCGGGTGACAGTCTCTTGTTTTCTTTTCTTTTTTTTCCATTTTTCGCAATTTTTTAATTGATCATTTTTATTACTTGTTTACTTTTTTCTGTAGGACTAACAAACCGGTCGCTTGAAAAGAAGCGGACAGCAGAAGTCGAGAGGCCAGTATTGTGCGTTTTGTCCTCAAGAAATCCGGGCGTTAGTTCTGATTAAACGACCCAACGCTTCTCTTTTTTTTTTCTTCTTAATCCTTAGCCCATTCATCTACTTCATACTTCTTGCGAATTGCACCACGTCCGTCTATCTGTTAGTATCCATCTATCTAATTCTGTCTGTTTGTATCCATCTATCTAATTCTGTCTGTTTGTATCCATCTATCTAATTCTGTCTGTTAGTATCCATCTATCTAATTCTGTCTGTTAGTATCCATCTATCTAATTCTGTCTGTTAATATACATCTATCTAATTCTGTCTGTTAGTATCCATCTATCTAATTCTGTCTGTTTGTATCCATCTATCTAATTCTGTCTGTTAGTATCCATCTATCTAATTCTGTCTGTTTGTATCCATCTATCTAATTCTGTCTGTTAGTATCCATCTATCTAATTCTGTCTGTTAGTATCCATCTATCTAATTCTGTCTGTTAGTATCCATCTATCTAATTCTGTCTGTTTGTATCCATCTATCTAATTCTGTCTGTTTGTATCCATCTATCTAATTCTGTCTGTTTGTATCCATCTATCTAATTCTGTCTGTTTGTATCCATCTATCTAATTCTGTCTGTTTGTATCCATCTATCTAATTCTGTCTGTTTGTATCCATCTATCTAATTCTGTCTGTTTGTATCCATCTATCTAATTTTGTCTGTTAGTATCCATCTATCTAATTCTGTCTGTTTGTATCCATCTATCTAATTCTGTCTGTTTGTATCCATCTATCTAATTTTGTCTGTTAGTATCCATCTATCTAATTCTGTCTGTTAGTATCCATCTATCTAATTCTGTCTGTTAGTATCCATCTATCTAATTCTGTCTGTTAGTATCCATCTATCTAATTCTGTCTGTTTGTATCCATCTATCTAATTCTGTCTGTTTGTATCCATCTATCTAATTCTGTCTGTTTGTATCCATCTATCTAATTCTGTCTGTTTGTATCCATCTATCTAATTCTGTCTGTTTGTA
Source organism: Thysanoteuthis rhombus (assembly GCA_963457665.1). Classification (NCBI taxonomy): domain Eukaryota; kingdom Metazoa; phylum Mollusca; class Cephalopoda; order Oegopsida; family Thysanoteuthidae; genus Thysanoteuthis; species Thysanoteuthis major. Next base: position 37,882,956 of record OY735228.1, on the reverse strand, counting down.
TCCATCTATCTAATTCTGTCTGTTTGTATCCATCTATCTAATTCTGTCTGTTTGTATCCATCTATCTAATTTTGTCTGTTAGTATCCATCTATCTAATTCTGTCTGTTTGTATCCATCTATCTAATTCTGTCTGTTTGTATCCATCTATCTAATTTTGTCTGTTAGTATCCATCTATCTAATTCTGTCTGTTAGTATCCATCTATCTAATTCTGTCTGTTAGTATCCATCTATCTAATTCTGTCTGTTAGTATCCATCTATCTAATTCTGTCTGTTTGTATCCATCTATCTAATTCTGTCTGTTTGTATCCATCTATCTAATTCTGTCTGTTTGTATCCATCTATCTAATTCTGTCTGTTTGTATCCATCTATCTAATTCTGTCTGTTTGTATCCATCTATCTAATTCTGTCTGTTTGTATCCATCTATCTAATTCTGTCTGTTTGTATCCATCTATCTAATTTTGTCTGTTAGTATCCATCTATCTAATTCTGTCTGTTTGTATCCATCTATCTAATTCTGTCTGTTTGTATCCATCTATCTAATTTTGTCTGTTAGTATCCATCTATCTAATTCTGTCTGTTTGTATCCATCTATCTAATTCTGTCTGTTTGTATCCATCTATCTAATTCTGTCTGTTTGTATCCATCTATCTAATCCTGTCTGTTTGTATCCATCTATCTAATTCTGTCTGTTTGTATCCATCTATCTAATTCTGTCTGTTAGTATCCATCTATCTAATTCTGTCTGTTTGTATCCATCTATCTAATTTTGTCTGTTAGTATCCATCTATCTAATTCTGTCTGTTTGTATCCATCTATCTAATTCTGTCTGTTAGTATCCATCTATCTAATTCTGTCTGTTTGTATCCATCTATCTAATTCTGTCTGTTTGTATCAATCTATCTAATTCTGTCTGTTTGTATCCATCTATCTAATTCTGTCTGTTCGTATCTATCTATATAATTCTGTCTGTTCGTATCCATTTATCTAATTATGTTTGTTTGTGTCCATCTATCTTATTCTGTCTGTTCGTATCCATCTAATTCTGTCAGTTTGTATCCATCTATCTCATTCTGATTGTTCGTATCCATCTATCAAATTCTGTCCGTCAGTATGCATCAATCAAATCAGTCTGTATCCATCTATCCAATTCTATCTGTCCGTATGCATCTATCTAATTCTGTCTGTCTGTATCCATTCATCTAATTCTATCTGTCCGTATGCATCTATCTAATTCTGTCTGTCCGCATGTATCTATCTAATTCTGTCTGTCCGCATGTATCTATCTAATTCTGTCTGTCCGTATCTCTCTGCCTAATTCAGTCAGTCCGTATCCATTCATCTAATTCTGTCTGTTTGTATCCTCTATCTAATTCTTTTTGTTCGTATCCATCTATCTAATTCTCAAAGTAAGGATCACAAACCTTCAGGTGAGTCGAAATGCCAATATTGACACCCTTTTAGAGGTTACTAGTAGTCAGCATCACCTATCCAATATTAATCCTGGTTAAACATGTGCATAATTTTCAGCTGTAAGTTTACAACTGCTTCATTTCACTAAGTTGACCTTTAGAGGTCGACTATCCTATGTTCATACTGTTGCCCTTTTGCTCAAATTTAGAGCCTATAGGATACAACAGTCTCTGTCAGATTTGAAAATTCTAAAATTAACCTTTTTTTGAAAAGGGAAAAATTGATCTGACCTTGAATAACCTTTAGATGTAACCGGAGGTCAGCGCCACGTCCAACCTAGGGTCAAGTTATCCTTGTAAGCAAATTTGCAGGCCATAAGTTGCAGATGTCTTGGTTAGATTTGAAAATGCCAAAATTGACCCAACCTGGAATTGACCCTCAAGCCCCATTGGATGTTCATCCTTGGTCAAGATAAACTTCGGCCATAGAGTGCAGCCGTCTCCGTTAGATTTAGAAATGCCAGTCAAAATTTTCAATAAACTGACCTTTACAGGTCATTAGAGATCAGCACTACCATAACTGTTTCCAACCCACAGTCAAGTTATCCTTGTACACATTTGTTTGCAGTACATTTGAAACAGCAAAAATTGACCAGACCAAAATTGACCTGGCCAGACCAAAATTGACCTACCACACATATTTCGAGCTCATAGGGTTCAACCGTTCTGGACTCATCAAACATTCATCGGCTCAAGTACTGTATCTGTAAATCAAACACTCAACTCACAGTATATATATATATATATATATATATATATATATATATATATATATATATATGATCCGACAAATGATTATAAACTGCGTTATATCATACGGAAAATCTATTTGAAATGATCGTCTGTTATTACTCGGTGAATGTATAATTTGACCCAGACAACGTAAATCGGATAAGCAATTAAAGAAAATGGAGTTGCTATAGGAATCGAACCTGCTGCATTAACTAAGGGTTGCTGTTACCATTTTGAAAAAAAAGCCTTCTACCCAATCTGTTGCAGGTTCTTTCCCAGTAGCAGACCTATTTTCTTTAATTGTTTATTCTATTTACGTTGTTGAGGCCGAATGATGCATTCATCGTGTAATAACGTGAGATCATATCAAATAGAGTTTCGATATAATATAACGCAATATATATATATATATATATATATATATATATATATATATATATATATATATATATATATATATATATATATATATATATATATATATATATATATTAAGAATTATACATTCCGTTATATTATGTTTGAACTTTTTTGAAATGATCACCTTTCGTTACCCGGTTGATATATCATTCAATTTAGATAACGGAAATAGAATAAACAATTAAAGAAAATGGGGTTGCTGCAGGAAACAAACCTGCCACCGATAGGTAGCCGCTTAAACGTAGCGATGCACTAACCATTGTGCTAAACAGCCTGTCGTTAATGTAAAAGCCAAATAACCGAGCTTTGCCAGGTCATTTATATTCCTCAAGTAAATGCAATTTCATGTCTTGACTTCACTTATGATAAGCGCAAATCTTGCACAATTGTTACGGCAATATAGTGTTGTTATAATCACCCAAAGCATAAGAAGGCACAATTTTACCTTCTTAAATAATAGCGAAAACGAACAAAAAATAGACAAATATAGGATGTAAAATGAGATTTTATTCTCCAGAAATTTATACGTGAAAAGTTTCCGTCGTCCATTGCAGTGATGTATGGTGTACTTTGTTTACTTTTGTTTACTTTTTTTGTAAAGTAAGTGACGAATCGATGTGAATGACTTAGTCACCACATATCACCTTGATAATCAAGATTAGATAGATAACGAGAAACTTTCAAAACATTTTTTTCTTATTTGACAGGTGCTTACGAAGCCGCCCACGTAAGGGCTACACCAATATGTCCCAATTTCAATGTCTCTTCTTTAAAAAGTGAAATAATAATAATAATAATAATAATAATAATAATAATAATAATAATAATAATAATAATAATAATAATAATAATAATAATAATAATAATAATAATGGGTCTGGTTAGTCACTCAGTGATCACTAAAAAAATGTCCTAGCTTTAAAAAAAATAGGGACAATTTAGCATAAACTTACACAGCAAATTGGCCCCTCACAACCGCTAAAAACCTACTTGGGGAGGGATTAAAAACCACCAAAATCCATTTTTGTTGCTGTAACGAGGAGTAAACGTTGTAATTTTTGGTGTGGCCTGTACGCGTGATACATCACTTAGCCGGACAAGCTTAAAAACTGAGGAAACCTGTGTTGATGGTTATGGTGACAGTTATGGTTTACGATTTCTCAGAATAATGTCTAAATTCTGACCCACTCATCCTCTGCCTGTCACACACCCCTGGATTGTGTTGGCGCTCAGATGTTGAAGAGAAGATTGACTCTAAAGATAATGTATCCTAAACTGAAACAACATGTGTAACGCCCAAGTTGGCTTCAGGGTCAAGGATACTTCTTTCTCAAGTTCTATAATGGGAAAGTACAGATTATAGAAATAGCTCGAACCCTCTTCCCTCCGTATCCTACATCCCAGTGTCCTCCCCACCGCTGCGTCTTCCGATGACTCAGCGTAATATACCATCATCATCATTGTAGGATCTCGGAACGGTCAAAACCTTTTCCCATTTGAATTAATAGTAATTGCTTATTCGCTTGACGCGATTTCGGCTCACGAAATACCTTTATAGGAACGGTCTACTTCCAGACAATGGCGTAAAACTCTATCTTTATATTCTATAGACTTGATATTCATGTATGAATACTTTCATAAATGCCAATGTCACAGAATTTGTTGGTTTGATTGTCTGTTTGATTGTCTGTTTTTTCAACCAAAGAGTCACACCAAACCAAATCGATTAACAAAATTATTGACGAAGATCCGGCGTAATTTGAACCCGCATATGATCGGTTTATAAATCAGATATGATAACCAGTATGTTAATTGTCTCATGTACTAGAAATCGACATCTTGGGAGAGAAAAAAAACGTCAAAATCGTATGAAATTAATTGTATCGTCGGAATCAGAGTCATTAGTAGGAATTTTGAGAGATATTTTTGAATAAAGGTAGTGTAAAATGGTGGGATAATGCAAACAAAACATTTGCATTGAAAAAAATTTCCAAATTTTTTATGCACAAAACAGACACAAAAAAATTAGTGGTTTCTGATATAAAAGAATCGGTTATTTACTACGGAAGATCATGAGTGTAAAATTCCTTTGCTTTCAAGATACCTTTGTTTTTCGACATTCTTTGGGTATAAAAATAATTTATGTGCATTTATTTATATCAATCCTTGTATTAAAGAATAACTGAATATTTGTATGATTAAGATTTGAAGAGTTCGTGTACTATAGATATAATTGACGATTTGAAGAATCCGTACACTCGAAAGTTTTATTAAAATTGAAAATGTTTTTTTTAAAATCAGGCATACACATTTATAAAAATGCACCCATCAATTAATTTCAAAGTCACTTTTTTAATTAATGAGTAACTTTATTATAAAAATATGCATAAAAAAGTAAAAAGATTTGTTTCATTCTAATCAATTCATTTGATTATTGTTAAATTATATCTTTTCCTGGAACGAAAACATACCTTTTCTTAAAAACGAAAAATCATTATCGACTGTTCCCGTATCTAATACTTTTTGTATGCTGTCAATATAAATACATCTTTTCTTAAAAGCAGCAGAAATTCACGTGTATGATCTTCCGTAGCAAATATTGCCAATGATTTAAAATGCTGAAAACGGCATGTGGTCCCTTTAATGAAGGATTGTCAAATTTTCAGTACTAATCTGATAAAGAAAGAATTTTAAAAAGTATCTATTTCAAATTTAGAAAAGTATCTCTCTTTTTGATTCCATAAAAATTTCATTATATTATTGAAACTATTCATTACACGTTGAAAGTACCATTTGACGTAGACAACATAGATAGAATAAATAATTGAAGAAAATGGGGCTGCTGCTGGAATCGAGCCTGCGACCGATAGGATAGCCGCTTGTTTGAGCTAGACAGCTACCGGTTACGTGAAAGCCCAAATAACTGTTTTCATTCCAAATTCTCATTTTGTCTATTCACGGTCTATATCTGCTCTATTTGTTTCTTTCAATACAGACAACTATGTTTTTAAGAAATGGATATATGACCCAACAGAATGATCGCGTTTTCTAGACCAAAGGATAAATTCACCTTGTAATAGCGGGAGATGAATTCGAATAGAGTTTCAATATATAATATATATAGTTTCAATTATAATCATTGTGTCTGATCATATATCCATTTCTTAATAACACATACGAGCACATACACACACACACACATGCAAATACATACATACATACATACATACATATATATATATATATATATATATATATATATATATATATATATATATATATATATATATATATATATAAAGCACCTACAGTTACTCCTGCTAATTGATAATTTATACCTACCATCAAGCAAATTATCTCCATAATGTAAAACAGAAAAACATAACAAGTAGTGATCAATAACAAAACAAGGAAATAAGAAAGAAAAAGAAAAAATATATAAATAGAATAAGAGGAAGGCTCTCCACCCTAGAAAAATAGACCCCCTACAAAAATGTCCGAAATAGGGATTTAGAATAAGCCAAATCATTCGTCTGGAGAAGCCAAAATTGGTCAGAAACAGAAAAGAGTTTGTGTAGCGAATCCTCTATTTCATCATATTTCAAGCTCAACTCTAAATCAACTTGATGTTTAATGTTGAATGAATAGAGCACTTTATGAAATAAAACCATCATAAATTGGATATTGCATTATATTATATTATATTCCTGATTAGTATCTTATTTGTATGTATACGTGCGAGTGTGTTTGTGTGTGTGTGTGTGTGTGTGTGTGAAAACATATGGAAATCGCACAGACAGCAGTAAATGATCAAAATTATTTCATCTCATTTTTATAAGTCTTAACCAGTTTCGAACTACCGAAGATCAATCGTGGTACATTCAATATAGATCGAACGGGAAGAATTTCAGATTAAAATTACAGCTAACTATTACTATATATATATTCCGAGGAGCATGTAGAAGGCTTATTTCGTATATGTTGAACGTGTTCCAACTGGTCCAGCAAGTCTACAAGCTGATTGCCCCAACCTTAAGGCAAATACTTACATTTTACAGTCTCACCTACCCGCTACGAACACCTGGTCGACATTTTAGATATTTATCCTCCTACCGAACCCCGATTCTACACTTATCCCACAAAGTCTACTGAGAACCAAAGAAGGGAATTTACTTTCGATATTTCTTTTGCCCTTATAAGGAACTCTTTCTTGCTTCACTGCAGACCTGTTTGACCAGATATATACAGTCCGTCTGTACCGGAATTGAGATTAACTTTCAACAGAATATCGTATGTCTGTATATTTTTGTAACTAGGTTGGTTGACGGATTGAAACGATAGTCCCCCAAGGTTGACTGTTGATTTACGACTCATTCACTCCTGTCAACGTAGTTAGAAGTATATTTGTTTTCTCATACCCATTTGTTCGTCCGTCTACACAATATTGCCATAAGTTCTCCATGTATTTCAATGAAATTTTGTCGGTCATGAGCTAAGGATAAAAGTGATTTCGTTTTGAGAAGGACTCCGGAATTTTTTTTTTGATGGAGAGATGTCAGAAACCGTAAATCAAAATGTCAATTTGGGTTTCTTCAGTTCGGTGGGCGGGGGTCCAGCAGGCTGGCTATGCACGTACAACGCATGGGGGTTGCACCAATGAAGCTAGAGGGCTAAAAATTTCAGGATTTGCTCCTTATTATATCTAGAAGATACTTTTTTGTTGTTTTTTTTTTTCAAGCCCACAATAGGTATACTGAATTGATCCCTCATTTTCTGCAAATTCAGATTTTTCTTTGAGATCACAGCCCACGAAAAAGCGAAAGAAGAAACGCATTCATTCATCATCTTCTTTTGTAATTCCATTGATAGGTGTGAGGCGAAAGGGCGTTGGTCACGTGACGGTTTATTGAGTGACCAAGCAGGCCGATGGTTATTCTTGAAGAAAAAAAAATGAAATTGCAAACAAACAGATGATAAAAGGCCGGATTGAAATTTCATGGAAATTCACTCAATAATTTCAGTTCTCTCGTTTGTTTTAATACTTCATTTTCATTCAGTTTTTAGTTGATATACGGCGTCGGCAGATGTATTCACGTTCTCCGAGTGCTTCCTTATCGTATTGATCGTCGACTCGGAAGTTTCAAAGGAGAGAAAGATGATAAAAAAAAAATAACAGAAGAGAGAAATATTTTGGGAAATATAAAAAGGGTTAGAAACATTTTTGAATTTTCGGGAAAAAGACCTTCATCAGAAATATAACGAGAAAATACGTAGAAAAGAAGAAAACACATACATACATACATACATACATACATACATACATACATACGCATGTACGTACATTACAACTTCACATACATACCTAGATATTTAATATGTAATAAAATACAAATGTTACGCTGGAGAAATTGCCAATCTGGCGAAGTTTCAAATTTTTTTGCAGAAAGATGAATGAATTCGTAGTTTTAATTTGATCACAATTTCAATTAATCATGACGAGGATATAAAACAGTTATTTTTTACGATCAAATTTTGTGAAATCAAAACCTTTTCACAAAAAATAAGTGGATACGTAGTTTTAACTTCTTTTTTTTTTGTCAAAGTAAATAAATACGAATTTCTAAATTTGATCAAAAGTTCATTTAATCAAAACAAGAATATAACACAAATATTTTTTCACGGTCAAAAGTGTGTATAATCGAAATAAAATCAAACTTTTATATATATATATATATATATATATATATATATATATATATATATATATATATATATATATATATATATATATATATATATATATATATATAAACTAGCTGGGAACCTGACCTTTCACGTTATTTCCAGCTAGTACCTACCGGTGGAGGGACCCATCACCCTCCGAGGTGCAGGAGCTACAGCTGTTGGATGATTTTTTACGCATGGTCACCTCCCAAACGCCAAGGACAAACACGACCTATTTTTGACTAACTATTATAGGCCGATTACTGGTTACAGGCTGTCGACTCAATAGTTTCAAAATAATGCAAAAAGGAGAGAAAAATATATAACCCCTTTTTTTTTTTTTTTCACATCGACCTAAGTGTGTGCGGACATAGATTGAGATGTGCTGAAATCGATTCTAGCTTTTTATTTTTTGTATCTGATGCGTAGTTTCGGAGTTATAAGCGTAAAACATATAACTTTACAGTAGTATTCCGATAGTTGAGTGTGCCTGTGGTTTGGGCCACGGAGCGTGACCAATCTGCAGCAGTCAGTTGATGCAGAGCTGGCTATAGAGTTTTACCGCCCCCTTGAAGGAGAATCGATACGGTATGGCTGAATGCAACTTTAAGCACAGAACATCCGGATAGTATGGCTCAGTGATTACTAAACACAAACACTCCGGGTAGTACTGCTGCAAGCTAATATATATATATATATATATATATATATATATGTGTGTGTGTGTGTCTGTGTGTGTCTGTGTGTTTATATATATATATATATATATATATGTATATGATAATGATAATTGTGTCATCCATAGACAGCTGTTTCGTTGTGTTACAACTCTTCAGTGTGGCTACAGACTATCCATTATTCTATTCAGTACGACGAGGTAGGATCGAAACCTTCGCTTCTGACCCAGAGGCAGGCATCTTATCTCTGCCCAGAACTGGACGGTCAGTAAGGTTGAATTTAAGCGATATATTCATTCACGCAGAATTCCTCATCCACCAGAGTGCTCTATTCCTAAGTTGGAAGAGCATTGCAAAAGCTTATAATAAACGAGTAACCTCACTTAAAAAATGCCCAACCCTGAATAAGGGAGCGTTATACACGCATCTGCACACACATACACACACACACATACATAATGGTAGTAATTTGAAATTTAGAAGTGAAAGATTTGAGAACAAGTGCGTTACATCTCAAAGAATGTTATTATCATAAAGATAGGCTTGATGTATTTCACCGAACTTACGTCAGCGTCTTCAAAAGCACTTAACGATGCATAAGTCATACATATAATGTTCTCCAGTTTAGTACTTCACACGGACTTGTAAACAGTAGCATTTTTTGTTTACTATCTTTCACTTCCACATCGTCAAATTGCTACCACAATTTTGTCGGATTACTCTACATTCTCACAGCTAACACACACACACGCACGTATATATATATATATATATATATATATATATATATATATATATATATATATATATATATATATATATCCTTTTTTCTTTATGTTTAACAATTTGCCGAGATTTTCCATTTATTTTCCTGGCTAGAGATGTCTCGAAAGATAAATTTGCTATCTGGCTTTTGAAGCCATCTTCGCTTTCACAACCCTTGTTTTGAGTACACTACTTGGGAGACTGTGGCAACTGGAGCTAAAAGTTGAAAAAAGACCATAAAGTAGGAAAATAATTAGGTAAGCAAACACATAATAACAGCCTTGCATTCTTTTCAAATGAGACCACCATATTTATCCAGCTAAATCGGGCTAATTTTATCTGTCACGAACGGTTTATATAAGAGTATTAAAGAGCGGCCAATTTCATAGAGTTGTTTTGATTGGGATCTTTAAACAAAAACTTGAAACGCAATACAAGGCTAAAACGGAGGGGGGAAAAAAGAGAAAAAAATGCCAGTGAAATCAGTGATGACCTTACGCTGCCTATAGCTTCAGCCATCTATACTTGAGTTTCAGAAGTTCACTTTGCATCACTTTGCTTTTTCGAAGCAGCCGTAGCATCGAACTGCATCTGTGAGCATCGGTGCTTTATATTGATTCATCTTGTACATCATTTGGCAAAATGTGTCCCAAGATATTAGAAAAGCCTAACAGAAGTCGTAATGATGTTTACCGTAGACCCAGCAGACATTAAAACAGGTTTTTAGGTGTGTGAATGATTATAAGATATTTCCTTCGTAAATTAATGGTACTTGGTTCTTCGCTTTACACCATTTTGTCTCACGAAATGTTTTATGCTCTATTTTCGGGTTGCTGAGGAAACAAGAAACTATCAAGTCGAGGGCCTGTTTGGTGGTAGAGGTAGTTGGGTATTTCCCACCGTCACCAGTGGTCGGTGTTTGCCACCACTGATATTTTGTCCAGTTTTATCTATTTGGGGTTTGCTTTAGTTTGCTCAAATACATTCGTTTTAGATTACTGTTACAAAAGGCCGTTTCTCACTTCAAGTGCCCTTTTTGTGACCTTGCCCACGTCATTTAATTTGCAATGTCTTTTGTCTCTTCAATCATCGATGGAGTTGTTCTCCTTCCCATTCATTTTTTTTATACATCTGTATGTTCATACTTGGGCAAAAAAGAGAAAATTCATAGTTTGAAGATTATGTTGCGCCAGTTTTTCAAGTGGGGAGCTCGAACAGCTCAAACATTACCAACTAGCAACGGTGTGAAGTATGCAACTCCCTTGAATACAACAACCGGATTCATTTGAAACCGTCAACCAAAGCTGTCAACAGAGGTTTTCTCGCAGTTTTTAGGCTGCTCTATCTGTCTATCTGACAATGTATGTATCATGCTTATAGGCACCGATGAAGCTAAAGAATCATGAATTTGAACATTCACTCTTCATTATCCGCATTATCTACAGTTTTTTTTTTTAATTCCTTCCCAAAGTAGGTTTCAAGTCGGGGTTCAGGCAAGATCCCTTATTTTGTGTCCATCTATTTCTTTTTAATCAAAACGATTTTCAGTGATCACTCTCCGAAGAGCCACTAGAAGTAACACTCATTGTTCACTGGTTGTTTTTTTGGGTTTTTTTTCCAACCGTCTCCTCCCTCGGGGCATGCTGCCAAAAGTATGGCTGCATGACTGTTTCTACTGTGTGACCAACCAGACCTCTTCTTATTTCTCATGTATTCATTCTTGTATTTTTAGTATTACTATTACTATAGTGCTATTAATTCTATTCTCTTCTAATGTAATATAATTCGTATATGGACAGTCACTTCTGCCTAAGATCAGAGTGCTGTATTTGTGAAATACTTTTCCAGTGAGCGCAGATACTTGCCCTATACAAGAGTATCAGGGAGAGACACTTTGATCCTAAGCAGAGCGCACAGTTACTCTGATCTTTGGCAGAAGCGTAAATAATCCCTTCTTTTTTTTACAGGTGCAATGCTAATATATATATATATATATATATATATATATATATATATATATATATATATATATATGTATGCACACACACATATATATATATATACACACGCAAATACACACACACACACACACACACACACACACACACACACATATATATATATATATATATGAAACACAGCATTTATCGTCTTAGCTTAGTGATGATTACAACGACGAATACTCTTGGGGTCCAATTTTAGCAACTTCGGTCTTCAGTTAGTGCTATTTTTCGTTTGGATAATACAGATGTTTACTGGTGTAGGTGCAAGACATTTACTGACGTCTACTGATTTGTTTGCCAAGTCGATGTTATCTTAATTTTAAAGACGATTACCCGGGAAAAAGCGGCGACCGTTATGGTACGAGAGAGAACACAAGAGACTGTGCGTCTCACCAAAGCTAACATACTGAAAGCAGGTAAACAAGCGAGTACCACCTCACCGAGGGGAATGCCAAATCAAAGAACTCTTACTGACAATATAATCAACATCATGTACAGCGTTTGGAATAACAACAAACGACTTTATTTTTAAAAGGGTGGCAGTCAATCTTTGAAGATGCTAACTTTATTAAAACAAGATCGGAATTCCAACGATGAGTCCATGTACCGCTGAAAAAGTAACCGCGGATAGGAAGACCACTGAAAGGGAAACTGCGGATAAGAGAGGACCTCGGAAAGGTAACCGTGGATAAAGGAGGACCACTGAAATGGAAACCGAGGATAGGAGGACCACTGAAAGGGAAACTACTGATTAAAAAGGGAGCATTGAAAAGGAAACTGCAGATAAGAGAGGACCTTGGAAAGGTAACCGTGGATAAGGGAGGACCACTGAAATGGGATAGGGAGACCGGTAGAGGAGAAACTATAAATCATATGAATTATATCTAAAAAAAAGACGAACAGTTTTAGCCTATAACCCCATGCTTGGGAGTGCTGATGACGTATTTTTATAACTATCACGAAAATTAATTGAAAAAAAAATCGTTCTTTGATGACGTCAACTTACTGGAGACCGACAAACCTTCTTATAGAGGTGTGTGTGGAAACGTCGAAGAAATTTTTCTTTTAAAATAATATTGTTGATAGAATTACAGAGAAACCCTAAATATCAGTTTTCCTCCAGAAATAGACTCTTACAATGGGAAGCAGTGATTAACCAATCATTATTTATGGAACGTACTTGACAATTCTAGAATGTTTGAATTTGTAATTTCGTAGTTTGATTGGCTGATTTCGTAGTTCGAAATCAGATTCTAACATAGAGCTGGGTTGTTTTTTTTTGTCGTTGTTGCGTTGGTCGCCAGCCAAGTGCTCCCGTATAGTGATGCAAGGGGGGTTGGCCCCCTCCTCTCCGGAAAAGTACCCCATCTCATTTGATCTACTCATTTATAATAATAAAGTAATGTAATTTTTACTTCCTGTCGGTAGCATATTGTTGGTATTATGGCCGTGTGTATTGCACTGTGAGGACGTGTATTGACGTATGAACAGCTACTTCTTAAACTAATTTTGCGTCCCTACTCTCTATAGAAAACGACAGAATTAAGATTCTAATATTACTTCTCAATTTAGAAACTTTATTTTCGCTTAACTTTTGATTCCTGTGGGCAATTAAGAAAAGATAAAAGGTTTTCTGATCCTCTGTCAGTGCTCTTTTAGAAAATGCATTGATAACCCTACAACCCATGGAAAATTTGGACCTGATCACCCCACAAATAATGAAGAAAGAGCGTTGCCGAAAATATCCTTTTGAGTCTCCTCCCCCAGGAAGTATACCCTTTTCATCCCCTTGAAAAGTAGCAACGGGCATCCGTGTCGAGAACATCATGACACAACTATTCTGAGACTTGTCAACTGTTGAAGAAAAAATTTGTTCGGCAGCAACGCAACTCCAGTTTAATCCTAAATATTACGAAGATGAACGTAAAGCTACAAAAAGCGAGACGAATTTTGGAATTTTCCATTGTTAGACAACACTAAGATAAAAACGAAATAAACTGCTTTAGTTATTCCGAATTTATTAACTTTATTCTAGTTTGTACGAAATTAGCCACGCGCCCCTGGTATAATTATCACTGGGAATAAGGCAGTTGGCCAATGCAAGATATGTTTTTCAATAGAAGACAATATGAAAAGCAGTACAGATCTGTGTAAGAGGTAAGATAAATGGCCAAAATATCTGGGTTAGCAATTTGCCGTCTATAGAGAGTCTGAGCCAGAGTTTTGCGGTCATTAATCTCTGTGTAAACAAGTTTTGTTTGCTTACGCTAGCAAGTTTACAAACAAGATCAATCTATTTGGCTAAAACTCAACCGAGCCGACCCAGAAGTTTTTCGTTATGGTCCAAACTAATGATTTACTCATGAAAATCGTCGGTTAAACGCTATGTAGATGTTACTCGTTACTTTTGATTGATATCTTTTTCTCAGGGCGTTATTTTCTGGGGCATGCGAAGTTGTGCCCTGACGCTGGCTACGGCTTCAACCATCTCTTCTCAGACACTAATTATCACACTATTTCTTATTTGGCCCGTTTGCGTTGGCAGCAAGTACTCGAAGTGGCGTCACTCACTTCACCCTGCACTATTTTACCCATAGCTGGGGTAGATATGGATTCATGCCTTTCCAGTCCCAGCCAAAGTTTGAACTCGGCTTGCCAAGTCCATTCTCGGAGTCTTTAACCACTCGGCCCTGCACCTCTTTCCAGGACATATCAGTGGTCAACTGGCCCAACCCCGGTCAAGGTACGTATGCAGATAAAATTCAAGTTTAGAATGCTCAAGGAAAGTAGAGGCATGGTACTTTTTCATTCAGAAAATTGGCGCTACACTATCTTCTACCATTATCAATATTTGTTTCCTGGGAATGCTATAGGGAGCTTCTCTTTTTTTAAATAATTTTCTTTATCAAGAAAGAAAGATATTTCATTCCAATTAACATGTAACTGGATGTCGATGAGGTGATTTTTTTATGTACGAATTAAATCGAAATAATTATCTATATATTTCTTTTAAAGCCATCATGAGTGATGGTAAAACGTAGGCAGTTTTGTGACTGTTTTGGTTGACGGTTTCTATTTACACGAAGTCTTTCTTGATATAGTTAGTTGCGAAGAGTACCTGGGTTCTTCGGTCTGTTGACATCAGCGGTTATTTTTTTACTAAACTCCCTTCAGCACAATGGGAAGGTGCTTTTTTTTGTTTGCTTGTCAAAAGGTAGAGATGTTTCAAAGCGAGCAGGCTATTCCTAACGAGGACGAATCAAGATTACGCATGATTTGCTCATAGTATAAAACCGTCGGTATCTCGAGACATACATCTTCGGGTTTGTGTAAAATTTTGTGACAACTATTTAGGGAATCAATTACTTTTTCAGAGATTGTATGAAATTTGAATATGCCTCTCAAAATCGGGATATTATGCTGTTGGATTGTTTTTGTTTTTTTTTTTTTTATCTGTTCATTGAGCATTCTTCTGAGTTCAAAATCGGACAGACTTTTTATGTACGTAGGTACCAAAAGTAATTTTTCTGCAGATATTAGGGTGTGCATCTGATTCCTTCTTTCTAAGTGCAATGAAGAGGTATTTTTTAGGGCTAGATCCCTGGTTATCAGGCTAGAATAATTGTTGGATTCCTCAAGCACCAAAAGGAGGATAGTAGTCCAGTCGTCATAAAGATTACCAAAAAAGCTCAGTACTCTTTGATACATAGAGTACGTGAGAATCAACTCCCTATTATACGTAACCTTCATACAAAATTGCTCTATTTTCACGAAACAAATTTTGTTTTGGTTCTTAGAGTAGGTAAATTCTATCATTTTATGGCCCATAGTGAAGCTCGTTTGACTCTAATCGACCAATGGATAATAAAACTATTTCCAATTTCCATCCACTCAGTAGCAAATCTTCTTAGCAGGAACTGGCGCGAGATTTCAGTCTCACGTTTGGATTAACCTGGAGCAGCACAGAGCAACGTCCCTCGGAGATGTCATGAAGTTTGAATGGGCCAGTAAATATATCTCATTTAGTTCAAGTTTTTTCTTTGCTGTTTGACTTTTATCAAGAGTTGGCGTCCTATACAGCGTTAGGCTGTGCCTTAATGCACGTCGGATTATGGTATCTTGGCCAACATTTATGTAATTATCCAAATTAGATAATTATAACCAATCCCTATAAATATGTAAAGAGACATACACATATATATGTGTTAGCCAGGATTATTGGCACTCTTGAATTTTTTCGTGTAATTTGTACTATATATTCCAGAAATAAGTGGAGATCTACCAAATTTTTACCACCAAAATATTTTGATATGATGTCCAAAGTAATTGATAAAAAAGTATTATTTTCAACTTACATGAATTAATTTTAAAGAATAAACATAAAATAAGTCCCGGAAAGTGATATTAGCACTCTTCCTTAGAATTGTTGCAAACTATTTTTATCAAAGAAAGCAAGGGGAAATAACTTGGAATACATGATTCAATGAGCATTCTTTTTCACCTTATAACCTTATTCGTCTCTTAAAGTACCCGAATTGTCATCGTGTTGGGAGTCCCACAACCCCCGATTGAGAACCACTGCATCATAGTTCACTGAATATATAGACCAAAAAGATCTTAGAAACCATAAGAACACTTCTTTGATTTTCCTAACATTGTGATAAATATGATACTGAGAACTTCTGTCGCAACCTTATCTTATATGATTATATCAGAGACAGGTGGAACTTCTTGGCTACGGATCGCACTCGTTGAATATAAGGTAATGGTGAACACGTGTCAAGATAATTGGGAAAGGGATTTCACAGCTAAAACTCATGATAAGCAATCATTTCTGTGGTCGGATCACTGGAGACTCTCCGATAAAAAAGAAAAGTGAAAAATATGACGACAATATTTGAGATAGGCGAGTTTTCTTTGAAAAAAAACTACTGTTCACATATCTGGGGGTAGGATTTTTAGATCTTATCCAGACAACATCCCCACTTGAGATCACGTATTAAAACTCCACAGGGGATTCTGGGATAGCTAGTTGGAGAATATCGGTGTCATGAGAATGAGAGAAAGTATCCAGCTGTAGGTTTGGTGTTTTCTTGAGAAAAATGTTGAGAGCTTTCTTTTTTTTCTCGGTTGGTACCATTAACTTTGAGTTTCTTTCTTTCGTCTTTTCTCTCGTTCTTTCATACTTTCATTCTTTCTTTCGTCCTTTCTCTCGCTCTTTCGTTCTTTCATTCTTTCTTCCGTCCTTTCTCTCGTTCTTTCATTTGTTCTTTCATTCTTTCTCTCTTACTTTCGTCCTCTCTCTTGTTCTTTCGTTCTTTCATTCTTTCTTTCTTTCTTTCTTTCGTCCTTTCTCTCGTTCTTTCATTCTTTCACTCTTTCCCTTGTCCTTTCTCTCGTTCTTTCATTCTTTCCTTTTTTCCTTTCTTTCGTCCATTCTCTCGTTCCTTCGTCATTTCTTTCGTTCTTCCATTTTACCGTTCATTCTTTCCACTATGAATTTTCTTTCATTAACCATCCTCTTTTCTTGCTCCTCATTCCTTCTCCTTTTATGCATCCCCGTTCTCTTTCGTTCTCTCATTCATTCTTTCTGTCATCCCTTTTTTTTATCCTTTCATTCTTTCCGAAAGAAAGAACGGAGGAGTGTTTTTTTTTTCTTAATTCAGACCTCTTTTGCGATCATTGCTCATCTAGAAGTAACTTATTCGTTGATCACCCCTTTCCCCAATCAATTACCGCCAACATGCTACCAAAAGATGTCGGTTACATGACGGTTACAATTGGGTGACTAACCAGACCAGTTTTTTTTCTTTTTTCAATTCCTTCTTCCTCCCCGTCATATCTTACTGCCTTTCTCTTTCCTTTCACTCACTATCCTTTCTTTTCTCCATTTTTCACTTCTGTAGTGTCTATTCTTTCTTTCTTTCTTTCTTTCTTTTGTCAACTCTCCATAACTTCTTTTTCTCCTGCTCTTCGTGCCTTCCCTTTTCACTTATCCTTGTTTTCTTTCGTTCTTCCTTTCGTTCGTTCTTTCTTTAGTCCTTTCTTTCTTTCTTCCTTTCTTTCGTCATCCCTTCCTTCCATTCATTCTTTCATTATTTCATTCATTCTTTGATACATCTCTTTGTTGCAGTTATTTTTTCAAAGCTTATTTCTTTTTTACATTACGATCAATATTCTCCTGATATTCAGTAAGTTGCTAGCAATTTTCAAGCTTGTCTCATCTTCAAAGCAGCTTACATGATAACACAAAAATTATCAGCTTATTACATAGGTACATACACACACACACACATATATATATTTATATATATACATATATATACACACACACACACACACACACACATATATATATATATATATATATATATATATATATATATTTATGAGTGTATGCGTGTGTGTGTGTGTATAAAGTTATGATAATATATATTCTGACGCGTTGCCAGTTTAGTACGAACCTGGAATTTTAATTATTATGAGATACATAGGTTGCTCTTCTGAAACATACCGTTCTGAACATCTCACGCATAAAGTCCTTTCGGCATCAAGTTTAAGAGGAAGCACAGTGAACTTACACCATACTTCATTAATCATTCGTATATGTGTGAGAGAGAGACAGAGAGAAGGATAGAGAGAAATGGAAAAGAGAAGGAATAATTAACGCTCCCTAATTCAGGGTTGAGCACTCTTTGAATAAGGTAACTCGTTCATTATAAGCTTATGCAATGCTCTTCCAACTGAGGAATGGACCCCTGGTGGATGGGGAATTGTGCGTAAATAAATATATCACTTAAATTCCACCTTACTAACCGTCCAGTTCTGTGTGAGGCAGAGGTAAAATGCCATCCTCTGGGTCTGAAGTGAAGGTTTCGATTCCTACCTCGTGGTACTGGATGGGATAATGGACAGTCTATAGTCACACTGAAGAGTCGCGACACAACGAAACAGCTGCCTGTGGATGACTCAATTATATATATATATATATATATATGTATATATATATATATATATATGAGGTAGGATTGAAACCTTCGTTTCAGACCCAGAGGCCGGTATCCTACATCTGCGCCACGGAACTGGACGTTCAGTAAGGTTGAATATAAGTTATATATGTATTAAGCAAATATACTCCCCATCCACCAGAGTGCTCTATTCCTATGGAAGAGTATATATATATATATGTATATATATATATATTGGATTTGATATTCACATGGGTGAACACTAAATAGAAATGACTCGAACGGCGAGTTATTTCTGTTGTTATACTTACTGATCCCTCAACGTTAAAAACGTTTGTTGGGTAACCTGCGTAAGTGAGTCCTGTTCCAAAAAATATATAAGTAGTATAAAATAATATCAGTATACAATTTACATAATGACAGACTACATGTATTGAATAAACTATTGGATAAGGGGATGCCAAGTTAATATAACTGCTTTGTTTAGAAAATCCCCGAAACGGTTACATGGTAAATAATTGATGATCCCAGCAAGAGACGATTTATACATTGTACCATAATAACAAATTATACGTGTAACAGGAAAAAGAATACTGAAGAATAACATAAATTGCATTGACAGATATTGGGAAATACGTTACTGAAGTGACACAAAAAATCTTTTGAAAAAGTTTCTTAATGTTTAGTGTTTAGAGCTGCAAAGCTTTCTAGACTACCTATCAATCTATCTATGTATCTATGTATCTAAATATATATATATATATATATATATATATATATATATATATATATATATATATATATATGTTTGTGTGTGTGTGTGTGTGTGTGTATACGAAAGATTACATGTACAACTTTCTCGAAAACCATATACCGATTCCGAGAAATATCAAGAAAAGTACTTTACCAGTTTAAAGAGAACTACTATCCTGCCGTCACGAAAAGTTCATAGTCACTCATAAATCATCATCAGCAGCAGTAGCAGCCTTTTAGCATGCGTCGTTAGATATAATCCTTCCCAAATATTCGCCAAACCACTATCGTGGGCGTCGCGGAACCAGTACTTTCTCAACGTTGTGAGTCATAATGTTATCTACGGTTATCTGACATTCTTGCAACGTGACCAATGAAATATAACTTGCTGTGTTGAAGAGCTTGGGAAGTTACGCCTCCAGGCTATTTCGACTGTAGTGAGTTTTATCCCCACTGGGTGTCCTACATTTGTGTTAGAGCGTGTGCTGGTAAATGTATATGTTTAATTACGTGAGTGTATTTGTGAGTCATTGTAATCTTATGCTAGACTATGCCAAGTTTAGCAAATATCTAACAAAACTGTAAATCACTCAGACAGCATATACCTCTGTTAACTCCATTGTAAGGGGAAGTAACTGGGCCTGGATCCACACCAGAGTTAAACCACTTCTTACGTAATCCATTGTCCCTTCCACAAAGCTCTTCTGAAATTCATTGAGAACTGATGGAGATATCGTGTGGACAGCCATGAGCAATGTACTCAAACATTTTTTTTAAAACGGAAAATCCCTCTAAATCAAAGAAAGAACTCCTGGATCCATTCCTAAATCCAACGATTTTACTTTCCTTATTCTATTGCCCAGTCTTCCACAAAATTTCATTAAAAAATTTCATTTAGAACTTTCGTAAGTACCATGTGGACAGATACATATATCACTCAAACTTCGTTGACAGAGGTAAAAATAAGATAAACATCTAACAATATATATATATATATATATATATATATATATATATATATATTGAGAGAGAGAGAGAGGGAGAGAATGCATGATGGAAAGAAAGAACATAAGAATTAAAGATATTTAAGTTTGTTTTTTTTAAATCTCTTAAACAGTTTCATGGTAAACGATTGATGGTCCCATCAAGAGGAAATTTGCACATTGTACCATAATATCAAAGTATGTGTAAAACATTTTTAAAAAGCTGAAGAAAATTACGTAAATAACATTCACAGATATTGGGAAATTAGTGACTAAAGTGACACAAAAAAATTTTTGAAAAAGTGTTTTTAATGTGTTTAATGTTTAAAGCTGTAAAGCTTTCTAGACTATATATTTATCAAAGCAGAAATAAGTAATTCAATATCTGATGTGTGGTGGGTTTATTTCATTGAGAATTACCAACAGATAAATCAATCAGTAAACAAGGGGAAAAGAAAAAAAGAAATATAAACTAAATAAGGCTGAGTTTTCCACCCAGAAAATAGACACACCTCCTAATAATGTTCTTAGTAAGGATCCGAATAAATCGAATTATTCGACAGGAGAAGCCCAAAAGGGCAGAAACATAAACGTCTTTTTTGCATCAGATCCATTATTTATATATATATATATATATATATATATATATATATATATATACAAAAACCTATACTTGAGTAAATATGCAGGCGAGTGTACATAAGTTGGCTTTATCAGATATCGTTTGGTCGAAGCAAACAGTGCAATGTCATAAAACAGAGAATTTCACTAAAAAGTCTGCCATGAGGAACCCTTCTATCGTGGCAGATTAAATCCAAAATTCCTTTTCTAAGTGCACGCCCACATATGCACACATATACTTGAACAGGATCTGCATCCGTGCGAACGAATACCGTTGCATACTTACACTCACAGATATACATCTGTCACACACGAAACAAACTATGCACTCATATATAAATTTATATCAGTACGGCAACCGGACATGTGAAGTACTGCAATTTGCAACTGTTTCTCTGTGTACTAGAAGTGGTACTTGAAGACGCCGATAAAATTTCGTCGAAATGCATCAGGTCTACATTTATGATAATAACATTTTTTGAGATGTGACACACTTTTTCTCAAATTTTTCACTTCCACGTGTATATCTGTACCAAAGTACCAGGATGATGCGAAGGTTTCAGCGACATTGTTGAGAACAAGCCTCGCTGTAGCACGGTCAAACTTGATTTCTCCATTTGTTCCGTCAGAAGATGATTACTGAAACTTTGGTGATAATTTTTTTTAAACATAGATTTTTAGAATAGATTTATTCATTAGAATGAAATGAGCCCTTGCGTGTCTGTAAGATAAATTTTGTATGTAAGTAAGTCTTGTGAGTCTGTCACAGTCAGTAAGGGAGTCGGCTACAAATCACTTGATCTTGATTTCAGTTGGAAAGTGTTGATTATACAAATGTATTTATTTATTAGAATGAAGTAAGCCCTTGCGTATTTTTTAACAGAATTTTTTGAAGATATCTGATTGTTTTTAATTTAGCTCAGCCGATGAGAGAGCCGCCCATCAATCAGTTGGTCGTTATTTCAAATCATGGTGGGGTCGTTAATTTTGCGTATCGGTTTGGTTCGGCGTAAAGAGTGTACACCTCTAAATTTAGTGAGGATTATTGTTGTTACGGTCGAAAAACAAAGTCAACTCCAGGCTCAGAAAATTTTACGAAGATTGTTGTTGTTGTTATTGTAGAAAAACTAAATCAACTCCAAATCTGAACTGTAGTTAGACAAAAACTTACGAGCGTCTTCAAAGTTTACTCAGTTTTTTGATGCTTCTAAAATCATTCAACTAATGTACGTCATTCACAAACCCCCTGCGAAAATCTAGAAGCTTGGAAAATGGGTCTGCGTGAGCTCACGAAAACAAACTTTGGTCGGCGTTTAAGCACTTGTCTTTTTCTTCTTTCTCGGCTCAGAAATATGTTTTGTGGACAAGGTAATCACTGATGGTGGAAAAATGGATTTGTTACAAAGGAAATCGAATCTACTTCAAGGAAACTTATCACTTTTATTAATCTTCGCGTGGTTTAGGAAATAATGTTCATGGTTGTAGTACAAAATAATCATCCCGAATATTCATACTTTTTTTTATTTTTTATTAGTAAACAGAAATTTGTATCTGATTTTTTATATCCTTCTTTTCAAATTTTTGACATTGCCTGAATGCGAATCTTCAAAAAGAGATGGTAACGTTGACGCTTATCAACCTTTGGCGGTGTATAACCAGCAAAGAGAGACTCCAAAAGTCACACAAAAAGACTGTGAAAAAGTCACCAATTTTTCTATTAAAAAAAGTATGCTGAAAAAAACATATTCAGAAATTGTGCATAACGAACTCAAGGTACGAGGCTAACAGTGCATGTGACTCACCAAACTGATGAGTTCACAGAGAGCAATCTGATGAAGACATGCGTTCATTTTAATTATTGTCGTCATTTCTGATGAATACGTTGTTTAGTTATACTCTATAATTAAAAAAATCAGACTTTATGAAGCATTTATATGACTCTCTTCTTGAGACTCTCTATGCTGGTTAAACACCGCCATAGGTTCATGTACGCCAGAGCAAAAACTAACAAAAAAATTCCAACACGAAGTTCTAGCTTCATTCTCATACGATAGGTAAAAGAATAAAACGAAAAAAGAGAGAAAAAGGTGATGATGATGATGAGGATGATTTTTTTACTCACAATATTTCCACAACTGACTCATAAAACGTAGTACGAGAGGTGATACGAGTCAAGAATATCGGTTTCTTGAAAGGAATGAATATCGCCTTGAAATTAATAGACTCGTTTGTTTCGTATATCTATCTTTTCATCCTGAACGTCGATTTCGTTTTTGTTTTGATAAAATTTTGCCTTCGTTCTGACAACTGTGCTGTATCCTATATCTTATCTTATATATATCGTATATCCCGTCGGTTCACGTTGTGAACACACGTATTTACACCACGGCTTTTCGGGAAGATCACACACAGAAGCTCTTTCACGCTAGTGAAAACTAGCACCTGGTATGAACCAGGGTTCTAACTCTAACCCAAACAAGAAAGAAGAGAAGACGGGGCTAATGAACGTTATCTACATGAAAGAGAAAATTATCCGCAATATGGAAGTCAGTCGGAAACTTCCGTAAATTTTATCCGAAAGATTTATCCGTATCTCATCACTTGAATCGTCTACTTTGCAAACGGGAATGTTATGATTTATTGCTTTTCAAAATATGCCTGCACACACACAAATACATAATGAACACACACACACATACCCATATATATAAAAGTTTTACAAAGATTTATATTCAGTGAATGTCAACATTTCGTATCCCACACACTCTTCTGGAACCGGCAATAATCCTTGTAAATTTTTTTCTGCACATGTTAATAGCTCTATTTACTTTGATAAATCTGTTTTCTATTTCGTTTATCCCATTTATACCATTATTTTCAATGCCTTTGTGAGTCTCCCAAAGGTCAACAGCTGTGTTGATATATATTTATATGTATATATATATATACATATATGCCATAATTATGGAGTCAATTAATATATATATTATAATAAATGTTCCCATTTGGCTGACATTATTTATATATCATTAGACTGGGCAGTTTATGCCAGACAGTATGTGACAATTGTAGAGACAATTTATTTGGAAATATTTTAGAATTAACTGTGTAACAAATAAAGCTGTCGACCACATGAATAAATGAAGAAGATGAGCATCATGCAGGACTCGAACCTGCGTCCACCAGGAAGCAGTTTTAATGCTACTCTGCGCTAACAGTACTAAGAAGGAGTTCGAAACAGTACACTATATATATATATATATATATATATATATATATTTATATATGTGTGTGTGTGTATGTGTGTGTGTGTGCGTGTGTGTGTGTGTGTGTGTGTGTGTGAAGCTCTTACTTTGAACGATCTTACTCCAAAGTAGGAGCGGGCGAAGTAGGAGCTCCACCTGTTATTGTTCCGAGACTGGACAAAGCTCCCAGATCGCTCATTTTCCCTGTCAATGTTGGATACAATAGTATTAATGCCTCAGCAGTGGTTGTGGAGGGGCTTTTGCCAATGGGTCAGTAA
This sequence comes from Thysanoteuthis rhombus, assembly GCA_963457665.1. Classification (NCBI taxonomy): domain Eukaryota; kingdom Metazoa; phylum Mollusca; class Cephalopoda; order Oegopsida; family Thysanoteuthidae; genus Thysanoteuthis; species Thysanoteuthis major. Next base: position 37,858,313 of record OY735228.1, on the reverse strand, counting down.
TTCACTCTCTCTGCCGTCAAACATAATGGTATGCCAGCAATAGGAATTTGGGGGCTAACATCAAGCAATGAGACAGAGTTAAGGGAGATGTGAATTCATGCCTTTCCCCAAAAGCTGATTCCGTTTCCTGGGCCAATAACTCGTCCCTCCGAATTAATTAATCCCGGCTAAGAAAAATAGGGTAATTCGAACCGATTAGGTGGTTAAACCGCTTATATGAAGCGGACATAAACAATTGAAATACGTAATTTTTTAGTAATTTCACCAATATATATTACATGTGAGTAATTACTAATTAATGTAAATTATTAATTAATCTGTTATTTATTTATTTGCACAAGTTCTTCTGTCTGTTTCATACCTCAAAGGCAATTATTCGAGTGTTTTGTTGGTAATTTTCCAGTTGAATTCTGATAAATAAATATCTGCTAAGAAAGCATAAAAAGATCAGAATAACAACTTGAATGACTAAGTTGGTCAAAAGATTGCGAAGTCACCGAAAAGGCATAAAAAAAACAACAACGTTAGAGCCAAAAATTTTGAATTTTGAATACGCAAACGAGCAATGCATCATGGGTTCATAGCCTTGAGAGTGTGAATGAGAAAGATATGAACGATAAATGATATGACGTCATGATGCAGATATCAGTGGAAACGAACAATGAATAAAAATCAGAATTCACCTGGAACATGACCAACAACATCTTTTTGAATAATTACCATTAAGGTATGACTGTTAATCCATATGTAAAAAAAATAGATAAATAATTATTCATTTACGTTTATTTAATTTACTTGCTCTATTTTTGCAGTATTGAGTGCTCTAAGGAAAACACAACGAAAAAAACGTGTATATGATTATAAAGAGCGTTATTTATTATATCATATATCTCCCATTATTACACGATGAAATTATCATTTGGCCTAGACAACGTAGACAGAATAAACAATTAAAGAAAATGGAATCGTACCTGCGACCAATAGGGCAGCTGCTTCAATGTAGCGTTGCGCTTACCATTTAACTAAACAGATGTCAGTGATGCAAAAGGCCTAAATAACTGTTTCAACTTCAAATTCTCACTTTTTTTGCTTATTCACGATTTATATCTGCTCTCTTTGTATCCTTCAACGTGATTATATTGCATTACCGGTGGCTACCTTATCAGTCGTAGGTTCGATTCCTGCAGTAGCCCCATTTTATTCTATCAATGTTGTCTTGGCCAGATTATACTTTCACCGTGTAATAACAGGAGATTATTACAAAAAAAGCTTCAATATAATATAATGCAATTTATAATCATTCAATCAGATTATATATCCATTACTTGATAAGATATATATATATATATATATATATATATATATATATATATATAGAGAGAGAGAGAGAGAGAGAGAGAGAGAGAGAGAACAATACCAGATATACACCAAACGTGTGTATATGTATCGAGTTTGAAATTCATTTAAAAATCTGTAATGACCAATGGAAAAATCTTATATATATATATATATATATATATATATATAATCACCAAGAAGAAGGGCAACTCTGTCAAACTTACGACCTACAGTCATTGCTCCTATATGCGTTAAACTAGTGGGCCCTATGATGCAGACCCTTAGTTTAAAGTGTGGGGTGGCCCTAGGCGAGTTGAACTCCACGTAAAAAATGCATTGCATAAATAAAGAGTAAGTGAGAAAAATATCGGTTACAATTAGGATTTGAAATATGGATTAATCCACATGAAAGCATTTTTTTTTTCTCAAATTAGTATGTTATTCGTATGGTTATGTGGTTGTATGTCCTGTCCGGTTCCTGTAATAACCCGAAAGTTTTAATGGATTGGTCCATGTGAAATAGGTTAATATATCTAAAAAAATAAAAATTTAAAAAATTAAAAAAACAGTGATAGGGTTGTAATGAAATGAGAAAAGCTACCGTGACATAACAATGAAAAAACGTCCCAAAATTCCTGGATGTTCGAAGTTAAAAGCAAAATGAGTTTGTGTGACAGAGAAAAAAGTTTAATGTTGACTTTTGAAAGAAAAACTTGAAAATAGGATACTTGAATGTTTAAAGTTTCAGTTCTTCAGCTCCACTAGTAGGATCTGCAGGCGTAATATACATACATATATATATATATATATATATATATATATATATATATATATATATATATATATATATACACACACACACACACACACAATCTGGCTAGCAGTATAACATAATATGATAATATATCAATAATATAAAGCCACTTCTGAACTGTAATGGATTTATTTCATAGAGTGCTCGATACATACAACATTTAATCATGGAGTTGAGTTGTTTTGGAGTAGAGCTGGAAATAAATGGTAGGTTTTGGATTAGCTACACAAACTAGCTCATGTTTCAGCCCTCTCTGAGCCTCTTCAGGCGAATGATTGTCTGTTTTTTTGGTCTATTTATTGGGAATTTGGAATATATATATATATATATATATATATATATATATATGCATACAGACATAGCAAGCCGGACCTATCTGAAAATTGCAGAAACCTATGTTGACAGTTCTGGTGGAAGTTTTGATAGACGGTCTTTAATATCTGGTATCAATAAACGCGATGACATTTTCTGTTCTGGCTATCAGTCAGAAATCGGTGAACACCCACATGTCGCTATCCCGGGTGAACCTCACTCCCTGACACCTACAGCTGGTGGAACCCATTGCGAAATCTGGGGGCCTCGTTACAATGGCATCAGCTATCACCTACCCTCACGCTTTGTTTCTAAGGGCTAAAAATAAAATATCATGATATACATATTCACCCTGTTATCCGTTGCTATAGCGTAGCTATAAAAACATTTCGCAAGCCGAAATGGCGTACAGCGGAGAAGCGATTACCATCAATTTATGTGGTGAAGGTTTCTGGATGTTCCTCAACCACGGTGAACGTTCGAAAAGCGGGGGGTACCTGTACATTGATTGCCCACGGCATTTTTGTAAGTTAGAGCTGTAAATTCCAAGCGATCATAAAAAACAAGGCCGAACTTCCCATAAAGTTTAATGTGCAGTTTTTACGGGAAACACTACCATGAACCTTCTGTTGAAACTGATTACTCTCTCTCTCTCCCCCCCTCTCTCTCTCTCTCTCTCTCACTTACACACACACACACACACACACCGCACCACACTCTCTCTTTATTTTCTCTCTGTTTCCCTCTCTTTTTCTCTCACTAAGAAAAGGAAAGTTCTACCAGACAATTTTACTGCTACTCTTATTTCCTCCATCCCATTAGGTCTTGTGCCATACTAGGTTAAGGTTGATAACTATAAACCATCTGTAGCGCTATATATCATTTTTGCAAGTTTTTCTCTATTAGAAACTGCCAACCAAATCTTGTATGTATGTATGTTCGTACGTGTCATACGTACAGACCGCACGAATGGAGCTAGAGGGCTAAAATTTGGAACATGTTCCCCTTATTACGTATAGAAGGGACATTTTTTTTAAATTTTTGCTTTTTTCAAAATTCCTCCCCAGAATACGGTTTTAGTGAATGGGTGTCAATTCACAATGTGAGTTTATGCTAGATTGATCCCTAGTTTATGTCTTGACTACGTTCATGCTTTTGGAAGGGGGGTCAGACTTTTTCAGTGCCCGAGAAAAGGTGGTAGAAGTAACGTCATGTTGCTAAAAGTCGTTGGTCACGTGACGATTGCGTGGCAAACCAGACCTGTTTAATCCTTGTTTAATTCAAGTTTCTAACAGTCTCAATACTTCGAAGATGGGAGATGTTAGCGATTTGCAGGTGTATTATTGAATCGTGATTATTATTTGACTTCTGTTGGTCCGACAATAAATGGATGATTCAGCGCAAATGAAACCAAAGGCTCGGGAAATAGGTGGTTTACCTGTATATCGTTTACCGGTAAACGGGTTACCTCTCTTATTCATATATCTTAAAGTACAGAGGAAATCGCTTCCCTTTTTAGGGTCGGTATAACAAGGCAAGGGTCCGCTTCTATGCTTACGTGCGTAAAAACGCCGCTCTAGATAGCAAAACAGGAATCGTTGTTGTCGTTGTAGTCAGCGTGTGGCAATTTCAACTGACTCCGCCGTCTGTTTAACGAATTACTGGGGTATCAGCAACCTAGGGGAATTCGACAGAAACCTCCTCTTTCATATCCGCACCCCTGAAAAGTCAGTAGAACCAGATACCAGCGCAGGTTGGCAGATGCGAATGGTTTGGGTGGATGGGATGGGGTCTATCATAACACCGTGCAAATTCTTCTTGTTTTTAATACCCTTTTTCTTGTTCCTTGGCAATAAGTATTATTTTCTGATTGTTTATGTCATAAAGTATAGAAAATGGCTATTTTCCCTTCAAAATTTTGCTTCTGCGACCAAGACAGTGATAGTTCGAAACCTACTTTTTCCCAATTGGACAACAGGTGGATTTGCACATTTTTAATTGCGTGAAGTAAAAAAAACAATTACATATGAATATCACTATCCTGGCCACAAAGGCTTGAAGGTAAAACTATCCATTTTCTATACATTTTAAACATGAGCAATCGGAAGATAACACTAACAACCCAGGAACAAAAATTGCGTTGTGCGGTCAACGGAGCGAATAAGGAGAAAGGAAATTAAGAATTAGGATTAGAAGGGGGCAGTTCTGCATTAACCATTAGTCGAAATAAGCACGTGCTAAAGACATCAAAAGAGAAGGGAATATCCCAGATTACTTTCAGTTTCCCACGTAAAATCATTAGTCGTTTAAATCGTTTAGCGTGAAAATTCAAATGGAAAATTTTTCTTATAAGTATATTTTTGATTCAAGAATTCAAATGATCCAGTCGGCTACACAAATACTATTATAAAAAACTGGTCATTATGCAAGCACAAGTTTCACAGGTGAACATTTGATTTAGTGGAGTAGCAAACACACAATGGTCAAAATCGAAAAGCAAAGCTGGACAAAGTTGACCACTATATCCATCAAGGACAACAAATTTCCTTTGAATTCTCAACAGAAGAAGAAATTGAGTAGAGAATCACTTTAGGAGGGTAAGCCTTCAGTAGAACAAGCTCAACCTTCAAGAAAAAAAAAACCCAATAATCCTAAAAAAGAAGAGTATACAACCAATGCATCCTCCCGATAGTTACCTATAGAGCTGAAACATGGAACCTAAGAAAGAGTCTGACCTGCAAACCGAAAACTGTGCAACATGCACATGAGAGAATCATGCTCGACATCACATGGAGAGATCACAAGACAGCAAAGTATATTTGGGAAAAAATCAGAGTCCAAGACATCATAGAAACCATTAGGAAACTCAAATAGCAATGAGCTCGCCATGTTGCAAGAATGACAAACAATCGATGGATATCACGGCTCACAACATAGATCACCAGAGATCAGATGCAGAACCGAGACCGGCAGAATACGAGACGAACTAGACAAGTTCAGAAAGTATTGGCTCCGCGACGCACACAACAAAGAGGTAAGGCGAATCCTGGGGAAGGTCCATGTCCGACGACAATAAAAGATTGATGATTGTAATGAAGATATTTCGAGGGAAAAACACATTTTTCTAACGTATTTTGATGTGTTCTACATGAATATGAACTTAATTTCTCAAAGGAATGTTTCATTTTTGAAGATCTTGTTAGTTCGGCAATTGAAGGGTCAAGTGTTCCCAAATCCTCCAAAATGGTGATTATGGTATGTTCAGTCGTCGGGGGCTGTTGTAGTAAGAAATACGGGAGACTGGAATATAGTTGAGGGGAAAAATGCGTGCTATATCTGCCCGCATCGTCTTATTAAATTTCTGTAATTTGTACGTGCGTTCGTAGAGAAAGTAATGCCTGTCGGGATATCGTTTTCTTTATCTTTATTTTGATAAAATAGGTAATGACATGCCCCATTAACTTATTATCTATAATTGCTTAGAATAGGATCGAATCACTGCATCCCAACAAATGGCCTACACGACCAACCAGCCAAGTGGGCTACAGATTCTTCTCTTTTCGCCCCTCGTCTGTGTGTCTTTGTGGCTGGTCAAATTTTGGGGGCTATAACCTTGAAAGTTCGCATTATTACACCATTGGAGACCATCTTTTTGGTTTTATATGGTAATTTTTAACCAAAAATGTTCAAATCTTGTGCTGGTATTTTCTAAAGATGGTTTTAGACAAAAGATCTATTTTTTAGATAATATTAGATGAAAATTCTATTTTTAGATGATTTATATGATTATTTTAGATGATTAGTTCTGGTACACACGCAGGCTATGGTGATTCATGCGATTATTTTATGCAAGGCACAATGTGTATTTATATATATCATTTCAGTTCCATGCATCTTACTATAAGCAGATGGGAACCTCTCTTTTGCAGATGATGTACGTTCACATGTACATCTCATTAGGATTTTCACCGTGTAGTCACCCATCACTCTTTACCATATAGCCACCCTCCAGTCTGCCAGGCCACGTTAATAAGACGATAATTACAATGTTCAGGTTCATTTCAGTGAGAGAGGCGAGCTAGCGCCATTTTCTTTGATCCTTTCTCCTTTGATCTTGCAAAAAAAACGCCGCTCAAAGATGTAGCGTAACTATATTGCCGAATCAGCTTTTGTCGAACTCTGCTCCAAGTCAGAGGCTGGAGTTGACTGGATTTTTTTTTTCTCTATCGTAAGAGCAAGAACAAGAACAACCTTCGCCAAATCTAAGGGAGGCAACTTTCCACTGATTGAATTTCAAATAATAAAGCATTAGAAATGCAATCAGTGAAGAGTTGCCTCATCTTAATATTTCTGTTGAACAATCTGATAGTTGCAGTCATCATCTTCAGTCAGATAAGAAGTAAAAGAGGCGTATTTGGAATCAAGCAGTTAGTTTTGTACATTATGTACCGTAAAGTTTATTTTTTTACCAGTTCTTTCAAGTAATTGGTTCCTTTCCGTAAAGACTCTAGTATGTTTTTGATAATTTGAACCCTAAAAACTTTGTAAGGAAAGAATCCATCCTTCCTCTTTCGATGTCATACCTTCTATTACCCTCCAAGTTTGCCTTTTTCAATACCGTGGCTGGTACCCATCGGTGTCCACTGCTTCTTTTTCAGAGACGGGCAAAAGAATATATTCGGGGTGGGAGGTTATGAAAAATTGTGTGTGGAGGAGCAACAAGATATATCTGAATTTTGGTTGTCAGTACTAGAGAGGACCTGGACAGATTCGTTCTAAGCAGTCACTGTTCGAGTGACCCCTTGTTACCCGGCTTCTATAAGGTTCAAACTTACAAACCAACTCGCCTTCTGTGAGACGGCCTGATCCGAGGGGGAGCAAATGCTCCTTTTGCACCCTCCAACGAACGTTCATGCGGTACCCCACAACCTTTCACTTTTCTATAAGGTTGTTAACTATAAAATGTTGTTTTTTAATTGTGAGATAAAAGATGGTATGAACAACGGAAAACAGTAAATAATTGAGCAGATGGCGTGACGAAGTAGACAAGTTCAAAAAGTACTGACTCCGTGACGCCCACAATAGAGAGGTCCGGCAAATATTAGGGAACGATGGACGCTAGAAGGATGATGATGATTTGATCAGAAAATGGCACATTTAAAGCAACTATGGCATACCCAGCTATTAAGAACAGGTTTCGATCTCCTTCGAGGTTTATTATCGGTATCCGTACTTCTGGACGGAACCCTATTGAACCAACGCTGAACATGTCGCAGTTTAGTATTGTTCACGTTAACAGCAGCTTCGACTGAATTATGTCCTGATTTGAAATCTCACTCAGAAATCATTTAAACTTCATAGTAGACATCACTGTTGTTATGGCCCCAGAAAAAAAATAAAAATAACATCATATCTCTACTTATACTGAATCTGCAAAGAAAAATCAATTCCATAAGTAAATCTTCCACCATAAGCATTATTCTCTATGATGTAAAAAAAAAACATTTCATATATATATATATATATGTATGATTTTAACCATTAAAAAATGATTATTTCAGACCGGAATCGAATCTTTTGTAACAACGTTTTAGCTGCTGTACTTTTCGGTATTCAGTAGTTATTTATTAATTTTAGCTTAGTTGTGGTGCTAGACCATCGGTATGGCACACCCAGTGAGGATCGAGCTGGCTACTAATAATCTATGAGACAAGCCTGTTAACCATTACTCGACGAAGAAGCACCCCTCTGCAGCATTAGCATTCTGAGAATGTCAAACAGGACCCTTTATTTTATGTACAAGGGAGTGATGTTCTCATTCCTTTACTGGTCGCCCCTGGTGTCTCTCCCAAGGTATTTCAGAACCTGTAACCTTCCTTACAACATTCTTGTTAACATTCCTAACAACGCCGATCTGCTTCTTCACTGAACTGATGTATATTTCCACTGAACCTGGCCCGGGGATTGAACTCACGACTTCAAGGTAAAGAGATTAGCTTCACCAATCTCTTCACCTAGTGCAGTCGTTTTGAAACTGAGACCCTGGGGATCTGACATATGATGCTCGGGCGTCCGCTGTAGTGGTCCTGCTGAACCTGACATTGCTAATCAGGTGGTAGAGAAACAACTTGCACAGCTATCGAAAAACATTATTATTGTACGCAGACCTGTACCATATATCAGAATTCAAATAAATGCTATGCATTTAGAAAAATATGATTTTCAAAGGTCAAAAATTCATCATTATTATAGTTCATCGGTTATAGGCTGATAACTAAATGCTAAAAATGGGGGGTCTACCAAAATATTTATTTCACAGAAGGGGTCCTTGCGCTTCCAAAGGTTCGAAACCAAGGTATAACTGCATTAATGTCGTATCCAAGTAGGTTTTCCTTTTGTCGCCTATCTATTGTCTGTACCAAATTTTTACTACTTTCGTAACTAGGCCTGCCCCTTATTGCACAAACACGTGACTGCTAAGGTCGCCACTCTAGGAGGTATATTAGCCCAGCAAGCGCTTACCTTCTAAATTTACCTCTCAGGTAGATAGGAATGGGTGTTTTAGTTTTTTTCTTAGTATTCGAGCACAAAGCTGTGAAGTTTATTTCTTCTGCAGGAGACCACATTAGGATTTTGCGAGTAAAAATGATGCACATATTAGTGCTTGTATGTTGCCTCTGTTGAAGTTATTTACTTCAAAAGTTTTACTTATGCGTCATGTATGCAATTCTGGGTTAAGCCTGCAGCCCAGAGGCCTCCACCTGTTGGGGGGGCCTCCAGAAATTAGGGAAAACTTATTTCACTCGTAGATGCAGGATCGAAGTGAAAGTACTCTATTAATATATTGCATATGTATTTGTAGTAAACGCTGTACTATATATATATATATGTATATATTTATATATATATATATATATATATATATATATATATATATATATATATATATATATATATATATATAGATATATAGAGATATATATATATATATAGATATATATATATATATAGAGAGAGAGAGAGTATGACGGTTGATGGTGTCTAAAAAAAACCTGAAAGAGACAATGTCCCCCAAAACCTACAATTTACTAATGTTATGGGAAGATTTGTCTCTCAGAAACTACACAAACCAAACAGTTGAATTTTGATTGCTATAAGCCTTGTGAAAATGAAGGCGATTCTCTCCTTTTTCTCCAAATTTTCTTTTAAAACTATTTCTGGGGTACGCATCACCTGGAGCCCATTTTTTGCTGAGTACTTTTCAAAATTTCGTCGTTGATTCTTTTTATCATACTAAAGAACGTTTCTGCTGGAGTGTTATATATATATATATATATATATATATATATATATATATATATACTGAGAGAGAGAGAGATAACGTAAATAAAATGGGGCTGCTGCAGGAAATTTTCTTTTATTACGAATGATGTATTAACCGTATAATGACGAGATATCATTTCAAATAAGTTTCTATATAGTAGAGCGCAATTCATAATTCATTTTGTCGGACCAAACGTGTTCATTTCATATATATATATATATATATATATATATATATATATATATATATATATATATATATATATATATATATATATATACGCACACACATATATATATATAATTAATAATTGAGTTTTATATATATATATATATATATATATATATATATATATATATATATATTATTATTAACTTGAACATTTGTATTGCATCCCCCTCACCCCTTATTTTTCTTCCTTCTATCGTAGTTGATATTAGTTTTTTTAAAGTCTGACTTCGTGCGGAAGGTTTCAAGTTCCTGGACCATTTTCGATGCCCTTTGCATGTTTCGTAGTTTGGTAATATCTTTTCTGGGTTCCACGCTTGGACTGCATATTCTAACCGATATATGTTGCGCATAGTATCTTGAAAGTTTTTGTGCGGAGATCATGAATTCTGGTCTGTAAATTACCAGTCAGATTGTCGAAAAAATTGGCAACAAGCTTTTTCACATCTGCTGTACGCGTACTTTGATATTTCACCGAGATATTGTTTGTAACACGATCGAAATGCTTCCCAACACAAAATGTATTTGCAACCGAGTGTCTTAACGTTTTGTTTTTTGGTTTTTGTTTTCATTTGACCTTGACCTAAATGTATTTCCTTGTGTTCAGGTGATCTCAGAAGTACTACCAAATGAATGGGTATTTGCAACTTTATATTCGTCACCATAATATTGTATCCACAGTGTTGGATTCCTAAATTAGACGCGTTTGAATATTAAACCCGATCGACTGGCGGCCATCTTGTATTTGACCTCAAATTAGACTTCCCTCCTCATCTGAAAATTAATCTTTTCATCATCATCATCATCATCATCAGTCTTTTAACGTCCGTCGTTGGACATAGACCTTCCCAAGGATTTGCTACAATTCCCTATCATGGGCATCGCGGAGCCAGTATTTCCTGAATTTGTCAAGTTCATCTCTCCATCTTGTGTTCAGTCGGCCTCAGTTTCTTATGTGATCTCTGGGGATCCATGTTGTGAGACGTGATGTCCATCGGTTGTCTTTCATTCTTGCAACATGGCCTGCCCATTGCCATAGTATGTATTAACTATGTTAGAAATGTCATGTTCTTTTTTATTTTTTGTTCTTGTTTTGTTTTCAACTAGTCGAACTCATTCACTGTACTGATTTTTTTTAAAGGTATTTTTAAATCGACGACGCCAAGTGACCTTGCTGGTAATAATAAAAATAAATCATTTTAAAAAAAGAATAAGAGAAACTGACAGACTGTTAGTTGATGCCGAAGATCAAATGTTCAGACCCGGGGATATCAGGGCGTTGATCAACGAAAATCAATATCGCCACTGATAAGCAGGTTGTGTAACTCTGCCCCAGATATATTCGCTTGTTAAGTGGGTACTCGTAGTCACGCCAGAGGGAATACAAGATATGTGCGGAGAGGGTTAGGGGGGTAGGTGCGAATGGACAGTGTGGGTGTAGAGTGATGAGTTATTTAAAAAGAGGAGCGAGTAGGGACGCGAACACATACCACTGAAGAAGAGAGAGAATGTTAAGGTGACTTTGTTTTGTTTCATCTCTAAAACCCATGAGCTGAGTAAACGGGCTAGCCTGTTACTGAGAGTTCGTTACCAGCAGTCTCCTCTGTGAGTCTGGCCTTGTAGCAAACCGGCACCATCAGCGGCAGTAGCAGCAGCAGCAGCGGCAACAGCAGTCTTTGAGGGTCCGTCGTTGGTCATACACTTTTCCCAAGATTTACCAGACCTCTTTATCGCGGGCGTCGTAGAGCCAGTACGTTTACGGCCACAGTTTAGCATACGATCTCTGGGAATCTATATTGTTTGCCATGACGTCCATCGGTTGTCTGACATTCCTGCCACATGACCAGTCCATGGCCATTTGAGTTTTCTAATGGATTCTATGATATATCTTATTCTCGATCTTTTCCTCTAATATACTGAGCCGCTTTATGGTTTCTCCATGTGATATTGAGCATGATTCTCTCCTGCGCACATTTCATGGTTGTCAGTTTGAGGGTCAATCTTTTGGTTAGGTTCCATGTTTCTGCTCCATAGGTGACTACGGGTGAATGCATTGATTGTATACATTTGGTTTTATCCAAAATATTTGTGAGCGTGTCTGAGTGCGCGTACGTGTTTGTGGTGTGATAGTTAACGTGTCTAGTACACTCCCTGGTCATAGTATAATCACATACAATGATTGTATAGTGCAAAGTGGTAGTGGATAGTTTGAAACAAAAATTGATCAGGTTTACGCTGGAGAAGGAAAACATCAACTCAAGTTTTTCTCTCTTTCCGAGCGGCCAGACTTGTACTCGAAATATCTTCAGATCCCAAAGGTTGTGAGAACATCGTCAGCAATAACAAAATGATGTCTATATTAGGTCCATTCAAAGCGTCCTTGGCTGCAGAGCTCATCCGGTAGGGTTTCGAATCCAGATCAAGACTGGATTTGAATTTTATGGCTTGATTCAAGTGCTGATTTGCTGAATCCCCGGGCAGTTCGTATATACGTGTTCTAAACATCGGTGATACCCATGAATAGCATCTAGATTTATGTTCCAGCTCGCCGTAATAATAGTAATAATAAAGATAAACCTTTTTGCCACGCAGGTCACTGTGACAAAAAATAATGAAATAATATGCTTTGTCACTCAAGAGAACCAACGTCTTTTAGAAGCATGCTGTGTTGGGGTTGATCAATCAGAAGATCGGAAACGGGGTGATCGATGAAAAATTTATCTCTCTCGCATTTTGTTGAGAAGTGATCACTATAAAAAGACTGAATTTTCAAAACCAAAAAAAAACAACAAAAAACAACGACAAAAACAAAAGCGTAAATGGTTCCGGGTACATACTAAGGGATCAATTCTACTCAAACTTACATTGCAAATTGAACCCTCTCATGAAAACTTAGTTGGAAGTGGATTTTCAAAACAAAAAAAAAACCCAAAGTTTTTCAAAAATTATAAGGTGTAAAATCTGAAGTACTCTCCCCTCTAGCTTCTTCGGTACAGCCCCTATGCGTGATACGTGCATACATAGTCAGCTATCCAGACGACTCAAAAAACTAAAGAAACCTATATCGACGGTTTTAGTTGACGGAATTTGGTATGAAAACAATAGGAAAAAAAAACGGGTGTTCCCATTGCCGACTATGGACTCTATCCATTAAAAGATAAAATGCAAGCGAAATCCACGAGAGATTAAGATACAAACGCGATACATATGGCCAGGACCGTTAATATCTGAATATGTTTGATACAGATAATGAAATAAAAGGTCTGGTTATCCAGTCAATGGAAACTGTCACGTGACCTTTATTTTATTTTAATTTTTTATTTTTTGGCAGCGTGCAGTGTCGGAGGAGATCAATTAAAACATTGGAAGAAGTGGTGATCAATGAATAAGTTATTTCTTCCACCTTCTGTTGAGCAGTAATTACTAAAAATCCTGAATCCCCCCCACCACCACCAAAAAAAGAGGGTACAAGCCAGGGACCAATTTTACTTAAACTTATATTGTAAACTGATCCCTCCCCTAAAAACCTATTGGGGAGATATTTCTTTTCAAGATTTTTTGTTTTTTGTTTTTTGTGGACACTGTTAGGAATAAATGTTTTGAACGTTCTGCCTTCACATCCCACTGGTTTGGCCTGTACGTATGATACATACTTACATACATAGCCAACTGGTCTAACTTGGAAACTGAATATACCTACTTTGAAAGCTTTGGTGACAGTTTTGGTTCATGGCGTCTAAAGAATTTTTTAAAAAAAACGCTACTGTTTCACTTATCTAAAAATGTTGACCTCACTATCACCGGTCCAATGAGCTGTTCGTCTCCCTGAGACACTTAGATTATGCTGTTTGCTTATTTTTAATTTGTAAGATATTATTTTCGATTGAGGTGCCTCATCTTTGGGGTATTTCTTTCTTTTAGCCTTCTTGATCATCCGACGAACCTAGACAAGGGAGCAATACGTCGCGCTCCGTCACCCGATAAACAAGCAATTGAATAAGTGTTCGGTACAACTTATAGCCTTACACATTGAAAACGGGATCTCACGCTTGATGGATGATTTCTAAGAGGTGTTGAAGTTCATTATGGATAAACAATATGTATTTGTTAGTTTGACTCAAAGAGGAGGCTTTAGTCTGAAATTACATCTCACAAACGTAGTCGGCGAGGATCGTTACCACCAACTGACTAGGTTCTGATTTTAAACCAAGCCAAAAGGCACTTTCTAAAAACGGTATCAGATAAACATAAAAATTCTGGAAATAAACTGATGTATAAGATTTTACAATAATACGATTCCTATACGTATGCAGCAACAGCATAAGCATTAGATAAGTCATTGCATTAAAAAAAACAGGCCAAGTTGTAGTGTGACCTATTTAATAAAATCATTAATTATATGTATGTGTGTTATTGTTATCGTAGTCATTGTATAATTGTACTCAAAGATTATATAGCGTCAAGGAATAGTAGATAGTTTGTAGCAAAAATCTGTCAGGTTTACACGGTCTAAGGAGAACATCAATTTTGTTATTCTTTCTCGTTGATCGTTCAGCAACTGAATGAATTTCAAAATGTTTGGAAATGCTTTTCTGATAGCGAAACATGCCACGAAAATAATGGGTTATTTTTTAAAAAACTTTCCATGTATCATAATATATATATATATATATATATATATATATATATATATATATATATATATATATATATGTGTGTGTGTGTATATATATATATATATATATATATATATATATATAAGTATAAAGAGTGAGTGAGAGAGAGAGAGAGAAAGAGAGAGAGAAAGAGAATGAGAGATAACGAAAGAGCGGTGGCAATTTACTACCAACAAAGTCCCTTGAAATGCTATCCTTTTAAACTAATCTCTCCAAGATTATGCTTTTTTTTTCTTTTTTTTTTCTATAATCTTTGTCTGCTTCCCGTCTTAACGTCTCTGCATTCAATCATTTACACATCTGTTTATTTTTATTCCGAAATTTCAGTAATAGTTTCTCTCTGTTTCAAGTCATTTCTATTCTCCAGATTGTTTCCAATAGGATACAGACTTTCTTCTGTTACCGTTGTATAAAAGACCCAACTCTCCAGCTGGCTACCTGAGTACCTACTACAAACGTGGAAAACCATCTTAAATCTCTGTTTGCGGAGCCAAGCCATAATCGCATGTCCTCAAACCTCCATGACGATAACGTTCCAATTTGGCACTTTCCGCGCTAAATTCTGCGCGTTTATTGTTTTGGCCGTGCGAAAAAGCGCTAAATTAGCCCGGGCTAAACGGAGGCCATTATAATACCTGTAACTGAGTGTGTTTAGCTGTTTTAGTGACATGTGTGCAGACTGGCATGTTGTCTGAGTCAGCATCAGTTTTCGCCCCCCCCCCCAAAAAAAAACGCATGAAGAATGAGCATCGTTAAAACGACGAGTACACAGTACACTAGCATACTCAATTGTGTCTGACTATCGATTGAGTAACACCCTGGGAGAATGTCTGTTCATGAAATATGTTTTGATCGGTTTGGATCGAAACAGTGCAAACAATTCTCGAGATCCTCGGGGTTTTTGGGGGTTTTTTGTTGGATCAACACGTACATGATGATTTACGTGCATTTCTCCATTATTTAAGGGTTTTCACTAAGCTAAGATTAGCCGTAAGTATAAAGCACACAGTAAGGGCTGAACACACTACAGTAGTAATAATCTGCGAATTATATGCAACTACAACAACTCCCGTGCGTGGTACCTGAAATGCTGACTAAACTTAGTTTAGTCTTCCTCAACGCAGTGATGGACTCAGTTAACCTTAACAAAAACGCTAAACTAGTCAACCGCTAAAAATTTAGCGGAAGCAAGGGAAACTGATAACTGTTAACTTTTATCATGTCACACGAATTTAGCTTTGATTCGAGGTTTATTGTGCTAAAACTCTTGAAAACGAACCAAGAGAGCTGAAATTTTGATATGTGGTAGCTTACACATAGACCTTTAAATAATGTTGAACGTAAACGAATGTTTAATTACATTTGTTGATTTAACTATTTAAATACAATCATGATCTGTTATAGGCATGCTATACCTTTTCGAAAAATATTACAAAAAACTTGATCTCTCCAGGTATATTTTGAGGGCTTAAAAAAAGAAAAAAAAAAAAACGAATCGGTGCTAAATTTATAAAATGAATGCTAGCAGTCATCTTTGCTTCCGCTAAATTTTTAGCGGTTCATCAATTTAGCGTTTTTGTTAGTTGTGCCAGCCACAGACTCAAGGTCATGATAGTAATGCACACAAAAAGAATCAAGATCACAACACTAACGACTAAGCGACAGGAGTTTACTGGTCATCAATCAAGAGCCGATACTCCTGGACAGATGATGTTAAACCCTGCTTCGTGAGGCACAAGGCCAAAAGTGTGAGGCATTCTTGATGGGGAAAGGGGTCACTGTAGTAGTAATGGTACGCAACACGAGGTTCTTGTAGGTACACAGTCAGTTGATGCTTGTAGTCAGCATACAGATAGTGTTGCTGCTGCTAATGCAATTATAAAAACAACATTATTTGACAACTGATATAGCGTTCTCCCATATGGTCTAGTGGTTAGGATTCCTGGCTTTCACCCAGGCGGCCCGGGTTCGATTCCCGGTGTGGGAACGTTACTTTTTAATTATTGAATTGTTACGTTGAAATCTATCATTAGTCATCTTCCATCACCTTCTCCCATTGAGTCGTGTGGTTAAGGCTCTTAGCTTTCACCATGGCTGCGTGTGGTCGATTCTCTAGGTTGGAACGTAACTGTTCTTTTCTTATCCAAAATCATATGAGACTCATTACCTGATTTTAGAGAAGGAACGGAAAGTTATATCAGAACAAGACTTACTCTTTTTATTGTTTGCAATTAATCATCCTTTTTTTTAACATCTACTTATAATAAGGAGCTCAAGAAATAGATATACCTTCATATAAAAACGTCAGCTTCAAGGCGATTGGGGCGCCTACTGTAAAGCTATAAACTGTTGTAACCAGGTTCAATCCTCAATGGATAGCATTGTTTGCCTATAGACAGCATATGAGGATAGTGTTGCTGCTGCTAACGTAAGTATCTATAGTATAATATCGCAGGTAACGATAAGCGTTCTCCCATATGGTCTAGTGGTTAGGATTCCTGGCTTTCACCCAGGCGGCCCGGGTTCGATTCCCGGTGTGGGAACGTAGTTTTTAGGAACCAATACACAGTGAAAAAATCTTAAATCTATCATTTGAATTCCTTCGTTGCATCCCCTCACCCCTAGGTTGAGGATTCTTACCTTCGGCGTCAGTGAAAGAGAAAATTGACGTGCCAACTAAACTTACTCTCTTTGCGTTGAACAATTAATTCATCTTTTTTACATCCACTTATCATAAGCAGTTGAAAGAATGCGTACACCTATGTACATCATCATAAAAAAATGTCTGCTCCATTGTAAAGGTATAATTAGCTAACTGTTTTGACAAGTTCAGTCCTTGATGGACGCCATTGTTTGTCCGTTCAAACCTGTAGAAAGCATATGAGGATAATGTTGGTGCTGCTGATACGATTATATAATCCCTAATACATAACGTTAGCTCATGTGTTCTCCCATATGGTCTAGTGGTTAGGATTCCTGGCTTTCACCCAGGCGGCCCGGGTTCGATTCCCGGTGTGGGAACGCGCATTTTTTCATCGTAGATCTAATAAGATAAACCAATACACAGTTAATAAATCTAAAGCCTATCATTTGACATCTTCTGCTCTTTCCTCCCAGGAGTCCTGGCATTCACCCTGGGAACGCACTTTTTTTTTTAACGTTGATCTAATAACATAAACTGATTCACAGTCAATAAATCTAAGGCCTATCATTCAACTTCTCTTGGTCTTTCCTCCCATATGGTCAAATGGATAGGATACTTGGTAAGCACCCGGGGTCGATCCCCGGTGTGGGAACTTTTTTGTTTTTGTTTTTGTTTTTTTCGTCGTTGATTTATTAAAAAAAAACGGGAACACAGTTAACAAATCTAAAATGTAAAAATCTAAACCTCAGTTCCTGGCTTTGACCCAGGCAGCCCGGGTTCGATTGAGCTGGGACGTTTTTTTTTTCGTCTCCAAAGTCAGATAATAAAATGTATTCTTTCTGTATTCTAATTTTTATGCATCTGCTTATAATAAGGAGTTGGAAGAATACCTACAACTACTTACATCTTCAAATAAAAACGTCTTCATCATGGCGATGGGTCACCCACTGTAACACTATAATTAGCAAGCTGCTGTAGCGAGTTCAATCCTCAATGGATGCCTAACCAGTGAGGCCCAGTGACAAACTAAGCCAGTAGTCGCCAACCTGGGCAACAGTGAATTGGGTTTACGGTAAGTCTCGGTTTTGGGGAACTAGGTATACAGTAATGTCTCCATTCGTAGATACTGAACGTACAAAATACCTGGGAATTGAGAATTAGGTACATGCCGTATCCCGAAGTACTCCCTCCCCCATTTCACTGTTCTTAGTCTTTTTAAGTTACTGTACAATTGTAAAACCAGTGATTTCGTGAAATCCTTACACAATCAGTGTATGTTAACAAGGCTGATTATCGCAACAATAATGAATTTGATTCTCATTGGGTGACCAACTTCTTTGGTCTTCCGTCAAACAAAGCTAAACTTGTATCAAGTATATTCTGCTTCAGTGTTTTCAGTGTATATACAGCTTAGTTTGACACAGGGCCACAGTAATGGGGCTCCCAGTGAGGATCACGAGTTCCACAATCTTACTGTAACATTTATATGTCTTCATTAGAGAAGTCAGCTCCAGCATCACCAGGCCTTTAGTGTCCATCGTTGGACATAGACCTTCCCAACGATTCGCCAGACCTCGTGCGTCGAGGAGCCAGCTCTATCTGGACTAGTCTAGTTCGTTACGCCATCTCATCTTTTGAAGACCGCAGTTTCGCGCATGTTCCCTGGGGATCCATGTTATGAGCTGTGATGTCTAGCGTTTGTCAGACATTCTTGCAACGTGACCAGCCCATTGCTATTTCAATTTTTTTATGGATTCTACGATATCTTTGACCCCTGTTTTGCTCTCAAATAATGTTCTGTCCGATTTGTGCATGTGATATTGAGTACGATTCTCTCCTGTGCATGTTGCATGAACTTCAATCTTTTCGTTAAGTCCCATCTTTCAGGGGATGCATTGGTTGTATACCCTTCTTTTTGTGATTAATTGTATTTTCTTGTTCTCGAAGTTTGAGCTTGCTCTTCCGAAGGCTTGGCAGCCATTAGTAATTCTTCGTCTGATTTTTTCTTTTGGGGGTGGATTTCATGGAAATTCGTTGTTTTGTGTAGATGTAGTGGTTTACTCTCTTCTGTACCACATTTTCGATTTTGATCGTCGTCCTCAACGTGTTTATTGTATTGTACATGACCTTTGTTTTAATGAAGTTTATATGAAGTCAGCTTAGACAGTAGCAAATTGATTTTTTGTTCCCGTAATTGCTGTTTATATTCACTGGGATTTCGAATGCTCACTTGCCGCCAAGCTACGTTCAGTGTTATAGAAGCATAAACAGCTGATAATACATTCGAGAGGCAGTTACACTTAAATATATACGAGATATGGCTAATTATAAAACCTGTGGTGCTGCTATTGTAATGTTTGATTAGATATTATTTACCTCAAGATAGCACGTCCTCCCATATGGTCTAGTGGTTAGGATTCCTGGCTTTCACCCAGGCGGCCCGGGTTCGATTCCCGGTGTGGGAACGTTACTTTTTAATTTCAAATTAAGAACTTGTTACACAGGTGACGAATCTGGAATCTATCATTAGTCATCTTCCATCACCTTCTCTCGTTGAGTCGAGGGGTTAAGGCTCGTAGCTTTCACTCTGGCTGCGTGTGGTCGATTCACTGATTTCGGACGTAACTGTTCTTTTCCTATCCAAAATCATTTGAGACTTTATACCTGATTTTAGAGAAGGAAGGAAAAGTTATGTCAGAACAAGACTTACTCTTTTCGTTGTTTGCAATTAATCATCTTTTTTTCTACATCTACTTATAATAAGGAGTTCAAGAAATAGATACCCTTTCATATGAAAACGTCAGCTTCAAGGCGATTGGGGCGCCTACTGTAAAGCTATAAACTGTTGTAACCAGGTTCAATCCTCAATGGATAGCATTGTTTGCCTATAGACAGCATATGAGGATAGTGTTGCTGCTGCTAACGTAACTATCGATAGTATAATATCGCAGGTAACCATAAGCGTTCTCCCATATGGTCTAGTGGTTAGGATTCCTGGCTTTCACCCAGGCGGCCCGGGTTCGATTCCCGGTGTGGGAACGTTATTTTTTTGATTAGATCAGAACAAATTAATACAGTTGATTAAACAAAAAAAAAAAAACGTCTTATTAACGGATTATCATTGTGACTGTGCAGTAGGCAAGGTCACTTTCTTTTTCTTTTTTTTTTTTTTTTCTAAATATATTCATAACAGAACTGCAATATATCTCGAAAACTATTGAAGGTAGAAACATGCGTTGAGCAGCCATCTTTTCAGTATTAGTGGTCAGTATTCCCGACTTTCAACCAGGCGGCTCGGGTTTGATACCCGGTGTGGGAACGTAATGGATTTTATCAAAAATATATTCGTCGGTATGTTTGTCGGTATACTTGTGGGTGAATACGACAATTGTTTTGTAGTTACGTAATGATCTGGCACAGGGTCACAGTGAGAATCAAACTCACTACAGCAGTAGGATACGGGATATGAATTTTACTTGACACGGCTCCGCGGAGTACGGAATATTCATCGCCAGTACTTTGTCCCCGACAATTCATCGAC
The DNA here is from genome assembly GCA_963457665.1 of Thysanoteuthis rhombus. NCBI lineage: Eukaryota > Metazoa > Mollusca > Cephalopoda > Oegopsida > Thysanoteuthidae > Thysanoteuthis > Thysanoteuthis major. The sequence continues at coordinate 37,837,436 of OY735228.1, read as the reverse complement.
AATAAAGAATTGACTTCGACTATTTTTTTTTCCTTAATTTTACCAATTTTTTTAAAGGAGTACTTTTAAAAAATCTAGATATATCATCCATATATTTTTTTATATACTGTCATTTTCTACGGTACGGGTAAACTAGTAAAAATATTAAAATAAGTACAATTGTTTAATGAGCTGGTGATAGATAGTCTGACGCAGAGTCACAGCTGTGTGATGTACTCAGTGAGTATCAAGCTCACTAGAGTGGTGAGGATGTGCGAGATGAACTTGCTTACAACAGCTCCATGGCAAGGTACCCCATATCTCCCCGTGTGAAGCTGAATAAGTATCATGATAACAACCGTGTAACGCAACAGGTGTTTATTTACATTTAAGGTATCCCCCAATGTACGGAAGTTCGTTTTACGCCTTTTCGCTTCTACGAAAGACCCCAAGCTGACATAGCTTTGAACTGTGTCTGTGAGCATCTGCACTTTGTCCCAATTTATTCAGTGCTGTGCATCCGTTACCAAGATATGTCCAGAGATATCAGAAAATCCCGAGAGAGCTCGCGAGAGTGTTACACGTGAAGTAAAAACCGGTAGTCATAAAGGATAATTTTTTTTTGGTCAGGAAACGCACACAAAAGAATTCACATAAATCTATGGAGATTGCTTACTCGCTTTACGCTATTCCAGGTTACGAACGTTTTCGTAGGTATGCTGTACTTTTAAATAGTGGTACGAACATGTATGTCTCAGCTTTTAGGTAAATGTGTTCTCATGCGGTCTTTCAGGTGTATCACAAGGTGATGTATTTGAAAAAAGCCCAAATATTTGCTCTTCGTCAGAATTGTTTTCATATCTTGCCAATAATACAAGGGTCCAATCAAATCTAGCTTTTACATTTTTTTTTCTGCCTTCGTTCCTCCCTCCCCGTATGCCATATCACCTCATTCTGTTTCTATTTCTTTCTAATTTCTTCCTCTTTTTCTTTCTCTCTCTCTCTCTTGTTCTTTTTTTCTTTACTGTCTTACCAACCGATCATAACTGGAAAAAAAAATTCTATGCATCGTGTCTTTTTTTTTTCCTTTTTTGCTGTCTACATTCATTCGTTTTTGGTTTGTTTTTTTTTTTGTTTTATCCTTTCTTCTTTTTTTCCTTTCTTTCAATTTGATTTATTTGTTTTTTATCTTATCTTTTTTTTAATTTCTCTCCCCCTATACTGCTTTTCCTCCTTTTTCCTTTTTCATCCCACTCTTTGTTCAAATTCCTTCTCCCTTTCTTTTCTTTCCTTCTTTTCTTTCTTTTTCAACCAATTAATTAACCCTTTTCCTATACACCTCTATACGTATCTATCGATCTACCACTCTATCTTAGACAGGTTAAAAAGCCCGACTTTTTAAAGCTATAAGTCGTACTTTACGCCATGAAGATAAATTCAAAACCAGACATTTCGAAAATTTTCCAGGTCACATGATTGATGACGTCATTGAATGGGTCCTAAATTTTCTTTAGAATGATGATACCCCCGAACTTACAGGTCACAATCAGATACAAATTGTTTATTACGTTCTTTCGTGTGCGTGTGTGAGTGTGTGTGTGTGTGGGGGGTGATTTGTTTGTCTGTTTATTTGTTTGTTTATTGTCTCCCCCTTTCTTCTTTTCGTCTTTCTTCTATCCTTCATTTTATGATTTCATTCCTTTATTACCTTTTGTTGTTAATTCATTCGCCTCTTGGTCTATTTTTTCTTCCACTTTTACGGTCTTTTGTGTGTGATCTCTCTCTCTCTCTCTCTCTCTCTCTCTCTCTCTCTCTCTCTTTCTCCCTCTCCCCCTCTGTCTCTCTCTTTCTCCCTCTCCCTCTCCCCCTCTCTCTCTCTCTCTGAGTTAACCAAGCGACATATTTAGCACCCCAAGCATGACTATCTTCACATTTAACAAAACACGATGAGTATTTATTTATTCATTTATTTGTTTATTTATTCATTTATTTGTTTATCGATTGATTTATTTGTCTGATGACTTGGCAAAAATAGATTTTTTTCGTATGTTGACCTTGATAAATAAATAAAACGCTACCATTTTTTCAACGTTCTTCGTAATTTGTTTGGAGCAAAATATCATTTTATTCAAGAAATCGACATGTGTGTATCTCTATAAATGAGGTAACTTATTCATTATAAGCTTATGCAATGCTCATCCAACTGAGGAATAGAGCACTTCGGTGGATGGGGAATTTCGCAAAAATGAAAACATCGTTTAAATTCAACCTTACTGACCGTCCAGTTCTGCGTGAAACATAGTGGAGATGCCAGCCTTTGGGTCTGAAGTGAAGGTTACAATCCTACCTCGTGGTACTGGAGGAGATAATGGATAGTGTATAGCCACCTTGATGAGTTGTAATACAACGAAACAGCAGTCTGTGGATGACACAATTATTATTATTATTATTATCATTATTATTATTATCATTATTATTATTATTATTATTATCATTATTATTATTATCATTATTATATGTGTGTGTGTGTGTGTGTGTGTGTGTGTGTGTGCGTGTGTGTGCAAGACTTATACACAAAAAAGCAATGTGACGATCGGCAAATCATCCATCCATTTGCATTGGACTCTTCCAATTGTTTTATGTGTGTCCAAACATCTCTATTAGACGCTTTCTCCGGTCTGTCGGTCGTTCCCGTTTATGTAAACAACAGAAAGAAGGGGGAAGCGGGTATTTACCAAATGCTATAATGTCAACAAGAGAACGTGACGTCATTAAAAGAACACTTATTCTGATAATTTTTTTCACTAGCAGCTGTGACGTCACTTAGATAACAATTTTTCTGATCAAATTTTTAAAGCAATTTCTTCTATTTCTGTCTTTTATGCAGACGGTGGGTGCATTCTTGAACTTGTGCTTCTTTTTCGTCTCTTAACTTCATCTAATTGTTTAGTTTACTTTAATGGAAATGCTGAACATAAGCAGTAAAATGCTGATCAACATAATTCTTTTAATATTTTACAAGTACAGTGCAATTTCAAAATTACTCATTTCTCATTATTTGATGGCATAGGTAAAACTAGTTGTTTAAGAATCAATGTAAATGAAAAGAAGTCATTTTTGCAGTAAAAATTCTCAAATTTCCTTCGTCCAAATGATCAAAGTTCTGTTCTTCCTTTGACAATTGATTGACTACATTTCAAGAAGACTCAACTTTTTGACTAACAAGCTCTCCCTGACTGGGGGGGGGGCAAAGCACTCTGAGGTTATCATCTTAAAGTTTAGAAATCTGTGTTCCTTGCCAACGTCAGGAAAGATGGACTATTGATTGACTACGTCTAAAGAAAGCTCACCTTTTGGTGCATTCTATCCTGAGTGAAATTATGATAATAAATAAGCAAAGAAAAGGCTAGAAAAAGAACAGATTAGTTGTTATTGGCACCCAGCACTTAATTACTTTCTTACAAAGAAGCGCTTCTAGCGTTTGCGGTGCTTACAACTGTGACGCCATCTTGTCTTCTCGTTCTTAAAATTTTTCTCATTTTTTTTTCTTTTCATTTATGCCTCAATTCGTATCTCAACCAGGAAAGTATTCGGTTAGTAAAGTCAACCTATGGAATCTTAATGTGGTTTATTATTTAGGTCTAAAATTCATATTCGAATATTCGGTATCTGTGACCTCCTCAGAAATTTTATGTGAATGTGTTTATGTTTGGAAAAGAGACTGTGGCTTGTGATAGCTTATTCCTGGTAGAAGCGGATCCGTCTGAGAAGTACTTTCAAAACCCGCTGGCTACCATCCACTAATAGCATTGCTTGTGAAGTAAGTTGAAGATATTTTCGATTCCGTTCTTCGTTAAACAAATAATTCCATTCCGTGCCTTTTTTTAGCAACGTAATTCACAGCCATTTCAAATCTGCACTTGTGTGACATGCATCTAACCAGTAGTGGGGACAGATAACGAAGACGCTAAACTGATGAACCGCTAAGAATTTAGCAGAAACAAAGCTATCTTCTAATTCAGCTCCGGTTCGGGGTTCTTGCTATAAAAGCCTTAAAACATTTTGATACGTTGTCGCTTAAGGATAGGGCTTTCAAGAAGGGTACATCATGCCAATATCAGATCACGATCAGGGTGTACATAAATAATCGAATGAAGAAATGAAATTAAACATCAGTTTACATTTAACATACAGTTTATTTAAAGCTCTCTTTGATCTGCAGCACCTTTTGCTGTTCTGTAGGTCTATTTGTAAAAGTTTTAGAGTAAAAAAAAAAGAACCGAAGCTAAATTCATTCAATAAAAGCGGCTTGTCGATATCCTAGCATCTCATCAGTTGGGTTATTTCTTTAGCAACGCTCACCACATGATTTAATCAACAAGTTCATGTATGCCAATTCTTTTAATTTTCTCACTCATTATCAGAGTTCTATGTCTAATATTTGCACTTCCTCTAAGAGAAAGTAATATAAGCCTCTCCCTTTTAATGGTAAGAATTAGACCCCATTTCGCAGATGCAAATGCACTTGCAGAGTGAGTAATATGGAATATCAATTTATACTAGCATGTCTGAAAAGGAAGTTCCTGTCCATTAAGTGAAACAAATCTCCTGGTTTTGATAAGATACTGAATCAAAATCGAGCACGGAAATCAGTGCTTAACTTGAATTGCAGACGGTTGATCAAAACGAAAGACAAGCAGATATGTTTCGAATCCTTGGACGCAGCCTGCAAAGCCGATTTGAACAACAGATATAGTAGGAAGCCAACCGCCATTATTATCATCAACAAAGTTTCCAGAAAAAAAAATAACGATGATAACTAAGAAAAACATAAAATGTGGAACTGGGTTATGTATAAAAGATTACAAGAAAAAATCGGGCATGTTTTGAAGAAAAAAATATACGAATATGAATAATTAATTCATGGTTGATATATTTATTTGAACAAGTTGGTAGAATCTGTTCTATGAAAATAATTATACCAATGAAAGGATAATGTTTCAACGATAAACAGGGAACATTTATATAAATGTATATTACCCTATATGAAATAACAAATTACATGCATGACATAAGCTATATATTAAAACATTGCTAAATGGGGGAGTGGTTGATCAACACTGCTCGGGTGCAATGTTGATATAACTGTTGTTGTTTTTTAATTCCTGAAACGGTCACATGGTAAACAACTGATGATCCCAACAATGTTTTCACTCAAAATTCTTATCTCGTTTATTCTTCGGTTTATATCTGCTCTCTTCGTTTCTTTCAACACGACAGTTATGTATTATGAAATGGATACATATTATCCGACAGAATGATACATATAAGGGTGTGTGTGTGCGTGTGCGTGCGCTGTGGATGTGAGGTAATCCAATGAAATGGTTGTAATAATGTGACAACATGGAAGCGAAAGATTTGAAAACAAGTCTTACATTTCAAAAACCTTTATAATGATAAGCATCTTTATGATAATGAAAAAAAAAAGAGATTTAGCACCCTTGTTCTTAAATCTACCGCTTCGACATTAGCGAATTTCTACTGATATATATACATATTATTATGTCATCCACAGACAACTGTTTCGTTGTATTACAACTCTTCAGTGTGGCTATACACTACCCATTCTCCCGTCCAGTAACACAAGGCAGGATTGAAACCTTCGCTTCAGACCCGGAGGACGGTAGCCTGTCTCTGTTCCACGGAACTGGACGGCCAGTAGAGCTGAATTTAAGTGTCATATTTATTTAGCTTATATTCCCTATCCACCAGAGTGCTCTATTTATATGGATGGGCATTGTATAAGCTTACAATGAACGAGTTACCTCATTTAAAGAGTGCTCAACCCTGAATAGGAGTATATATATATATATATATATATATATATATATATATATATATATATATATATATATATGAAAATTAATCACATTCATTTCACGTATTTAGTTATGTTTATTTTCCCACGAAATCTCCTTTTTTCGATTTACAAAACCCAGCTTCACTTATCACATCGACGATATAACATTACAGTGAAAATTTCAGATCGAATTTCAGGAAACAACTTTTAGGGCTACGGACTTACTGATCCGTCCTCTATTCGCATGTACACAACTTATACTACACACTTACCAAAATTTGTTCATACTTTCTTTTATTCTCTTTGGGTTTTTTTTTAAAATCAGTCTGTTCATTTCTAAGATCTTAATTATCAAGTCTCATTTTCTATTTATTTATCAAGTCTGCATATATCAATGTCATTCTTCTATTAACTGTCTTTCATGCACGCCCAGACACACATACAAACACAGACACACACAGACGCACACACAGATAGATAGATAGATAGATAGATATAGGGGATAATTTAGATCCCCACCGGTTAGGGGATTTTAAACCACGCGAGTAGGCTGCTCGTAAAATTAACAGCAGCACACACGCAATACTATAAATAGATATCCATTGCAGTTGATCTCACTTTTTACTCTATACTTTCATATTCTCTTACTCGCCAATATTCCCAACGATCTCCCATATGGTCTAGTGGTTAGGATTCCTGGCTTTCACCCAGGCGGCCCGGGTTCGATTCCCGGTGTGGGAACGTTACTTTTTTTATTAGATCAGAACAAATTAATGCAGTTGATTCAACGAAAAAAAAAACTTCTTATCAATGGATTATCATTGTGACTGTCAAGGTCACTTCTTTTTTTTTTTTTTTTTTTTTTTTAATATATTCATCACCGAACTGTTCCCGGTGTGGGAACGTTACTTTTTTTTCACCTGATGGGATGAAATAGCCTGATACAAGTGTCTAAAAAGAATTATTACTTATAGATGGTTTCACCTGTTTTACATAAGCTTTTCCATGATCATATTGAGTTGTAGGAATGTAATAATGAAAACTTTTTTCTGTCTTTCTATCCCTGTCAGCAGGTACGTATTCATCGACTCGTAATTACCTTTACCTCTTGCTTGCAGGTTATACTTACAGTCGGTCGCCGATTGGATATCGTCAGATCGCCGATTCTTTGAGTCAAATCGGCGATGAATATATATCCTGATAATACCGTATACAGCATAAGAAACTACATGCATCACGAAACGTCTTCGAAAAGATTAAGATCAGAGCATGAGTGGATGTGATATCTGATCAACACAGCTTGTGTCATCCACAGACAGCTGTTTCGATGTCTTACATCTCTTCAGTGTGGCTATAGACTTTCCATTACCCCATCCAGTACCGCGAGGCAGAATATCCTACCTCTGGACTACAGAACTGTAGTAAGGCTGAATTTAAGCGATATATTTATTTACACAGAAATCTGTCATCCACTAGAGTGCTCTATTCCTATGGAAGAGCATGTGTGTGTGTGTGTATGTGAGAAAGTATTTGAATCACTGTAAGAGCCACAATTTGGATATGAATTCATTCTCACGTTCGAGTAGATAGTGTAAGCTGCACGAGCACGCTCCGCTCGTGAAATCAGCAGCACAGGCACACACTGCAATAGATATCCACTGCAATAATAACTACTTTTATTTTTATATATATTTTGTTATTGTACATCTGATATCACGTTCTCCCATATGGTCTAGTGGTTAGGATTCCTGGCTTTCACCCAGGCGGCCCGGGTTCGATTCCCGGTGTGGGAACGTTTCTTTTTTTCATCTCCAATTTGAGGAAATCAAAACTATTTCAGTCAAGTGAAAAGGATATTTTTTATTGTTGGATTTTTTTTCATAAACTTTCCAACATTTATTCATATTACATTTTTTATTTGAGTTGCGGGAATTTATGTACAAAACCTTCTCCTTTTTTTGCCAAAAGAGCCTATCTATTCTTATCGTAATCTCTCTCTCTGTCCCAGTCTGTCGTCATCCTTGTCAATATATATATATATATATATATATATATATATATATATATATATATATATATATATATAATCAATCATTCGTATCTATCTACTATTTTCATTTGTCTGTATCTCTTTCGATATATATACGATTTGAGATATATATATATATATATATATATATATATATATATATATATGTATGTGTGTGTGTGTGTGTATATATATATATATATATATATATATATATATATATATATATATATATATATATATATATATATTAATCATTCGTATCTATCTACTATTTTCATTTATCCGTATCTCTCTTGATATATATATGATTTGATATATATATATATATATATATATATATATATATATATATATATATATATATATATATATATAATCCTCAAATCCTCTCTCACAAACACATAAGACGAAGAATGCTTGTTTTTATCTGTTTCATAGACTCTAGAACAGTTGCATCCTACGAGCTGAAGATTTGTGTATATGGGTAACTTGACCCAAGATGAATATAGGATAGGCAGCGATGAACCGTAAAGGTCAAATTGGAGTCAGGTCAATTCCAGCATTTTCAAATCTAACGGAGACGGTTGCACCATAAAGGCTTCAATCTATTAACTTGACATCAAGATGAACATGGGATAGGTGGTTCTGAAATCTGGTGATATTGAAAACCCATGTCAAATTTTGCTGGAATACTCAAATCAAACGGAGTTGGTTACTCTCTCAAAGGTCCTAATTCGCATACGAGTGTAACTTGACCCAGCACAGGATATCTGGCGATAACCTCTGGTGACTACTAAAGATCAATTCAGGGCCTTGTCTTTTTCATATCAAATGTATCGGGGCAACTTAATCCCAGGATGAACATAGGATAGATGGTGATGACCCTTGGTGAATTCTATTGGTCAACTTTGGCATTTTCAATACTAAGGAAGCCGGTAGCACACAAATTTACGTACATGGTTACTTGACCTGATGTTCAGGATATGTGCCGCTGACTTATAAAGGTCTATTCGAAGTCAAGTCAATTTGGGCATTTTCAAAATCAACGGAGCGGGCTGCACCCACACATTGTATATAAGGGTGACTTGACCACAGTATCGACAGAGGATAGGAGGTGATGACTCCTGTTGACCTGTAAAATTCAATTCAAAGTTATGTCCAGAAGGCATTTTCAAACATAAGGGGGTCGGCTGCACCTCAACACCTGCACAATTAATGTACATGAGTGACTTGCCTCAGGATGAGAATAGGATGGGTGGCACTGAAGTCAGTTCGAGGTCAGGTCAATTTTGGTATTTGAAGGGTTGCAATCCCGACTCTGAGAAACACTGTGTTAGAATTTACTGCAAGATCTTGAAGTATTGATTATTTTTCCGCGGGGAACGCCGAGTACCCCAGCTAGTATATATATATATATATATATATATATATATATATATATATATATATATATATATATATATATATATAACAAGTTGCGAACTTATTTACGAAGATAGAGAAGGCCAATGTTCATACGCTGCTGACGATTATCACTTGAGTTGCGAAAGAAGTCGTAATTTATAAACAAATTCATTCTGACTGGCTGTGTATTTCAAGCTACGCGAGCAGGCTGTGCTCGCAAAATCAGCAGCACACACACGCGCTACCATGAGTTGATATTTACTGCAGTTAATCTCTCTTTTTTTATTCATTGATATATTCGCTTATTTTCTAATATTTAGCACGTCCTCCCATATGGTCTAGTGGTTAGGATTCCTGGCTTTCACCCAGGCGGCCCGGGTTCGATTCCCGGTGTGGGAACGTTACTTTTTTTTCCCGAGATCAATTTAAGAGAATTACAATTGTTATAGTTATTTCAATAAAAGGTTATTTTCTTATTAATGAATTTTTCTATAAACTTTCGATTTTAAATCAAATCATATTTTAAACCTGAGTTGCGGAAATTTATTATTAAAAGCCTTTTCTCTTTTTTTTTTTTTTTACTAACTACTGACCAATTACGGTGAGATTCTATCTGCCTGAGTCTGTTTTTATCTATATCATTGTCAGTAAGTACGTACATATCTATCTATATAAGTCTGCCCGTATCTATCTATAAGAAACCGTAAATCAAAACTGTCGCCAAAACTATAAAAAAGAAAAAGGTTTCTTCAGTTTTCAAGTCGGTTTGACTGGCTCTGTATGCAATGCGTGTATGTCTCACGTGTACAGACCGTGCCAATGGGGCTAGAGGACTGAACATTAGAACTTTTTTTTTTAGTTTTCGTTTTTGAAGATCCTTCCTAAGTAGGGGTTTAGGGGGTTCAATTTGCCATCCAAGTTTAATCTGAATTGATCGCTAGTTTGTACCCGCTTGTTTTTCGTAAATTTAAACGGTCCAGTGATTACTGCCCATCAAGAGGGGATAGAAGTAACTTGTTTTTCTAACACCTTTCCTTCCATTGTTTGAACTGATCACCCCCAGCACAGCATGCTGCCAAAAGTTGTTTGTCACGAGACGGTTTCTATAGGTGATTAACCGGACTTGTCTATCTATCTATCTATCTATCTCGGTCTGCTTTTATCCAGTCTCTTTCTAACAATCTATGAGTGAGTTAGGGCAGATAGGTAATTAATTCGGTAGCTTGGCATATTTCATGAGTCAAAGTACCAAAAATGAACTGAACTGGCGAGAGTCGACTCGTTACTTATGTGAAGTGTCTGTCCCCCGATGAAAGTGAGAACATCTGGTTATCTGATCAGACATTTGTTTTGATTATTTGACCCTAAAGGGATAACCACACACACACACACACACACACACACACGAGCCTACACATACACACACGCACTAGGGTGCCCCCCACACATAAGGAGATATAATGAGTGCATTATTGAGATTATTGTGAAGGTTAACCTACCAAGTCAACTATGATGATAAACTTGGCATCGAAAATCGCCCTTCACCTGCGTTCGGGACCTTCAAGCTCGAAAACTAATGATCGATGCTCCCAAGTATTTGCAGATGTCTATTCCAATAGTCTTAGCTCAGATGTGGCCCCGAAAAATTTCGTTATCTTCAGGAGACTGTGAAGAACTAATCTTCAGTGGATGGCAAAGAGTTTGCATTCCCCAAAATTCGATATCGGAAACATAATCTTCACTTAGATTCGGACACTCACTTTTCTTTTCAGGGTATGATCATTTCCAATATTTCCACTGGGTCAAGCGTAAGTTCAAGTGAACTGATTCGTGAATGAGAGCAGTGCCCCACCACCACCACCATCACCACCGCCTAACCCCCGTTGGTGTGTGAGGACAGTAAAGGTGGGCGACAAGTAACTTGGTTTCTTGACGATTTTTTGTTAATTGCACAGCAAGCCTTTTGTGACTCATACAAATACCTTACCATGAGTTTAGGGACTTCCATACCAGAGTTTCCCTATTGTATTGCTCTTCTATACTTGCTACACTTACATTCTAATAGTGATATCAACCTGTCGTCGATATACATTCAAATATTGAAATTGCATTGTATTTTCTTATGTGAATAAGTTTTTTTAATGCAATTTGGTTTATCAAGCTGTCGTTGATCAATATTAGAGCTTTGTGTTTCATTACACGGATTAATTCATATCCATCGCTGATCTGGTAGAAGTCTACAGGATAAACTCTGGTCTACATGCTATCGACCAGGACTGTAAGTGCAGCGTCTATCCAGATAAAATCACTCAGTCCAATCAGATGTCACAGCAAGAAACTCCAGATACAAACAGCCACCGGGGTCGAAAAATACTTCTTCTTTGGCAGATCTGCTCATGTCTGGAATACGTTATCATATGCCATTGTCTCCACGCATGATATAAACTTTTTGAAAGACAATGTTAAACTTCGGTCATCAAATGTTTGATTATGAATTTTCGTACAAAAAATAATATCAGAAGGTGAACAGTCAAAAAGAAAAAAAAAGAAAAACAATCAACATAGAAAAGAAACTTAAGCCACAGCTGGACTCTTTAAGCAGGGGTGGGGGGGCTACACCCATATTACCTTCGAACGATGGAGTTAAAAACAAAAATCTGTTGAGGAATATTTGAACAAAAATATAAATTTTTACTGTTTGGGAGAAAGTTCTATCATTTGAAAGGTTCTTGAACATGAACTTCCTCGAAAATCTACAAACACATTTATCAATAATCCTGAAATCACCGATATAATATTAACAACGACTGTGTACCACGACCTTTATATTTTATTTGGACGCTGCGCTGTCGCCTTTCATCCCTGTTGAGGTAGACATAGTATTCATCTCTATTCAAATTTGAATTAACTCCCATTTGTATTATCAGATGGTTTCCAGTTTTACTTTCAATTTCCAAGAATTTCAACGAATATTCTTAATAATTTTAATTAGTGCTTATTTTTTTAGTAAGATTCGTTGCAGGAATAAAAACCAAATCGTTGTAATCGATTTAGCAAAGACCTTCTGCTAGAGGGTTCAATGAGCATCATGTAAAGATATATTTCAAAACAATTTTATAGCATACAAAGCTCAAATGTTGGTCGGTGTGACCCTGTTATTCGTAGTAGCCAAAATATTCGTCTTTTTCGCCATGATATGCAAAAAAATAAAGCCGGAAATACTTTCAAAGGCAGGGAAAATCTCCCGACTTCTGATACAGAAACGAAACTAACGTTGTTGTATAGAACTCATTTTGCTCTATATTCTGATACCGCACAGTAGTTATATCATTGTATCTAAACGCATGGAAATTTCGGATCGAAGTTTTTTTGATTTTAAACGAAATTGAAGAGCATTTATTACTCTGCTAACTTCAGTCGCTTCAATGGCAATACTTAAAGGGGACAGTTCCTCCTCCCTGATTTTTAAAAAAATGCATTTCGTTCTCCACGCGGTGAAAATCAGTCAGAGCGCGTCTCAGTTGCAGTAAAATTGATTTTAGATCAACCGATGAAAAATAAGACACTAATAAATTCAGAATTAGATATTCTTCATTATGCTGTACATAACACACTTGTATTCAGTCAACAGTATGGGGATTGAACACTTTAAAACAGTGCTAAAATAGTGTTCCCGATCATTTTTATTACAGATACCGGAGTGATTGGAGTACCTAAAGCATTTTTAGATTCAATTCTCTTCGTCTTGTGCCATGTCCATGTTCCATAAAATAAACATTGTAATAAAAAAAATGGGGGTTACGATACCAATTTTAGCTCCCGTGAAACTAGCGAAAAAAAAATGGGGAGCATGCCAGCTGACCCCTCTCCTAAATGGGTGCTGGATGACCTAGCTCTCCTGTCGGGGAAGCTAACCCTCTTAGTCGGGCAACACAATTCATTATCACTACAAATTGATAACATTCGAATTTATAACGACGGTACATCACTAATTTCACTCCATATGATTATTGTTGCTTTTTATCGCACCATTTTGAGTCGACTAACTTTACAACCGCTGTAGCGAACAGCGCAAGACTAGAATTGGTTCATCAATTAATTTTCAAATAAACAACTCGCAAATTCGTACTAAACTTACTTCCGAAGAAATCTTTTAAAAACACTAAAATGCACTGAAAAAACAGTCAGCCATTTTGTGGCTATTTTGAGTAGCTGAAATAGCTGAATGTTGGCTAAAATGTGCCAGCACGTTGAATTTTCGCAATGCCGAAACAAGAAACTGAGTGCGAAAAGCGGTAAATTGGCAACATTGGATGGCATAGAGAGAAAGAGAAAGAGAAAGAGAGAGAGAGAGAGAGAGAGAGAGAGAGAGAGAGAGAGAGAGAGAGAGAGAGAGAGAGACCAGGTTAGTGCTCTGCTTCCGTGGCCGAAGTAGTAGTGGTGACGTCCATGAAAAAGTGTGGGTTTTTTTTTTTTAGATACCAATCTTATAATGTTACAATAATCCAAGTAAGAAGGGTCTGACTGTTCCAATTAAATCATTACCGGCTTTTATCTAGGATCGAACACTGGCTACCAACTACGGTGGGAAATATACAACGACCTGTTATCTTGTTTTTTAGAGGCCAATGTCGTGATATGAGCGCGGTTGTAATAAACCGTTCTCATCATGGACCAGACACCACTTGTTTCCCGTGAATGTATTTAAATCCGATGATGAAGTAAAAGAAAGTATATGAAAAAAAAACAACTTGACCGGTAATCTCTCTCTCTCACTATGTGTCAATCACAACGAATTCGACGTGACCCTATAAATCGAGTATTTCAGGGAGCACTCGACTGTTGATAATTTATACTCCCCGGCCTTCAGTCGGACAGAATTAGTGGGAGGTGAAATCATGATAGCTGTAGGTGCAGTCTTCATTCATTCAACTAACACTCAATTTCCAAGCAAACATTTTGTACCTTGCCGCCTCTTCCCTATTGTAAGTATTTGTTTATATACTTGGAAAGTTGGTTGGATGATGTTTGGTCCCTGATCTCATTTTGCCCCTTCTGACTAGCAAGTTCTATTAGAACCGGAAGTGTGAATGGTATGTGGAAACATCTCAATGTAAACCAATTAGTGAATTTTCCGTGCACCGAGATTTGTTTACAAATATTCGAATTGAAATCTCCAAAATTGGTCAATAGAATTGCTTTACTTGTCATACGACACAAAGGTACGTATACACACACACACACACATACACATACACACACACGTATATATTCGTACTCATAAACCCTCACAAAGGGTCTCGCTGTGTACCAATGGTTAGCAAGCTAGTTCCACTGTACATTTATTGAATTGAGTTGTATCTTCACTAGGAGTTCTAAAGTTGTAGCCTTGTGCCATACTAAGCTGTACTTAGTGAATATCCTGAAAGGTTCGTTGCCCCTTTCTTCAGTCCGTGTACTGTTACATTGAACTATGAATAAACACTGATCGATTAGTATTATGATTAGCACGTCTGCCACACATCTTGAAGGTCCCGGGTTCGACTCCCGGAAAACTCCTCGTTAGGACAATTTTACCTGTTCGTTCAGCAGCTAAATGAGTACACTCTAAGCATTGTAATCAGGGTGGAGGTATCCCGTTGATTGATTTGCATCCTGCTAAGGGGGTGGTCATAAGAACTTGTAGGAATAAAGTCTTAGTCTCGACCAGACTTGAGACTTTCAATAAACTGACGCATACAATAAAAACCGGGACTTCGTCACTGGGGATTGTTTCTTAAGAGACGTGATACTTTACCTTTACTTTTAGCTTACTGTATACTTTCGTGAGTGCCTGCCGTAGAGCGATGGTTCGACTGGTAGACTATGAATTATAAGTTCGATTCTCGCTGGGTAACTAACTAATGTACCATTGTGGCCAGATAGAGGCATACATGAGGTGGGCTGAGTTAAATACGCACACTTCATTTCTAAACATTTTCCAATAACAAATCTCATGAAATGTTGGAGGGGGCACTCAAAGAGAAAAGTCCCCCCCCCCCAGTCTTCAAATCTCTCGCTTCCATTTTCACCTTATACAATGAAGTCAGGGTAGCATTTCTTTCGTCCATGCTTTACCTCTGCCAACCAAGTTGAAAGAGGTATATGTATTCTCTCGTGTCCGTGAGTCCATCTGTCTGTCTATCTCTGCCCACACAATATCTCCAGAAGTTCTCCTTGAATTCCACAGACATTTTGTGGCAGTGTGAGGAAGAATTGATCAAATTTTGGTGTAGATTTAGAATATTTTTTATAAGTTACCTCCCTACATCGTAGCAGTATGTCCACTATATATATCTCCCAAAAGTTCCCGATTAATTTCAATTAAATTTTCTGGAAGGTTTGTGCTATGGGGTAAGTACTAATTATAATATTTCGGAGCTGATCTAAGATTATTTAATGGTTACCCTACATCATAGTTATATATATATATATATATATACATATATATATATATATATATATATATATATATATATATATATATATACATATATATATATATATATATATATATATATACACACATATATATATATATATATATACACATATATATATATATATATATATATATATATATATACACACACATATATATATATATATATATATATATATATATATATACACATATATATATATATATATATATATATATATATATATATATATATATATATATATATATAAACTGATTTTCGTACCATTTTTAATGGCGACGGCGTTGGCAGAGGCATGCGCTCTTTGAGGTTTTTCAGTTTCTATCTGTTGTTGCTGCTCAATTCCATTTCAAGTGTTGGGCAATGGTTGGATACGAGATTTATACCCAACCTTTTAGAACATTTACATAGATGGATTGGTAGATAGGAAAAGCATGTGGTTGTTCATCAAACGAATCCACCATTTTTTCCAGCTGCTGATAAGAGCCAAAAAGTATGGCCGACAAATAATGGTATTTCAAAAGTCTTGTTTATCAATTTCGGTGAAGTGAAGCTGGTTCTGTGCCAAACGAGAAGTACTGTCTGTCTAATACAAGGCAATATAGAAAGAAGATGGATAGTAAGACAATAACAAAGCTAGACTTGTTTGATATTGTTGCTGTAGATCAGAGACTTCGAAACTTTGAGAAAAACTCAAGGAAACTCCCTGTAAAGGAAATATTATGGCGGGTCCCTGTTTTTAGCATTTAGTTTTTTTACTATAATTAATAAACTACAATAATAAAGATTTTTTTCACCTTTGAAAATCAAATTGATTCTCAATGGATTATATTTCTTTGAATTCTAATATATAGTAACACTCGGATAGTGTGATGGTTAGCAAGTCTGCCTCATACGCAGAAGGTCTTAGGTTTGATTCCCAATATGAATAAAGAGTGTGGAAAACTCTCCATTAAGACAAATTTCCCTGTTGACTCAGCAGCTAACTTTGTACACTCTGTGATAGGGTTAGCACATCTGCCTCATACGCAGAGGATTTGGGGTTTGATTCCCCGTATGAGCAAAGAGTGCGGAAAACTCTTCATTACAACGAATTTCCCTGTTGACCCAGCAGCTAAATGAGTACACTCTATGATGGGGTGGGGTATCTCTTCGGTGGATTTGTATCCTGCAAAGGGAGTGGTCATAAAGATCAGGTCTCGACCAGACTTGAGACTTGCATAGTTCACAAAGCTGACGCATGCAACAGAAACCGGAGCTTCGTCACCGGCTGCGATACACCATTAGGGATTGACTCTTAGGAGACGTGACGCTTTACCTTATCTGGGTACAATAATTTTGTTTCTAGGGAGCTGTGTGATGGATGATGTTGTCTCCCTGTCGCTTTATCCACTGTGTCAGGTTCAGAAGGAACCCTGCTACGAACTGTCGAGCATTATATGATGGACCCCAGGAGTCTGCAGTCCCAATCCCAAAATTACTCCTGTAGAGAGTAAGATTATCAATTGTACATCAAGGAATATCTCACTTCTTACCCAAAGAGCAGTTTATGTCACTATCAGTGATACTGTCAGATAATGTAGATTATAATTTAAAGTTAACTACCACTGTGATCTGTTGGGTCAATCTTTGAGAGAATCCAAATCTGACGTGACAAGAATAAATCCCGATTTTTTATGCATTCGCAAATAAATGAATGAATAAATAAGGGAGACTACTGAATAATTAGTATTTAATAGTTATCTCCTTTGAAATATCAGTCATTATAGTATGGATAGAGATGAGCTCGGAAACAGACTCCATTGTTGACGTTGATATTGAAACTAAAATACCATTGTTTCATCAAGTGTTTGAAAAATACAATCAAAAGTTAAATTTTTATTAATTCAAAATCCCAATTGAAACCTTTGTTGTTGGTATAAAAGAAACGAAAGAAAAGCATATCTTTTCGGCTTATTTTATTCATTACAATAAAAAATTAAATCATAACTAATTCTCTTCTTCCGCTGACGTATGGTACGAAATTCGGGGAAAAAAAGAAAAAAGTTAATTCACAATGAAACCTTTATTCAATCAAATTATTTTTTAAAAATACTAAATTTTTGTCTGGTTGGTGTTTGTCCGTATCCCATTCTGAAGAGATCGTTTGTAAGTTTATCCGGATTAAAGGAGTTAACGGGATAATATGTCACCGGTATATCGATGGCTACCTGTACTTTTATACGACACGTACAAAAATATTTTTCTTCAGCACCAAAACCAACATATTTTCCCCTTTTCCCTAGTCTCCTCATCTCCTTCCCATAAAGAACTTCACTAACTCTCCACTATTTTCATGTACTCTTACCGCCCGACCGCTCTCTCTCTCTCTCTCTCTTTCTCTCTCTCTCTCTCTCTCTCTCTCTCTCTCTCTATCGTGTTTTACAACATATCAGAGCAGCTCCATTTTAGGCGTGATCCCAACTCTGACAGGTGACTACCTTGACTGCCTAAAAGGCGGAAGAGATGGAGTACCATCACGAGAGGCGGCGGTTGAGGCTGGAGGTATGTTGGGTCGGTCTGATACTGCAATCAGTGTTGCTTCCTTGTATCTCTGCCCGTCTATTTCCCAAGCCGCTGTTATTTGTCTTGAAGACGGTGCCGACGACTTCCTTGATGTGGATCACGTAACAGAAATTAACAAAGAACACCTGTAAACTGTAACAAAACAGAGAAATGTGACTCCAACGCTAAAGTATGAAAACCACGCATGCGTCGCAAACACATTTAGAGTTTAGACGGAGAATTTTCAGAGAATCGAAAAGATGCGAAAAACATTCTTTCGTGCTAACGTACATATCTAATTCTATAAAACTGACGAATGTTTGTTATCTTGTATGAATGTGTCTTATAGAATCCTAAACGGCTGCACCTTAGAGGCTGCAAATTTGTCTATATGGTTAACCTGACCCCAGTGGTAATATAGGATAGTAGGAGCTAAGCTCCAAGGTCCTTAGTGGTCAATTTAGGGTCAAAGGCACCTTCTCTGCCCTGATATTTGGGAAGTGTTTTTTGATCATTTCTAGCATCTTTTTGATGTTTTGGCCATTAAAGGCATTTTGGGGCATTTTTTTTTTAAATTTAGCGCTTTCAAACTCTGTTTGGCAAACAAACTAGTTCAAAAATATTGCCTCATGGCCACGCTGGGGTGATCAATTAAAAAAGTACTGATTTCACCTTATGTTGGGTAGCAATCACTAAAAAAGTCCAAAATAAAAAAAAACGTGAATATTACTGGACACAAACTGAATGTTCACTTGAGCATAAATTTACATGACAAATTGAATCTACCACTAAATACCTATTTTGGTGTATTCTTTTTAAAAAGAACTTTCAGCCGTCTGGCTCCATCGATGCAGCCTGTACGCATGATACAACCAGTCGAACCAACTTGAAAACTGAAAAAATCTATATTGTCAGTTTTGATGACAGTTTTGGTTGACGGTTTCAAACAATTACGTATGAGGAAAAGCAATGTTTAATTGAATTATTAATTAGAAGATATAAAGACTTATTACCCAAGTAAAGATTGATGATATGAAGCGAGTCTGCACCGCTCACCCAAGAAGGAGAGGGTGTTACCCAAGATAGTTACCCAGAGCAAGATATACGCAGTTCTGTCCATTGAGGAATTTTAAATATTTGATCTGTGTTATAGAGTACGGCTGGATATATATATATATATATATATATATATATATATATATATATATATATATATATATATATATATATATATATATATATATATATATATATATATATATATATATATATATAACCTAAAGTAATATATAAGCTAAACAATCATAAGACAACCCGTTGGAATAACAAAAATCAGATTAAAAGTGGTTTGCGTGACACTCGGTCGTGGATACTTTTGGACTATATATATTACCATTCTCTCTCACTCTCTCTCTCTCTCTCTCTCTATATATATATATATATATATATATATATAAAGAGAGAGAGAGAGAAAGAGAAAGCGAGAGGGGGAGGGAGAGAGAGTGATGGGGAAAGGTAAAAAGATAGAGGGGAGATTTGATGTGAAGTGGTGAAATAAATCACGCCATGAAGCAACCACCCACTCTGTCCAATTCGTTCACTAATGACTGCCTTCAGTATACAACGTTTTCACATTAAGCAGACGATACTTCATGCCATTCGTCATGCCAAAACTTCTCATTCTGCCAAATTTGATGGTAATCTATGATACACTGCCAGTTTCAGCTCACTCCATAAATTTTAAATGGAGTTCAAATTTGGGCGTTTTATTGGGACAAACCAAAACTTTGATTCTTTCTAATCCCAGCATTTCCTACGTAACATCAGCCATATATTTTAGATTCTTTCTTCTTGTTGTAGGTTGAAATTGTAACCAAGTCGAATTTCAGGGCTGACTTGAGAGAGAATCCCCTTTCTGTGGAAATGGTGTTCCCCGTGAATGGTGAACTGATTGTCAACAGCAAATTTTCATTTGAGTTTCAGCCAAATAGTCAACTCGGCTAGTAGGTCATATCTTTTCGTATGCTCGTCCACACGATATCTCAAAGAACTTGATGAATTTCAATATGATTTCGTGGGGAGGATGGACTGAGGGGTAAGAAATAGGGGATTAAATTCTGATTCATTCAGTTTTGTTATCAAATATTTTTTTTAAAGTAATTTTTGCAACCCTTTTTCTCCTGAATATTCTAGATGTTTGAACTTTCAAGTAAAAATACCCCAATACCAATCATGCTTAAAATTAGTCAATATATCTTACTTTTCTTTTGTTCCCAAGTATTTTGTTGGTCATCTTCGTGAGCTCGTGCAGGATGGGGCTAAATTAGGCATATTTTTTAAAGAATGAAGCTAAAAAGGTAATTATGAATAATAAAGGAAATAAGAATTTGTCAGTATACGACACTTTCCATTGGTCAATTTATGGTGACTGGTTATTCTAGTCCAGCCGTAGAATTCACCCTCCCTCAAACAAGTATCTCAGATCCATCCTGTGCTTGACCGAGAAAATGAAAATTCTACAAGCCTTCTAAGTCACCGATGTGTGTTTTTGCTAAGTCCATATGTTTGCTTTAGCTATTTTCAAGTCATCCTGACTTCTGAGCCGGTTTTCTGCAGTGATTCAAAATGAAATCTGCAGTTACAAATGAATTCGAAACATCTTGAACAAATTTGTTTTAATCCTACCTACAAGTTTGCTCTGCTGGATAACCCTTCCTAAAGTTTCAAATAACTGTTTTACGGTGCTTTAAAAAGCAAATATATGGCTGGATCAGCAAATAACTAATAATAAATCAGACTGCAAGACTTATTGATGCACCCTTATATATATATATATATATATATATATATATATATATATATATATGATGTTTGGGTATTGAATTACGAAACTGGGCCAATATGAATAGAACCATACCGCGCAAGTGGTACACCAAGTGGTGTACATTGATTGATAGGCGAGCATAAACAACTCCTGAAAGTTTCAATCTTATCGCTTCGTCAGTTCTACGTTACGCATCGCTTGAATTAGACGGGCAACTTGAATTCTATTGTCAAATTTAAAGAAAAGGGCAATAGAATCTGAAGTTTATGGAGAAAAATGCAAATCTCGTGGACGTTTGTTCGAGTGACACGACATATTTTGTGGAGGTCAGAGCTGGTCCAGCACATAAGTTTTGAGTGCCTTGGCCACCAGAGGGACCCCAAGGGACCGTGGGATTCCATGAAAGCTGGGATGGGTCCTAAGGAAGGCTGAAGGAATGTTGGAGATTATGAACGCTGTAGACGGCCCATACACGTAAAATAATAGACAGACGGTCCTTAATGTGCATGCACGTATGTGTGCTCGAGTATATATATATATATATATATATATATATATATATATATATATATATATCTTATTTACACTCACACACTTATATACACACTTACTTATGGACCCCTCACATGTCAAACAAACCCGTTCTTCCTATCATCGTAAATGTTTATTACGATGATGAAATGATAATTTTAAATATGAAATCACTAAAATATTCAAAATATGTAATCTATCGGTGGCATTCGATTCCCCGAATATCAGATTACTGACTGTTTATTTGCCCGACGCTAATTAATCGATTCTGAATTCCCCGGAAAACAATTCGAGGGACTCTATCATAGTTTATTAACAAAAATACCAGTTGACTTGTTTTTCTAAAAAAAAAAAAAAAAAAAGTGAGATTGGCGTATATCTTTTCTATTTTTTTTTTTTTTTTTTTTCAAGGCATCGATTGTAAAAGTACAATTCATTCACGGTACGATTAGGTATTTACGATATATATCGTATACGAGATTTATTAAGGAAAAAAGATTTTCATGTAGAATATTATCAATTAACAAACGATGTGAATGTTTTTCTATACCAACAATCGTACAAAAAAAAAATTACGAGATACATAAATCTTATTGTAAATAAGTAGTACGTTTACAAATTTTCCAATATATGCCTTTTCTTCAAAGATCGTGATTTTTTTTTCCTTTAATCAGTGCCATGGGGAATCTAAGTAAACCGGGGTTTCTTTTTGTTTTGTTTTGTTTTTGTAAACTATAAATTATGAAAGAAAGACCTCGAATAGTCTTCCGTTGATTTCCGGGATATTCAGAATTGACCATTCGGCGTCGAGAAAATAAACAGTCAGTGATCTGAGAGTTTGGGAAAATGATACAGACCCATTATATATAGCTGTGTACGTTCTCCCATTTTCTTCTATTAGCGTGCGTGCGTGTGCGGTGCACGTGATTGCATGTGCGCAATTGATTATGTTTGCAGGTGTGCGTGCAAGGGTGCATATGTATGTGTGTGTGTGTGCATGTGTGTGTTATAATGGCTAAGATAACATTAAACATCATTTTTCGCGATCGACATTGCTAGTTTTACTCTGGGATCTCCACCCACCGAGCCAAACTTGCCATACGAGCTCGCTTTCAACAAACAAAAAATAAATAAATAAATAAAAATAAAACAAATAAACAAACAAACAAAAATAACAAATGAAAACAAAATGAACAGATACAAAAATTTTAAAAGCCTAGCAAGGCACCCCCGTTCAGTAGAGGAGTTCCAGGTGGATTGTGTGGGTAGCAGAATAAATAATGGCCGGGTATGATAGGTAAGTAAATATTACGACGCTACCCAGGAATGAGGAACTGATAACAGAAACCTTCTACGCCATCTTCAACGCCTTGCAGCCCTACCCCCCTAAAAAAACCTGGCTCCATCATACATTTCCACCCTCTCTTCTCCAGACTAAAAATTGGTGTATCGTGGTCTTGGGGTAGTTCCTGCCATCTTCAGTTCCATTCGACTACTTGTCGAGCAGCCAACGCCAAATGTGAAAACATTACAAGAATTTTTTTTTTTTAGAAAGGAAGACAGAGAGTGAAAGAAGCAGGAACCATCGAAGACGTATTTGTAAAAAGTGAGCGAATCTCAGATACAGCAGTGCCGTTATACTTCGCTGGAAGAAATGGTACAAATATTCTTGTAGAGGAATTCGAGAGAAATGCACGAAGAAAACCAACAACAAAAAAACACACAAAAAAAACACAACTATGGGAGGGCGCATGCTGTAGAGCGATGTTTAGCAAACTTGTCTCCTACATCATTTCTAACATGGACGTCCGCTGCTACTTTTCCCAGGTGTGGTACAAAAGGAAATATCCCAGGGGTGGAGAAGCACAAAAGGTAATATTCGGCGAAGTCTTACGCTATTATTAGGATGATCAAGTTGAAGATTTCCAAGGCTTGTAGGACCTAAATCAATTGCATCTCCCGAAAGAGCGGAGACTGGGGATCTGAAAACTTTTCATATTCTTAATAACCCCAAAGAATCAGAAGTTATAGAAAAACAAAGTTTCAAAATTGGGAAGTAATTTTAGAATTGTAATTCGGTTGTTTGTATAGTAACAAAAATAATTTACAAATTCTGGAATTTTCTTTCTTCCGGGATGTCGTTTTGAAGAGATTTCTCACATTACTCTATTATTGTAAATGAGCAGAGTAAATAAATTGATTAAATAAGTCTCAGTATTTTTCAAAGAAGTGCATCACCTCGCATCCCCCCTTACCAAACGCCCATGATTGCTAATGTAGCGAGTTCAAACCTCATTCGATGGAGTATTATTGTTATCAGTGGGTCAGACGAGGTCAAGTTTGAAACACATCTAGGCTTAATGTACCTGCCGTACAGAGGTGGCTAGCTGGTAACCTTCGTAGACCACGGCTAGATCTGTGAATTCGATCCTTACCGGATGCTAACGGACGGTGAAACCGTGATTTGAACGTCCGACCTGGAGATAAGCTGTACAGGGATTGACTCTGTAAACGTAAACTTGGTCAATAAATCATGCTGACGATTATGTTCGAGTTCTGGTAAAGGTCAGACTTTTTGAAAAATGAATCCTTTTAGATTTTAAGCAGTCAGTACCGAAAAATATCTGTACTATTACTATTAATGAAGATGAATTCAATTTCATTATTTTTACTCATGATCTCCCATATGGTCTAGTGGTTAGGATTCCTGGCTTTCACCCAGGCGGCCCGGGTTCGATTCCCGGTGTGGGAACGTACTTTTTTCCTTTATCTTTGTTTCGACAAGAGCAATCTGGCACTTCTAATCACATAAAGTAAGAATTATTAACAAAATAGACAAAAAATATAAACAAAATAATAAAAACAAACCGGTAGAGTTGATTAAATAAAATGTATTTTTTTTTTATAATCGATTGTTATATATTAATTGTTTGTTTGTTTGTTTGTTGGTCTATCCTAGTATGTTCGATTCTATCTATAAAAATCGTCTGTCAAAATAATATCTTCAGTTTTCAAGTTGGTCTGTCTGGCTATGAACGTATCATGCATGTAGGCCGTACCAATACAGCTAGAGGGCTGAAAAGAGATACATTCACTTCTCATATATACAAATTGAAATGTATATATATTGAAAATTCCTCACCCCTGAATAGATTTTCTAGTGGAGGGTTCAATTTGCTTTGTACGTTTATGGTATATTGATCCCTTAGTCTGCGTGTTTTTGGAAAGTTCAGACTTTTTTTCAGTGACCACTACCCAACAAAAGGTGTGTGAAGTAACTCATTCATTGATCAGCCCTTTTCCCAATTTTTAATTGATCTCCCCCAATACAGCATTCTACCAAAAAGACATTAGTTACGTGACGGTTTGTATCGAGTGACGAAACGGACCTGTTTGGATACTTCTCTATATGCATCCTTATTACACGGGGATTTATTGCAATCGATTTGCGAGATGAGACCTTTATGAGTTTCCCTTTATTGATGAAAGAAGTATTTTGAGTCATTGCAAAGGCCAGAATTTCAAAACGAATTCATGCTTCAAGGAATTTTGAGCTACTCT
Organism: Thysanoteuthis rhombus; assembly: GCA_963457665.1. NCBI lineage: Eukaryota > Metazoa > Mollusca > Cephalopoda > Oegopsida > Thysanoteuthidae > Thysanoteuthis > Thysanoteuthis major. Next base: position 37,812,219 of record OY735228.1, on the reverse strand, counting down.
CGTAGGCAGTAACCAAAATATAGGTAGCGTCCATACTGATTACTCAAGATAAATATTTCTTGCAGGTGATCACTCTTATTTTTATTTTTATATCGTGTCAATTGACCTCAGGTATTAAGCCATCCCATATGGTCTAGTGGTTAGGATTCCTGGCTTTCACCCAGGCGGCCCGGGTTCGATTCCCGGTGTGGGAACGTTTCCTTTTTGGTTCATGCAAACAATCATCCTCGAGTTACAGTAAAATCCAGAATTTCAAAAAAAAAATCAATTTTGATTACGAGCTGGCAGTATTCGAAATGTCAGCAGCACCAAAAAGTTCATTATCTCTTTTTTGCTCTCATTGTTATAGCTTGTTATCTGACCCCGGACTTCAGTGTTTCCCATTTGGTCTAGTAGTTAATAGTCCTGCTTTTCTTTTAGGCGGTCCAGGTTCTAACTCGGTGCAGGAATGTTGTCTTTTTTCCCCATCTTTAATCTGATCAAAACGAAAAAAGAATTATTTTCTTATTAGCATATTATTCTTGCGAGCATACCGTGGGTGCTGATATTTCTTATCAAACATATTGGTCTCAGAACAGCCCCATATCTCTGAAACTATTAAAGATAGAAGCATGCAGTTTTCACCATTCGATAGAATGTGTTTTGAAGATTCATTTGGATTCTCGAAAAATGGCATGGCCCTGCCTTTTCGTCACGCCTTTGGAAGATTGAAAACTCAAAACTAACGGAAAGATCAACACAGTTTTTTCGTCAATCGATAGCCAACTATTTCCAAATTCATCACGTATTCAGCAGTAGTTTGGAAATTATGGCGATTCTTCTGAAGCAAGTCATTCATATTAGTAACCCTTGATAGCTTATTGATACGAATGTAAGATATGGTAGCCAAAGACAGATTACTGACAACGTTATTTTGCATTCGTAATTAAGGGTAATCTCATAATAGAGTATCTCGGTAACAGAAAAAAATTTCCAAAATAAAACGATAGAACATCAAAAGCATTCGTTGAAAGACGTAGGAGCATTATATCCTTGCTTCTAGCCAGAATCCATGACTAGTCTACTTATCTGCCTCTGCCTGCCTCTGCCTCTCTCTTTCTCTCTCCATATATATATATATATATATATATATATATATATATATATATATATATATATATATATGTATGTATATATATATATATCTCAGTGTGTATCTATCAGTCTGTTATGCAGTGACATGTTGCAAACCTATCCTCAAAGTGAGACAGATCATGAAATAGCCTTCATTGCTCAAAGTATTCATTTGATGATTCAAAATATTTCAAATATTTTGAAACAAATTCATCCCTTCAGGTGATATTGAGCTACACGAGTCAGCTAAATATCAGCAGCACGCGTGTGGATTACTATTAATAAATACCGGTTGGGCCTTATCTGACTTTACTTTTATTTTTATATTTTGTTATTTAACACACAATAGCACGTCTTCCCATATGGTCTAGTGGTTAGGATTCCTGGCTTTCACCCAGGCGGCCCGGGTTCGATTCCCGGTGTGGGAACGTTACTTTTTTCCCCATCTTGAATTCAGTAAGAGCAATCTTGTACTTTTAATCAATTAAAGCTAGATTTATTTTTTCATTGATGAATTATTGTCTAACTATTTACCTGTGTGTTGGTATCTATCTATTACGCGATGATGATTTGCAAACCGATTTGTAAGGTGATGCAATTATGAAAATTCTTGAAAGTGATTGTTGACGCCCAGAAGTTCGAGACAAATCAACCCTCTCATCAAAGAAATTTTAAGCTACAAAAGTAAGCAGTAATCCTCGCATCAGCGGTACATGATCTCTCCTTTTAAAGATGTTTAATCATTTGTTCTCCCCTGTTACATCTTCCCATATATTCTAATTGTTAGGATCCTGGCTTTCACCCAAGTTCGATCCCGGTTTGGGAATATTATTGTTTTCATCTTCGACTTAAAAATGAACTGATGCGGTTGATTAAACGAAGGAATGATTTATTTTTTCATAAACAGATTATCAATGCAACCGTGCCGTAGGCGAGGTCGATCTTGACAAATGTATAGGTTGCAGAACTGCCCTATATCTTGGGAACTATTATAAAGAGAAACATGGGGTTTTCGCCAATCGATAGCCAAAGATCTACACCGTATGCAGCAAGTGTGATGGTTTCTAGTCGTTGTGGAATTATGGGGTTGTTTTTTTTCCTCTGAAACAAGTCATTTCCTTCAATCCTTGCTTATATGGATGTACAATACCGTAGGTAATCACAACAGACAGTCAGGATTATTTTATGTTCGTACAAGAGTTTTCAGTGGATATCAGGAACAGATAAAGATGTTTCAAATATTTTTCGCTATATGCTACAACATCAAAAACATTCATTGAGTAGGCCACGAGCATTATATTCACACGTTTAGTGAGAATTTGTCACTATATCTATATCTGTCTCTCCGTATCTAATCATCTATTACACGATGATAAGTTGCGAACCGATTTGTTAAGGGAGACTATCATGAAATTGCATCCATTCGAATACTGGTAAAGGCCAGAAGTTCAATACAAATTGACCCTCTTTCAACTTTTTATTCAATAGAGAAATTGTAGCCAGCCCACGAGGTCGGTCTGTGTTCATTGATGATCATAAATAGGTTTTGGATTGTTTAACCCTGAGTAAAAGTCATACATAAATTTGTTACGGTAGGAAAACCGAGTCAACTGTCAGACTTTGTACAAAAGGTAGAAAGAAATGAAAAACGAAAGCCGGCAATGAAAGAAAGAAATAGAATTGGCGAAGTGAGTTCAAATTTCGGCTGAGGTAGTTTGTGTTCACCCCACCCTTATGCTCTTCAAAAAGACATAAATCTACTTACCTAACGATAATAGCATGCTGTACTCGTAGCAGCGACACGCACTCTCACGACAGTAATTAGGTATCTACTGAAGATAATCTCTTTTTGCTAAAGGATCATATCTTGTTATTCGACACTGTTTGTCACGTTCTCCCATATGGTCTAGTGGTTAGGATTCCTGGCTTTCACCCAGGCGGCCCGGGTTCGATTCCCGGTGTGGGAACGTTACTTTTTATTTTTGTATTGATAAATTATTACACAGGTGACGAATCTGGAACCCATCATGAGTCATATCCCATCACCTTCTCCCATTGAGTCGTGTGGTTAATGCTCGTAGCTTTCACCATGGCTGCGTGTGGTCGATTTTCCAGGTTGGAACGTAACTGTTCTTTTCCTCTCCGAAATCATATGAGACTTATTACCTGATTTTAGAGAAGGAAGGAAAAGTTATGTCAGAACAAGACTTACTCTTTTTGTTGTTTGCAATTAACCATCCTTTTTTAACATCTACTTATAATAAGGAGTTCAAGAAATAGATACACCTTCATATAAAAACGTCAGCTTCAAGGCGATTAGGGCGCCTACTGTAAAGCTATAAACTGTTGTAACGAGTTCAATCCTCAATGGATACCATTGTTTGCCTTTAGACAGCATATGAGGATAGTGTTGCTGCTGCTAACGTAAGTATGTATAGTATAATATCGCAGGTACCGATAAGCGTTCTCCCATATGGTCTAGTGGTTAGGATTCCTGGCTTTCACCCAGGCGGCTCGGGTTCGATTCCCGGTGTTGGAACGTTCTTTTATTCGATGAGAGTAATCTGGCACTTTTAATCAAATAAAGCAAGAATTATTTTATCATAGATAGTTAGACAAAATCAAGTCAAAGTGTTTGTACCTATCTATTATACGGTGATTACTTGCAAAACGGTTTGTAAGGTGATGCAATCACAGGATTTCTTGAAAGTAATTGTTGATGGCCAAAAGTTCGAGACAAATCAACCCTTTCCGCCAAGAGATTTTAAGCTACTATTGTAAGCAGCAATCCTCATATTAGCTGCCTGGCTGATTCAGGGTCAAACTGCTCTCCATCGTCTACTCCGCCTGAAAATGATTCCTGCAACTTTTATATTTCATGTAAAACAAACAAAATAAAATGAAATATATGATGATTTTTTTGTTTCTGTTTTTTTGTTTTTTTTTTTTTGTAAAAATGAGTTTTAGAATGGAATAAGCTAGGGCGTATCTGTATAATATAATGTTGTTCTTGTTACAAAAGGAAAAATAAAGTCAACTTCAGACTTTTTACTGAATTTTGACAACAAAAAAAAAAAGAAAAAACGAAAGCCTAAAATGAAATTGGCGAACGGGGTTCAAATTGCGACTGGAGCAATGTGTGTTCACTTCGTACTGATTTTCCTGAAAAAAAGCATAGATCCAATTCTCCCAAAAGGTTAGGAGAGACTGCAATTTCCATGGAACCCCGTACATCCTGTCGCATATTACTTGGAGAGGAATCAGTCACTGCCAAATAACCCATATTGCCCTAAGAAATGCCATGAAGGGCCCAGCATGGTACCCCCACCGTATACCAGATCGTGGGATAATTCTAATTTTGAAATGTACTAAATACAACTCTGTCTTATGCCCAGTGGCGTAACAAGGGTTCTCAGAGCCCGGAGGGAAAGACAGCGCCCTGGGGCAGTTTCGCTATATCCTAGGATAGAGCATAATAACAGATATTATTGGCCAAAAGAAATTTTGCATCTCTTCACATCTGTGCCCTGGGGGCGACTACCCCTCTCGCCCCCACTTGCTACGCATCTGTTTATACCAGTTGAGTTGTGTTGCAAACTTCCCCCGGAGATGAATTCTTGGGGATTCCTTGGAGATTCTGGTTCTTCATCAGGCATATCATATCTTTCGATGAAGAATATTGTCTGACAATGAGATAATATCTGGCACGGCCCCTGTCCTTTCCAAGTTGGCCGATCACCACCTTTTGATGCATCTTGGTAAGCCTTTAAGCGTACCACTCACGTTAAGCCGGATGCCTTAGAAGTCAAGATCTTTTTGAACATTTGAACATTGCGCTTCTCAAGATTGTAAGACATGGGGGAGCCGGGCCTTACCCTGCCATACTGGCGGATGATTTTGACAAGGGGCGGATTTGGACATGTTCCCAGTCCAATGGTTTAGGTACTGCTGCTAAACAGTGAGAAAAGCCGTGAAACGAAAACACAAACGTTGTGAAATCCACTAACATACTAGCATTTCACTTCTTTATATCGTCTTTAAACGATGCTTGGAGCGAACAACTGCCCTACTGCTATGACGTCCTTGGACAATTCTATCCATATCTAGTCCGCCCAAATAAGTAGTCCTATGCCTTTGTTTTGTGAGACTCAATTAAATCTTGAATATTCCATTATCTCCTCCCACTTGAAAAAACACTTCAGATTTCGGCCTTATCGCGAGACTACTTCAGATTCCAGTTCTGTTTGATACCACCCACACCGTATCCTGTAACAGAAGCAAACAGAAAGTGCGGAACATAATTAATTAATTCCAGTCAACAATATTGATTTGAAGTAGATTATAATTGGCGCGTGAATCAACAACGATTTTACAAAAATACTTTGTTGCCGCATTGAAAGAATAATG
>OY735228.1:37349199-37801699 GCA_963457665.1 Thysanoteuthis rhombus | reverse complement strand
TTGCAAATGTTCAGGATTTTCCGTGACTGATCGTGGAATGCTTGCAATACTTTGAATCTGCTTCGATTCCAGCCATCATCTGGACACGTTGTAAGATGATATAACGGTTGGTTGGGAGTATCACACGGCTATTTCGATCAACTATGAAAACGCACCCATACTAATATATTATACACACACAATAAATATATATAGATATTTATATATATATACAGAGAGAGATGCATACATGTACTCATGCACACATATATACACACACGCACACACATACACACATATATATATATATATATATATATATATATATATATATATATATATTGATTATGATCATGTTTGCTGATTCATATTCCATGTTGCTTCTGTTTTAATTCAGATAGTTGAGAGGATATGTTGAAAACCTCTAATCTTTATCCAATCATTTTACATTCTCTCTCTATGTATGTACAGACTGTGCATTAATCTTAGAATGTAGAACGATTGTACCAAGACAAAGATTTTTGCAATGAATGGTCACCTAAGCAAAAGATACCGAAACAATATATATATATATATATATATATATATATATATATATATATATATATATATATATATATATATATATATGTGTGTGTGTGTGTGTGTGTGTGTGTGTGTGTGTGTGTGTGTGTTTAACATGGTAATGAAGTAATTAGCATGCTGGACTCGCAAGCCGTAGAGACCCACCTATACCTTTGTCAAGATCTTGAGAAACTCTCTTCCCTCTCTCTCTCTCTCTCTCTCTCTCTATATATATATATATATATATATATATATATATATATGTATATATATACATGTTTCGGTCGGGTTTTCAAAAGGTGAAGGGATGTAGCAAGGGTTGTCGGCGGTGAGGGGCTGGCATTCTCATACACTTCCACCCTAATTGGAACGAACTAAGCACATGTTTTACCAGATACCAGACTCTTGAGTTTGTCCCTCCCTTTCAGATGAGGAATCCTTCCAAATTGAAATTCTTCGGCGTCTCGAATAGACAAGTTTTGAAGAAAAAGAAGCTCCACATTTTCTTGTTGCTTCTTTTTACTGGAATGTTTCGCTGAGTGCTTCACCAAATCAGCTGCAGATCCAGAGGAAAGGAGGACCCATCCCAACACTTTTTTTTATATCTAGGAGGAAAGATATTTTTAAAAACGAAAACTCAAGTAATCCCAAATAATCATAAATTCGAAAAAAATTATTATGCCCAAGGTCTAATTAGACGGATGGAGTACACTGACCTTATTCCTTGAAATAAAAACAATTTAGATTCCACATCTCCCGACTCATGACGTTATTTATGTACTGTAGCGGTGGAACAAAGTATTTTCTTTGTTGTTGTCAACATTCTCATGGGATAAAAATCGGCGTCACTTCATTTACGTCTAAAAGAAAATACCCGACCCCCATCCCGAATCTTGCTATTTTGGGTACCGGGAGAGAATAAAAAGACATAAAAAGATTGGATTTGACAGATGGAAAGAAAGGTCATAGCAAAGAGTAGGTTTAGTGGGTGAGAGAGTAAACTTGCACACACACAAAGCATGTACACACACACATACACAAGCACACACTTATATATGCGTTGATGAAATTAATAATTTGAAGGGATTTCCCATTTTTTTCCTTCGGCCTTAAACATGTAAAAAGCAAAGCTTTCTGTGAACTGCTGAACAGGTATTCTCTGAAAAAGATGACTGGAACCCGTCGAAATGCACCGAAACCTGCCCACAGGATAATAAAAAGAATTTGAGATATAACACCTACTTTCTCTTGAGTTTTTCCCTTCAACTTTCAATTATCACTCTCATCAGCATTCTTCACATCCACAATACAAACATATATAAATATATATGATTATGAATCATATTACATTGAAACTCTTATTTGAAATGATCTCCCGTTATTACACGGCGAATGTATCATGACGTTGTCTAAGCCAAATGATGTATACATCGTATAATAAGGGGGGTCATTTCAAATAGCGTTTCAATATAAAATAACGCAATTTATAATCATTCTGTCGAATCCTCTACCCATTTCTTAATAATACATGTATGAATGATAAATTGCCTTATATTATAAGGGAACTTAATTGAAATAATCTCCTGTCGTTACCCGGTTAATAAATCACTCGATTTAGACAATGTAAATAGGATAAACAACTAAAGAAAATTGGGTTTCTACAGGAATCAAACTTGCCACCGACAGAGTTTGGGCCTTTGCATTTCCAACAGCTGTTTACCTCAATGGTAAGAGCATTGCTACTTTAAAGCAGCTAACCTATCAGTGGCACGTTCGATTCCTGCAGCAGTCCCATTTTCTTTAATTGCTTATTCTATTTACGTTTGTCTAAATTGAGTGATATAATAACCGTGTAACAGTGATCATTTCAGATAAGTTTCTATATAATATAACACAATTCATAATTCATTCTGTCGAATCAAATACGTCCATTTCTTGAATAAGCACACTCACACACAACACACACACATATTATATATTCTGGTAATGATAGAGTGGAAGTTAGAAACAAATTTCAGTATGTATTTTTTCTTTTCATTCTATTTCTTTCTTACCTAAAAACCTTATTTTAAACCCTTAATCATTCTATAGCAAATGATCTGTACTGATCTGTAAAACCCAACTCAGAATTGCGTGACTGATCATTCCTGCGTGTGACGTCACAAGTGATCACAATATGGCGCCCTTTTTCGAATGTGATTCAGACGACAACATTCCTGAAGTTGATTTTTTCTTGAACTTGGAATGAGCTTTCTTCAAAACTGACTGATTCCCCGAAGAGAGGAATTGCCTTGAGGATTGAATACACAAAAAATAGTCATGAATCATTTTTAAATGAGACCACTCGAAAAAATAAATGGGACCACAAACAATTAGCCACAAGTACCAGAAAATGTTTTTTTTATTTTAAAATATCTGAAACCAAACATTGCTGTATCACCAAAGATGAACAATTCAAAACAATATAAAATGGTTTTATACACATTTTGATACAAAATAATTTGTTTTACACAAAATAATTTCCTCTAGAGCGAACAGAATGTGCCAACAACCAGAAATAAACACGATGAATATTTGATGATTTTTAACGATAAATTAGCTGTACCAAGAAAAATGGATACATTCAGAAAAATATGTCAAAATTTGCCTAATCATTAACTTACGATAATATATAAAAGCAAAAACTATAAGCAGTAACAGAACTACTACACTTGCTCGTATAATCCCATGAGAGTGTTTGTGGAGTTCACTTTTTTAAAACTACTCCGCCCAAGCTTTGCACAATTTGTGGTCCACGGGGTACAATCCAAAACCCATCCCTCATTTCAGATTACAATTCGGAGCGGCGCACAACACCATAATTTCCGGCTTCCTACGTAATTAGTTATGTAGACAAATACGTATTTTTGGGCTCTAGCAAGGGACCTGAAATTGACGGCCGTAACGTCACAAGGGGCCCCTCGTAAAGGGGCGTAAGTGATATATACTTACCGTCTTTTTTTTTTTTTTTTGTCCAGTTGAACACTTTGGTTGATTTTGAAGCCAGGTAGACTGACAGACAGACAGATATTTGGTGGATTATGATAAGAGAGTTTGAAACTTCATATTTTTTTTGAGAGAACGGCCGGTGACGTAACCAAGGTTTTCGTTTCATGGATCAGCTTAGTGATCCTTGCAGGTCTCTCTCATGTCTGATCGAGACCAGGACTATACGCCTATAAGATTTCATGACCCCCCCCCCCAACCTGGTAGGACGCAAGTCCAACGAATTGGATTCCTTCACCCTAATCAAACGGCCTAGAATGTACCCAAGTAGCTGCTGAGAGCATACAGTTATCGAAAAACTCCTCGCCTCGTCCATACAGGGGATCAGACCCAGGACCCTCTGTGTGCGAGGCAGCTGAGTTAGCCATTACACTATCCGAGCGGATCCATTTCTGGGGAAATATGTGTATAATATAATGTAAAGCCAATGTGTATAATATAATGTCGACTGCTGTAATCCATTCCAATAAGAACACTGTAAATTATGAAATATTACACTAACCTTCTTATGCTATAAAGTTACTTCCTATGTTCGAGGCATTGAGTTGCTCCAAGTAGTAAAAATTACAAATTCAAATAAAAACGTCAATAGTTTGTGTGTGAGTGACCCTCTGTGTGTATGCGTGTGTGTGTGTGTGTGTGTGTGTGATTTACTATTTATTCTAATTTATTTGATCTTTTTATTTAAACACCCGAACGGTTTTCGAACAAAATATGTATGTTTTATTCGTTTCGTCTAAGGTTCTGATAAAAAAATACATTTTTTTTTTAAATAAATGAATGCAATTCAGAAAGTTGATTACTTACAAAATTTATGTACGTACACCAACATCAATAAGTCTGTAGCCTAATGAAAAAAAAAAGCAACTATTTTACTTCACAAATATTCAACATAATCTCATTTCGTCAATGCACTCAACCCCTGGTTGATAAAATAATGTTAGGGGTCTGCATAACACTTGTGTTCCGTCTAAACCGAAAATTATGAATCTTGTGGCAGAGAAACAACACCATCCATCGCACAGTCAGCGAAAAACAGAATTATTTCACAGAGACCTGTACAATATATAAAAATTCAAATAGATACAATCTGTTAAAACTAAATATGATTTTAAAGGTCGAAAATTGTTTATTATAATATTGTAATCCATTAATTACAATCTAAAAACTAAAGGCTAAAAATTGGAGTCCGACAGAATATTTCCTTTATAAAAAGGGCCCTTGAATTTCGAAGTTTCGAAACTACTGATATATATATATATATATATATATATATATATATATATATATATATATATATAGTGAATACTATACAATGAAAATTTCAGATGAATATTCAATTGATAACTGTCAAACTGTGGTCTTATTGATCCATCATCGTCTACGTGCGTTAGTGTAAAATGGATGGTTATCACTATTTCATAGAAGTCGAATCGTCACGAATTTGTGAATTCAAGTCGGGTCACTATTTTGTAGTATGTATAGTTGTTAGGACTGGCTCAGGACCGTCGCCAGGGCCCAGCGAGTAGACCGGAATGTTGTGAGAATAAGTGCTCAGTGTTGCTATAAAAATGCCCTAAATGTTGTGGTTTCGTTTTTGTTTTTTTCTAAAGATAGCCCCAAAAATGCAAAAATGCTCTCCAGATGATACTCCAAATGGTCAAAAACATGCCAAAAATTGGCCAAAATGTTTAAGCTTCACGATCACCTGGGAGTCAAGGTGCGACGTTCCAGACTCTGGCGTCTGAGTTTAAAATTGTTAGAAGTAGAATCATGTTTACCAAATTGTTGAGTCAGATCGAGATCATTAATTTGAGGACTCGGGTCAGTCACGAAAAATTCTGTACGACTACAATAGTTTTCTATTATAAGACAGCACAGTATATAAGGAAGAAAACGGGTGTCAGTGACATCATAGAAACTATCTAAAAAACTCAAATGGCAATGGGCCGACCATGTTGCAAGAATGAAAGACAACCGATGGACATCAAGTCTCACAACATGGATCCCCAAAGATCACATAAGAAACCGAGGCCAACAGAACAAAAGATGGAGAGATGAACCAGACAGATTCAGGAAATACTGGCTCCGCGACGCCCATGATAGAGAATTATGGGAAGGTCCATGTGCAACGATGGACGTTAAAAGACTGATGATGATGATGATGATGATGAAAGGTGTATCGGCGTTGCCCCATGACATCCCAAGCTTCTGTTGCGTAAGTTCTGGTTTTATTCGAAATCTCAGATAGATAAGAATAGTCGGAAATAGACAGAAAATAGGTATAATTTCATACGCATTGTACGGTTGTAATAGCTGTTACGATACATGTATTGTCGGCTATTTGATACTGTATGCCGAGACGCTCTCTTGTGTTTATAGTAGCAGACAAAGAAATGGAAATTGAATGTATTCAGTGACGCTAAACAGACAGTGCTTGATTTTGTGAATAATTAAATAAGATATTATTGAAAGGCAACAAAGGGGGTTGGGATGTTGGTCTTCCGCTAATTATATGATTCTGACTGACAAGACTAGCTGAAAGTCCTGTATTTAAGGGCTCAGGCGGGTTCAAAACTGAGTTCCAGTAAATATTACGATGTTTCGCGTTGAAATTTCATTAGCAACCAATTGTCTGTTCGATTCTATTTGTTAATGAGAAATACTTTTCTACGATTTGACTACCGGTCCCTAAACAGTGAAAGCAGTCGCCTTAAATAACATTTTAATTTTTTTTTTTCCTGGTATGGAAGAGCTATCCCACATGTTTCTCCCATGCAGTTTCGTAGTTGTCAGAAACAATTAAAGGATAGTGGAACAGAACTACCCCGATAAAAGGACTCCGGACACCGTAGCCACCACAACAATTAAAGATATACATACATAACATTTGGTTTGTGAGATATCATATCAAATTATAAAAATACAAACCATACTTTCATTAAAAATAGAATCAAAAGCGCCGCTCAACCAGATGGGCTTTTATCCTACTCATACCTACGACCGTCTCTAACACTCATCATTTCACTGTAGTCATTTGCATAGTCTGGAACAAGTTTTTCTACATTAGTGGACCCGTGGGAATCGAACTCACAACGCCAGCGAATCAGTTAGCGAGACGATCTTATTAATCATCGGGTTCGTAATAAGAATATTAACATGATTTGTGTGTCAGGGGTAAAGCGAAAGGAGTCTGCACTATTTCCTCTAGCGCACTCATCCTTGCAGTAAATGTCAAAATAATGGGGTATAGCAATAGACGCCGTGACATGGGAAATGGGGCTTCTGGGTGACTAAAGCAGCAGGTGCTGGCAAGGGAGCACATTTGTACTTTTTAGGGAATCTAAAAATAGGTGTTTAATGCGTCATCTGTGGCAGTTTGCCGAGATACAGACTGTCTCGCTGACGCTAGGAAATGACGATTACCCGTCCATGTCGGACTATGAGACGAATTGTTCTCAAAGGTATTCGGAGGATAACAACTCAATGTAACTATTCCAAGCGCCGTAGCCGTCCGTATCGAACTTCTGTGGACGCTCCCCCCCCTCGTCATAATACCAGCGCATTGGACAAAGTGAAATATTTGTATATTTTTTTAGAACCCGTCAAACAAAACTGTTAAGGAAGGCTTCTTCAGTTTTCAAGTTGGGTAACTGGGTGGCTGGCTATATATGCATATATCACGCGTATAGGCTGCACCAATGGAGCAAGAAGGCTGGAAATTTCAACATATATTCCTTATCACGTCAAGGAAAAACGCCCATTTCCTTGACCTCACCCCTAAATAGGTTTTTAGTGGGGGTTCAATTTACAATGGATAATCATGCTAAATTGATCACTTAGTTTGGGTCTGCCTGTATTTTTTTGTTTTGCTTTGTTTCTGTTTTTTGTTTTTTTTTCCAATTCAGACTTTTTATAGATAACCGTTCTCCCAGCTGCTTAAACGAGTTTGCAAAATATATGATTTCAACTCATATTGTTATTTACATAGAAAAATTTACCCGCCTTCAGAGTTTTCTAGCCAGAAACCTTCCCGGGTTGGTACAAAATGCTGGCCCCACCACTGTGGAATTGGAAAGAGTGTCAACTATAAACTCATTCAGCAGAACCAAACGATTGATTCGAACAAGTAAAGCTCCCAATTAAACCAATTGATGGCAGCAATGGACGGAAAGTGTTCACCCAAAATTTGTTAAGACTAAGTTAGTAATATTCCATCAGGATGAGGTTAGACCGAATGTTTCTTTACCATTGGAGACTAAGCAAATATTGTTCGAGTTTTGCTGGGAACTTTTTTACTCAGTTGCCAAATTCAACTTGTATTGTAACCTCGGGTGATCATTTATCCCGGTCTTCACAGAATTGTCTTGGAAAAAAATACGAAAGACAAACAGCAGTTCTTGGCGGAGAAAGATAAACATTTCCGGGCGGGTGGCATTGTGGAAGTGTATTCTTATTATTTAACCACCGAATTATATATGTATGAAAGATGGCTGAAAATGATGAAACAAAAAGACTAAAACTTGACGGCAGAGTGCTGTAGTAGTTGTAAAGTCAGTAGATAGTGATGTAAAAAGCTGAAACTCTCCCTACGTATACCAGGTTCAAATACATACACCATCCTCATCACCCTTTTAGTGTCCATCGTTGGACACACACCTTCCCCAAGATTCGCTAGAATTTATCATGGGCATCGCTAAGTCAGTAATTTCTGAATCTATCTAGCTCATCACACCATCTTACTCTCTATCGGCTACGATTTCTCATGTGATCTACGCAGAGCCCACGTTGTGAGTCGTGATGTCTAGCAATTGTCTGACATTCCTGCAACATGTTCAGCCCATTACCATTTGAGTGCTCTAACTCTATATTTCAGACTCCTGTCTCTTCTCTAACTCTAATATACTGTGCTGTTATGATCTCTCCATGTGAGGTTGAGCATGATTCTTCCATGTGCACGTTGCATGGTTCATACTTAATCATTTCCAGTCCAGTCAGACTCCAGATGGATCCTCTCCACAGACTCACAACTTCCTGCGTTTGTGACTTTCCGGAAGTTATTTTAATTTCCGCCTAACAATTGTCATACAATATCTCCTGATTCTTCCAAAGTTTATCCATGCGGTTTCTAAATGTGTTTATTGTCTTTGTTGTTACAATATATTCCGGCAGAGAGATCCATATGTTCACTGATCGGACAGAAAAGGCTTTATTGCAGTCTGATTAAGTACCAGAATTTGAGCGGTTTGTCGAGTCATTCCATATAAAAATCATATCCACTGTTGATCTGTTGTATAACCCTAGCACTATTTTGATCATGTCACCTCTGATACGACGATAGCTTAGTGTTGATAGCTTCCATGCTCACAGCCTTTCCGGATATGTAAAATTCTTCCTTATATATATCAAATACAACCATGATTATCGTTTCATTTTTATCCTATCGGCAACTATTGCCGCGTAACTGTTCTGTCGAAACTTTGGTCAGACAAATGTTCGGTGAAAACTTGTAAATTTCGGTGGTTTAATAATAAAAATCTACTTCCAAGTGCTTATGATACTATGGTAAATTTTATTCATCATAGCCTTATAAACAATCAAGACCAACACTCACCAAGGTATACTCTTATTTCCTTCTAGGTACGCTTTTCAAGTTACTATTCCGCATAAGTTTTCGAGCAAGACATAGATAAGAATTAGATAATCAATCTTTTAAATGAAAATCATATTCGTTGAATTTGTTCACACTCAAAATATATTTGCTGTTCTTCTTTGTATTTAATGATTAGAGTTAATGAATAGGAATTAACGAAAGTTTGGCGTAAGTTTTAATTAAGTTCCCAGTCATTATCCTGTAAAATGGAAAAACCTAGAACGTCAGTTGGGGTCCATTTTGAGAAAAGAAGTGAAAACTGTTGTGATTTCCTAGAGAATTGCTACTTTCTAGATTATTTCAAAGCAAAATATCTCATTAAAAAGAGGAGATTTCCTTAGATTACCCCCCTTTTTTTTCGATATTAAGCTTAGTAGGCCTAAAGGTGGGTCGAACTGATTTTTGACCAAATTTCGACTTACTATGTTTCTTCAGATTACAACAGATTTAGCGCGATTTCGTTTCATTGGAAGCAGAGATTTCCCTCCTATCTGCGATCAACCCTCAGTTCATCTCAAAATCTCCAAAAGTTCAGCCTCGTTTATTTTTGATGAAAGGAAAAGCGATTGTTGATACGAAGAGAGAGGAAATGAAAAACCATCGCACGTACTTACATCTCATCTGGCCTTCTGTCGCGACATGTTAATACAGAGGAAAACGTTTATTGCAATTACTTCGGAACAGGGTCTTTCAGATCAACGGCTGAATATTAAGCAGAGGATATATAGAGAGGAAGTCGCTTATTGTGATCACTTGAAATAAAGTGTTTAGGACTGACCGAATCTGATAACAACAACCATAAGTCTCATAAGAAATTAGAGAGAGTTGGAATGGGGGTCGCGAGGCAGATAATTACAAATGTTGGGAAAATCGTTTAGAAACAGTGATGGGAATGGATTTGGGGAACTAGGTATATGCTAAAGCTTAGTTTTGCGAACTAGGTATACGGTGATGTCTCTATTAGTAGACATTGAACATACAAACACACTGGACATTTAGAAGTAGGTATACTTGCCCCTGCTAGCCCACTCCCATTTTCATCTCTGTTTAGAAAAGAGAGAAAGAAAAAACGGAAAACATCCTCCAAGGAAGGAAAATGCCAGTAAAATGAGAACGACCGTGGTGCTAGAAGTAGGCGGAAGAGAAAGAAGAGGGAGTCTTTCTTTGAGTTAATTGATTTTCATACTTGTGAAATATTGCGAAGTGGAAACATTTCGAGGGTATTATTTTCAATAAAAATCGTGGATGGCCATTTTTGGCTCCCTTTGGTACAAAAATGCCGAACTCGTATTTTCTATTACGGCATCACAGCAGTTGGTTTCTTGATGTCACACCTTTAATGACATCATACCCTCTTCCTCTCTATTCCTGGTGTTTAACATAACTGAGGCCAACCAATCGAAAAGCTTCTTATTGAGTTTGTGGACCCAACTAAAAAACAAAGTAAACATGGCTTGAATTCTGAAGTGAAAAGGAAAGAGAAAAAAAAAGAAGCGAAGAGAGTTTCAATCCAAGTTGTAAGTCTTCAGTTATCTCCCTTACTTGTGTAACAATTTCGTAATAGTGTTCTTTCATCATTCTTATTTTTTTTTCTTAAGGATGGACTGAAATAATATTTTTCCAACAATTTTCTAACACTTCTTTCACAAATGCCTAACTACTGCAGCATACCGGCTCCAACATTTCAATTATAAAAGTATGTCTAACATGGCCGATAAACGAAACATCGTTTAGATTTTACTGTCACACCCATACAATCAATTAGATAGGATTGTTGAATTTCGTGCCAAGGGTCATCTTTATTTTTATAACTAACACATATCCGTCAAAAAATGATGAGTTTATTTATGCATGGATCGGCTCTAAGGAGCCTAAAGCTATTTTATTAGGTTATTGTTTTAATGATAATCCAAGTATCCTAATTTTTTTTCAAGTCCAAGAGCCAGCTCAACATTAAACTTTTCTTTCAGTCACTAATAAATGAAAAAAAAGTGTATCTCTATTAGTCTCAAACGTCCAGCGATACTGTGATGTATTATTCATAGTCATGTCATAGTCAATCTCATTTTATAATACCCCGTTGTCTTTTTTATCTGTGTTAATCTATTTCACATGGACCGATTTATCATAAGTTTCAGGTTATAACAGGAATCAGACAGGACATGCAATTGAACATACAAATTTTCAAGTATGGCTTTTTATGGATAGATATTTCATTTGTTCATTTCGCTGGTGGTAATCTTTAAGAGACCTCTGAGGAGATACTGAGGATCACCAATTTAACAAGGCTGGGATTACCAATGTAGAAATTAGTATTATATCTAATGACCAATGAACCGTTATAGCCGTTACAGCGAGCACCCTCTTCTTTTTTTAAATATCACAGTCTCCTGTACTTTCCTCCAACTCCTCAGCTCAATGACACCAACATCATTTCGGTAGTCTGGGAACGCTAAAAAATCCCCCCATATAAATGAGTCATAATTTTTTTC
Organism: Thysanoteuthis rhombus; assembly: GCA_963457665.1. Lineage (NCBI taxonomy): Eukaryota > Metazoa > Mollusca > Cephalopoda > Oegopsida > Thysanoteuthidae > Thysanoteuthis > Thysanoteuthis major. The sequence continues at coordinate 37,789,966 of OY735228.1, read as the reverse complement.
TTTGCTTTACGCCAATTCAACTTTTTATATAAAAGCAACGTAAAGCGGACTTTCGAAATGAAGAGCACACCTGAAATTCAAGATTCCCATTCCATGAATATCGATTTGTATATATTCATTTACTATTGTTGTACGTATCAGAGAATTAATTTCAGACTAGATCAGTGGTTCCCAACCTTCTCACTGTCACTCCCAACTTTTGTCAATAAGATTACCAGTCCCCTCCGACCTTCCATTTAAGCATCAAGCGTTATTACTAACACAAGTCGCTTTTTGTCGAAAGTCCGTCATAGTTGCAACTAATTATATCAAAATATAATCATCTCCAAATCAACAGTCATTTACGAAAAGTTTTAAAAAATCATTAAAGTTAATAGAAGCAATTTAACAACAACGAAAAGCTAATACTATAACTAAATTCAAAATAATTTCAATACACAACACTGGTAAGGAAAATTCAGACCTATAGTAGCACAGTTATGTATACATGGCCCCGAACCCTATTAACCTTAAGCAAAAAACATTAACCACGACTCAATTTTTACCTAATGGCCTTACTCCCTACTTACTCCTACTTAACCCTCCAGTTGGAAACTACTGGACTAGATCAAAATGTTCAGTTATTAAAATTGCTGGTAGCTGATTAGGTTATCCATTTCGAGTACAGAACTAATCGATACAAGTTTATAATCATAGAATTCCCCTCGAAACAATATTATCAGAAACATTTTCGTTTTCCTCAAGCAAAAGAATACGCAGAATGTGATCTGAGCAACCAAAAAGAAGAAAAAAAAAAACTCCACCAACCAAGCCAGAATTAAGTGCTGACTCAACAACCGGATGAACGTTTGTGGCGGACAGACGAACAGAGAATGGAATTTTTAATATAATACAAACGAATCACCACCATTTACCTGCTTTTGGGCCTTGACTGATTGATGAGTTATTTGATTCCGGTTGGGTTAGATGTTTGCAATTACGGCAAGGCCATCCTTAGTGCCGATTGATGGGTTGTGGGTCGCTTTTTTAGCCTTGGTGTAAACATGGCAGGAAGACATTCTCATTTATTGGGAAGGTATTGGTTTCATGCTTTCCTTCTCTAGAGAGAGAGGGACTCAATCTCACAGGTGTTGCAAACTTCCTTTAAACTATGCAAGTTAATTAATCAGAAGTTTGCAAAGATGTTGGTCATTAGCCGTTTCTTGTACTCTTCGTAAACCTTTTCACATTTCAACGTCAGTTCTTGGCATGAAGGATAAATTAGGATTTTTGCCAAGAGCATTAGTGTACAGGAAGAGAAGAAATGAAAGTAAGAAAAAAAAAAACAGGATTGAACCACTGATGTTATTTACAGCGATAGGCATTTATATCGTTTAAATTCTAAGCTGCCAAATGTTCCACCAAATATATTACGACCGAAGCGTATGAACTCCTATGAAACACAAGGCTGTGATATGTTGATTATCAAGAGCTAAGATGTTTAACCTTTACCGGTCTGCATTCTTTCTTTTTCTGGGGCGCCAAGATTTTGTGCACTTAGTGACTTCGAAAGAAAGCCAATAACTTATGTCTGTTCATGTATGACTGAAATTGACATGACAACACGACTACGGAATTCAAACATGATCGTTCGATGATCAAGTTGGACTACAGAGTGCTAAATCCGATTAATTTTCCTACAGAGGTTGGAAGAATAATATCATTTAAAGGCGCTCCTTTTCTTTTTTTTAAATTGCTACTAGACTTTATACTTCTATTTCTGCGTTTGAGGATTAAAACACTCTCAAGGAATTGAAATATTTTTAGATTTTTCATTATGTTGTAATCCTTTCCTACATTAAAGTGATGTCCAACCCAGATTTCAGTATTTGCTGTAGTATACAAATATGGGGTACCCTGGTACTCAAACATCAGGCATCACCATTTTGAAATCGGACATTTTTAATGGCCAAAGTGGCCGGATTTTTTTTTAATGGCTACTGGGCAGATTTCATTTACAGGCAACAAATCAACACCAATAAGTCGGGGGGGGGGGAAACAAAAAAACCTTAACCTAAAAAACAATCTTAACCACAGGCCATATTGACTAGCATTATCTGGATAGTAAAAATCTAGCCACTTTCAAAATGGCTGAATTAAAAAAAGAGCCAATTTAAGAAGAGTGGTGCCGGGTGTATTCATGTGACTATTGCTAAAGTATGTATTAAAGGTCTCTGAAGAATACAGTCTCAAAAAAATTCAATGGAAGAAACCAATTTCAAAGCCATTTTCTTTCTTGATACAAGGAAATTAAAAAGCAAAATTGTGGGCAGAGCTCCTTATTATACGACTTTGCCATACAAATTAATCACCTCATCTTCTAGATCAATAAAATGTTATTGCTACCTGTCTTTTTTGTTTGTTTGTTTTTAGTAAGATCTTTTATTTGAAAGTGATACTGAGCCTCAAAAAACTTATTGCTTTCAGTTAAACACTTACCTTTATACTTCCTTCACAACCCCAGAGGAATTTACTACAACTGGACAGACGAAATGAGAATGAAGGTGATGATGTGAAAAATCAACTTGAATTCAGGTACAGAGTTCAATCTCCACAAGAAATTATACATGAGATTATAACTTAGTTGTTAATAGTTTCCACCCTACTGCATTTAGATAAATAAATAGATAATCACTATTTGATAAAAGTTGAAGACCAAATGCCTGGATTCCCCCCCCCCTAATTGATGAGCTTTACAAAAATTGGTAAACTAAGCGTTTCATTTATTATGCTTGTCATATAAAAAAATAAGTTTATTTCATGGCTTTATGGTTCAAACGTTACTGATATTCTTTAGGTGCTCCGTATGGATTTTTTTTCCGTCCAGTGTATATTAGTCAGCACATAAGGCATAGCAGTGTCGAATTTGAAGTTGCTTGGATCAACATTTGAGAAATCTAATAAAGATGAATAAAAAAAACTACAGATTATACATCTTCCATCTAAAATCTCTCCCAGAAGCATTTTAAATAATTCCACATCCAAACTCAAAACCATTTAACACTGCTGGCGCAACATCATAACAGCTAATACACAGCATAACATTTTTTAGGTTTCTGGGTAATAAGTGTTATTTTCTGATTCTGATTGATTATGTCGACAAAGTTACTCCCTTCAAACTTTGCTTTTGTGACCAGGACAATAACAGTTTATATTCTTACTTTCAATTGGACAAAGTGAATTTTGAGATTTTTAATTAAAAAAAATGTAAGAAAAACAACTACATATGAATAATCACTGCTCTGGTCACAAAAGTTGCAAAGTTTGATGAGAATTTTAGCTATTTTCTATACTTTTCAAATCCAAGCTATCAGAAAAAAAAACATTTGCTACCCAGGAACAAAAATCATGTTGCACAGTGTTATCAGCAATGGGCCGGTGAGGTTACTGCTTAAAAAAGCTTTTTAGGATAATATATTTTTTTTTTCCATAGCAGTAATGCACAAATTTTGCAGACACCTTAAAAGGAAGGAAGAAAAAAAAAAAAAAAAAAAAAAATCATTCATTTGTGGAAAAAAGAGCCGGTCCCAAGCTCAGATAAATGGTAGGGATGACAAGGGTTAAAGTCTTTCAGCAGGAACAAATAACAAAAGGTTTCATATTTTCTTAAGGGGATAAAGTATAGGGTAATGCAGTTTTAAAGAGAGTTTGTCTGTCCGTCAGATGTACTTGTCTTTCATAAACATCCACATCAAATATAAGACCAGTTTGAGCCAAGGAAACAATCAGGTCATAAAAAAAATGTCTCACCCGATTATTTAAAAGTAGCTGCTGTTACACAATTCTGCTCTAAAAATTTTTCACACTATATCGACCTTGGAAAAATGCCAAGAACTGCAAAAAACGCGCTAAAAACATGAACAGTTAACCATTTTATGGCTATTTTGATAGCTAAAATCGCTAGAAAATAGCTGATAAACGGCTAAATTAGCCATAAAATAGCACTGATGATGAGTTAGAAATAGCGCTATATGTTGGATTTTTGCATTGCCAAAAGCAAAAAATGTGCTAAATTCAGCGCAAAGAGCACTAAACTGGCAACACTGAATACCATACATATCCAAACTGGTTGTAGTCAGACTCAACTAATTAGTAAATCAGTTAATAGTGATGATGATGATGATGAGTATTAAGAGAAGCCAAGGTTTTTTTTTGTTTTCAATCATTGGAGCAGCCAGGCATGTTCAATAAACTGCAGGCAGAAATGTTAAACTAAATTCCATTTATCCTTAAGATGCAAGAACAGCATGAAAAACTTGAAATTATACAAAATACATAAAAAATTACCCCCACAGACAATACATACGAGTGTATATATACACAGGTAGCATCTGCTTTTAGGAATGTTGATTTAAATTGCTTTTTCACTTTTATGAAAAGTCGGTAAAAAGCAATGTATTGGTTTGGCAGCAATCGTTGCAAGTTTCACAATATAGCTCAAATATATTTCTCTTCTATTTTATGCTACTCATGGGTGCCAGATAAAACTTCCTTCGGATCTTATTGAGAGCCCCTGCACACACACACCGTTTCTCTTGTTCCTTTGCCCTGTAAATATCATTTTTGATGTTATGATTGAAATACCTTCTTTTTTTTCTTATATATAAACAAGATTTTTTCCTTGAGCCTAGATTTTCTTAGCAAGTCTCCTAATACCTGAGAATTGCTTATCAAATGTTGTCAAATCAGGTTCAAATATTTCTAAATTTCTTGAATTTTTCTTACAATGAACATGTTTGTCAATACCTAATCTAATGGCATTTCTCGACCCCCCTTGATTTGGCACCAGGGAGAACTCATTTTTGTAATCAACATTTTTACATCAAACTATAATTTGAGGAATCTCTGTGAGTGGGTGAGTGTTTGTGCGTGCATTTGTGTGTGTATGTACTGAGATAACTCAACAACTGGCCAGTTTATGTTCACCATGTATATTAGTCAGCACATAAAGCATAGCAGTGTCGAATTTGAAGTTGCTTGGATCAACATTTGAGAAATCTAATAAAAATGAATAAAAAAAACTACAGATTATACATCTTCCATCTAAAATCATAGATCTAAATTGAGATATAAAATATCTAAATTGGCAACATTGACAAGATGTAACTATATTAATACGAAGCTGTAGTTTCTTACGATGGACGGAAATTTACTTCGTATGACTATTATGGCAGTCTGGTCCCTTCTAAACACATACCTTTGGAACGGCCATTGCCACGGTAGTTTTTATTTCCTTTCATTAGAGCTAAATCATAAAAGTGATCCCCCACCATCCTTCAAATAATAATTATACAGCTTTTCCAACAAAATACAAAATTTTTTTTTTTAAATTTTTTGCATTACTTTGTTTAATTTCTTAACCCATTGACTGTGACAGGTACAAAATAGGCCGAACAGTTTTGTCACCGCAAACAAGGACCCTTCCACTTAAAGGAAGACAGACAGAAACATAGAAACAAACAGGAAAAGTAGTCTGTGGTTCTTAATGGAAGGCTCCATTCTGTGAATGACAGAAATATCCATCATTCGCAACTGAGCCATAGAACTGCAGTGATTAAAATTTCAATCATCAGGAGTTGACTCTAATAGATGAATTCTGGACTAACAGCAATAGATTACTTTTAGGTGCCTAATTGCCTTCCCCTGCCCCCAGTTTATCAAATTGGGATTAAATTTCCAAACTGCCCCACTAATTTTCAAGAATCAATCCCTTTTCTTTTTAGTTAGACTTGAGGGGGGGGGGGTTAAGATTTGTCAAAGTTTTCCCATCAAAAGACATTGCCCGGAGGAGAACTTGCTTAGTCAAGTTCAATTGTATCCTCAAATTCAGCCATCTTAAAATTTTGTACCACCAAAAAATTTCAGTTCCATTTTTCAATACTGTACGTTTTTACTTCGCGTGTGCACAATCCCAACCTTACTATCAATCTTTCTCAAATAATTTTGTATTGTTCAGACTAGATTAAATTGAGTCACTGGCCATAGTTCCAGACCGCCCAACACCACACTCCATTTATCAAATTGTGACGACCTCCCTTCAATGAAGGCTAAACCAAGATGAGGACAAGAGAAAAAAAAAAAAAAAAAAAAAAGGAAGAAAAAAATTTGACTATTCCCCCCATCAAAAAAAAATTATGACAGAAAGCAATGGAAAAATCACTTAGAATGTGATGTGATTTTGGATGTCAAATTGTGTTATTAGAATCCATCAACCAAAACTATCAAGAGGTTTCTTCAGCTTTCAAGTTAGTCTGCCTGGTTGACTATGTATACATGTACGACACATACAAGCCACACCAGAGGGATGGAAATTTCATCATTTACTCTTTATTATGTTTAATAAAAATAGTTATGTTTTTTAAAGCCCCCCCCAGATTTTTTTTGAGCTTGAATTTGCAATGTAAGTTTATGCTAAATTGATCCCTAGTTTGTGTCCTGCAATGTTCACGCTTATTTTCCGAAAATTTGGACTGCAGACCGTGCCCCTTAAAAAGGGAAGAGAAGTTATTCATAGATCACCCATTTTTAAAAATTTATCACCCCCAACACAGCATACTGCCAAAAAGACAGCTCCATGATGGTTCATATGTTTTTTGTTTTTTTTTTCTTTTTGATGTGTGAAAGTAATGCAAAACTGAAGCATAACCTCTTCATGGCGATCAACTAAAAATAAGGGTTGCATTGAACGGCATTGCAAGGTCAACAGCATAACAAACAGAAAATAACAAGCCAAGAATATAAACAACAACAAAAAGAAATAACGTACATGCATATGTTGAGCGCGCTAACTCACACACACATGAGAAAAAAAAAAAAAAAAATTATCTGGTCTTATAATATAGGCACTTTTTCAAAACATTTGACAGCATTCAGCATCTTTTAAAATCATAGAAAAAGAAGGGGGGGAAAAAAAAATGAAAGAAATTCGTAATGAATTCAGAAAACAATTCTACAATTAACACATTCACTACCGCTTGACGTACACAGGCATCGTGGCATGTTGTGTATTGCCTCTGACGCACTTGTGCATCCGTTCCATGCAATATAAATAGCTATGGCAACGTGCTAGACTCAGTTTCAGCCTTGTGGCACTGAGCAAAGGACACGCTTATTTGGTTGGGCACTCCAAGGTGAACGTGTTTTTTTTTTTTTTTTTTCACATTTTCTTTTGTTACAAGTTACAGAACGCGTCAGACACTCAACTAAATACATTCAACTCTAATTGAATATAAATGTGTTAGTGCCATATACATAGAATTCAGATAGAAGTGAGGTATGATGATTTTAAATGTAGATAAGAACAAAATCGTGTTACTTGGCTGGATACTTTCGTTTTCTGAGAGGAACGGGAGAAAAATGAAATGGAATTGGAGTCAAGTTTAGGGAAATTATTTTGAATTAACAGGGAAATGAGTCAGGCGTGAATTTTGAAGAAGAGAAGCCAGTGTACCAGGGCTACATTTATTCTTCACGATCGTTAAACTTCTCTGCTTACATCGGGAGGGAGGGGTCTTTTATTTTTTTTAAAAACTTTCATTAGAAAAATTTTCTTTTTTTTTTTTTCATACAGGTATACCTTGCCGTTATGAAATAATTAGTTCATCATGATAGTTCGTAAAGTCGAAGCCCATGAAAGTAGGTATAATTAGTCACAGAAAAGGATGCATCCCTATCAGCAGACAAACTTGTATCAGTGCTATTCATAAGTGAATAACAATTTTACTGCGTTCAAATTGAGCAAAAATAAGATTTTATGATTTCCATCAATTATTGTCAATTTTTAATAAGTTTTTACCCTCATCCTAATTTTCAGTTGTTTTTTCCCCACAACTTTGAATCAGACCATAATCATACTGCAACGATTAAAAGCAACTGGAAATTAGGATGAAAGTAGAAAACGGCTGAAAAATTATTAATAATGTTGCAATACTTCATCCAAGAATGAAAAAATTTGGATTTAACAATTTCTGTCAAGCTCAAAATTTTATTTTGACTTTAGTAAAGCCGAGAGTTCATAAAATGAGGTATACCTGTATTCATTTTGTATGATCTTGAAAAGATTAATGCTGTATCTTTTTTTTTCTTTTAAAAAAAAAGGCATTTTTTTATGAGACCAGATAAAAAAAAAATTTGAAAAAAAAAAAAAGGAAAGAAAAACCAGGGAGCAGTTTTATTATAAATGTGCGTACTCGTCATTTATTTCTCTTCAATATTTCCCTATCATATCAAGGGGGTTCTTTTTTTCTTCTTTTAAAGGGTGATGAAAAAACAATGGAGGGAAAGGGGGAGGGAGGGATCTGGGATAGGAAATGGTGGTGGTAGTGGTGGTGGTTTGTGGTACTTGTGAAATGGAAGGGGGTGGGCAGGAGGGAGGGTCTTGACCACACAGCCTCAGTCAGGGGCAAGTTGGGTGTAGAACCAATTTTCTATTATCAGGAAGCATTTTATGAACCTAAGACTCTTGAATCAGAATGGATGGAGTCTTTCTCTCTAAGAAAAAGAGAGTGATTTTTTTTTTGTCTTTCTCGATTCTCAAAGACTAGCTAACCAAGGCCAATTGTTGCTGTGTTGTCAAAGAATTTTCATAGATTTTTTTTAGGAAAAAAAAATGAATAAGAAGAAAGGTTAAGTTCTCAAGTCTAGAATTTAAATGGGTCCAGTCATTATTTACTTTTACAAGATGAGGCATTGTCAACAATTATGAATTTTTAACTGTTTTCTTCTATCTTGATTTTGTACTTGCTTCTTATAAGTCGGGCTGTCGATCTACGGCAGTGAATAAACAGTGTGGATTGGGGATAAAAGCGTTTAGTGAGATTATCCTTTGTTTCTGATCTGCGTTACCCATTCACTGTCATAGATCGATGGCCAGAGTTAAGTTGCAATAAAAAGCAATTGAAAAAAAAAGAAGATGAATGAAAATAGTGGTCAAAAATTAATAATAAGGGTTAAACAGGTATTATAGTCCTAATTGCAATGGAAAAGTATTCTCTAGGACATGACATTTCGACACAATACTATATTTACTTGGATTTTATCATCGAGAATCTTTACGCAATGTTGAATTGGAATCAATTTGTATATTTGCTTTGATAATTATAGATTGATTGACATTTCACTAGAATCTAACTCTTCTTAACCTGCCATTGTATAACAAAAAAAATAATTCTCGATCATCCGTCAATCTGAAAAACTATATCTATAATATAAATTTTGAAAGAAACAACCTTTTCCCTTTCAAGTATTACAGCATTGCAAAAAAATAAAATTTCTGAAATATGATTGCATATCAGTTATTTTGCGATAGAATTTTTCAGTTATTTTTCTTCAATATCTTCAGAAAGGGAAAGGAGAGTTAGTCAGAAAAAAAAATCCTTTCAAAGAAACTTTTAGAGCATTAGTTCAAGTTATAACAGAGGAATTCCTTCAGTCTTGGTTTCCTAATGATTCTATCTTTTCTATTTAATATATGAGGAAGATGAAGAATGAGTGTGGCTAGATGGAAGGGGGGACAGTTTGGATCAAAACTAAGATTATATGATATGGTCTTGGGAAATAAACATTTGATAAAAATGACAGAAAAAAAAATTAAGAATTACCAAATAATAATAGAATTAATGATAATATACAGGTTTCTGGTTAAAATAAAAAAAAAAATTCGCATAACAATTCCATGTAAAGCAGAACCGTTTGGGTAATATGTTAATGTGTCTGCTTCCAGAATATTGGCATTTGGTTTGGGTTGGTGGATAGGTAAAGGGGGCAAGTCAGTCAGGAGTCATTTGTGGATATAGTTAACAACATTTCTTTTTTTTTTTAAATAAATTTGGAAAAAAAAAAAAAAAAAAAAAAACATTAACTTAGAATACAGATATTCAATAAATACAGAAATTATATAGAAATTCAAACAAGAAATAAACTTAAATATAAAGTGGTTACTGTTCTATTACATAGAAAAAAAAGGATACTGAGAATATGATAAAAAGAGTAGAATAGATGAATGGAAAAAAAAGAACCAATGTTTAAAATGTAAGTGAATTTTGTCCAGATTAGGAACCTCATTAATGACTTTAACAAAGTAATATAGTATGGAGGATTTAGAGAGAAAAATTGTAAAAGCGTATAATCTGGGGGGAGGAGAGAAAAAAAAGAAAGCAATACTAAAGTATACTGAAGTGTGTTTGTGTACACACACACACAGAGTAATTGGTAGAAAAAAAAAAAAGAATTAAAAAAAAAAAATTTAAAAAAGAATTTTAAAAAAAATTAAAAAAAAAAAAAAAAAGCAATTTGGTTTACCTATTAGAAAGTGTGGGGAGGGCTAGTACTTGCCTAGCACACACCCAAAAGGAAGTCACTCATAAATATTGGCAAGAAATATCCCTTAAGAAAAAAAGAGAAAAAAACAAAACAAAAAAACCCCACTTCATTGGTGATAAAAAGAATAAATAAATAAATGAGTAAAATAAACTCCAAACAAAAATAAAGAAGATTAGTCTGACTAGAAGCACAGCTAAAAGTTAAAATGAGATTTCAAGAAATGCAGAGAAAAATTCAAGTAACGAAAAAAAAAATTTTAAAAAATAGAATACTATCTCTGTCCCATAATAGTCGGTACATTTGTATATACATTTCATACACTAAATGTAACAATTGCTATGGAACAGAGGTAAAAAAAAGAAAAAAAGAAAAAGAAGACAAAGACTATACTACTTTGCAGGTATCAAATATCTACAAATGCAGCTGTATGCATAGATACTTATGAAGTGATGTACATTCCACACAGAAAGAGAAAAACAGTTTGGAACCATATCAGAGTGAAGAGAAAGAAATAAAACTAACCATATCTGACCATGGAAATTAAAACCTTAGGTAGCAGGATTCTTACCAGTTTGTGGGTTAAGTAATTACAATAGAGTTAGTATTAAAACTGTTCTCCCGAACCCCAGGAATAAAAATATACATACATACATATTCATACCCTCTAATATGACCACTGGAAGAACTATAGTCTCTTCCAAGTGAGCCCTACCACCCACGAATTCAGGTTATTGCAAGCTTTGTATATTTATGATTCCTTTTTCTTTTTTTTTCAACTACTTACTTTATAATAAGGTGAACAAAAGAAAAGTTATCCCACTAAAGCAGCAATAGAAACTTATCAAATCATAATGGATAAAACCTAATACCTTCATTTTCTCCCCTCAGAGCAAGTTTGCAACACTTATAGTATCAGTAGCAGAGCCTGTTGTACACTTGAAATATCCGTCAACAAAGCAACGGGCCATCAACCAGTAATGATAAACGAGTTCAAAGAATAAAATGTCTATTTTCAAAGAAACCTCGCATATACATACTATCAGCCCAATATTTCTCTAGGACCAACTATGTTGTGTGTGCGTGTGTAAAATATAATTTTTGAGGATATTATGAAGAGTTCACTTCATCTATGTGACAGAAAACACAAACCACCCAAACTTGATAACTTGATCTGGCTGGATGTAAACAAAATCCTTATACACCACCAATATATCCAACCACTTTGAAAAACAAAATCAAATTTGATTAAGTTCAAAGGTTTTTGAAGGAGACAACTAAAGAAAAAAAAAAAAAAAAAAAAAAATCATGGTTCGATGTTATCTCCCAGCAGAAGTTTATCTACAGACTAATCCCTTCATTTCAGTATTTTCAAGAATTCCCTAGTCGGTGACATTACATACTAACTGCACAAATATTTTGAACTATTTTCTGCTATACTAGAAAGACAGAACAAAATTATAATTAAAAGCCAGATTACACTGACACCTATCTTGAAAACAGAACCATTTCTCCAACTACCAGAAAATGCCACTGGAACAATCCAATTGGAATTCCTTTCTAAATTGAATGCTACCAGCTAAGGGTATAAACTGATACAGGGACGCAAATGTATAGTATAACTATACAGGATCTTAGATGTGTAGCTTTCTATAAGACTGTGCAAAATCATCACACTTTTTGCATAAATGTGATCAGATACCTTTGCAACTCAAGAATTTGTCCAGCCCAATATAGTTAATGTCATACACGTAGTTTGTTATTTTATATAGGGTATTAATGTATGCAATGAATATATATGAACATAACCAGTTGCAAATCTAAATTTTGTGTGAAACACTCATTCAGCTCTTTGTAACTGGTTATGTTTATATCTATATTTTATTTTGTCTCTGTACATACATCGAGATCTCTTTAAATAGATATCGACTACAAGTATGCACCAGTATTTTAATATATTGCCTGCCTTCCTGAAGACCTGAAAAAAAAAGCAGAGAAACTCAAGTAGTTGGCTAAATTGATATAGATGTTAATAGTTTAATATTCAGAAAATATTGATCATAGATAAGAAAATACAGTGCAACACAATATTTTTTTATATTTTCTAAGTACAATGCAATAGAATTACTCGCTGTCATCTTTTGACTGCATCGGGCAAACTAGTTGTCTAATATCAAGAATCCCACGTGTTGGGGTATACATATTAAGTACTAATTAATAAAACCTGGACTATAAAAGTGTCTGATGACTAAAAACATCCTGCAAAGAGAATTGGTTCCCTTATGATTCATTTTGGGCCCCAAATGGACATCCTGTACTAAAGACTAAAACACTGGCCAGAACAAATTCATGAGTCACAAAGTACAAAGTCTTCTGAAAAGTTGCAGCTGGCAGCAATAACTTTTCTAGATGATAAATATTTTCTGGTTTCTAACAAGGAACAACGGGAAATAAATCATCTAAGAACTGAAATTGAAAAAAAAAAACAATCACAAAATAAAAACCATTTTGTTACATGTTTTTTTTTTCTTCCTCTCCGTCCAAACTATCAGGTGCGCGTGCGAGAGTATCCAGCACCACCCGTTTTTTTGAAAACTAGACTGAATACACAGTTGAAAACCAGTTTTCCTGCTGGGGACTTTTGCGCACGACTAATACAAGGCAGAGAGAGAAACAATCCTCATTTGGTTATTTGTCAATTCATCAACATACAGTGCTTCTACAGGTGTTTCTGACCCCTCATCTAGCAGACAACAGCAAGGTAATGAGATGTGGGTCAGAGAAGAATGCCAAGAACAAGCAGTTGTGTAACCCTCTGACAAAAGAGAAGGGGTACAAGGTAAACACTTAATTACCACATTTGAAAAAACAAGACTTAAAAATGTGATAAGGGGGGGTGCTCACTTCTGAAAAGTTAAACTTATTCAACTTCCCAGTGAAAATAAATTGTTATTTAGAACGGTCTTCCATGGATAATGGGCAGTGGCAGTGAGGAAGCAGAAATGTTATTCTGTAATAAGAAATGAAAAAAATAAGTAAAAATCAATTCTCTTGATTTCTTAGATCTTTCCTTTCATTTTTCTGACAGGTATTAGTATTACGAGTGGGTCAATATACGTCTAAAACTAACATTCAAGTATAAGTTATCTCAAAATGACTATATATCCTTGTTTTGGGTTTTTTTTTTAATAAAATGGAATTTAATTTGACTACTAGAACTGAAACTACAATATTCTTATAAGAACAGCATCTATCACACTTATAGTATCAGTAGCAGCCATGAGACCCACTCCTTTCATACTCTCTTATAAAAGTACTGAGAAGAATTATCCAAAGCAATGTTTGTTGGAAAGCTGTCATCTATACCTACATTTACCTAAGAGCAGTTCAGCACCGTTTTCCAGATTTTCCACACCACCCACCCACCCAATCAATTAAACCCTACCTCAATTATAAGCAAAATATACCAGGAGGTAAAAATTTCAATTTCGCAACAAATTTTCAAAATTCTCCCCTCTGTGAGGATTGAGTTAATATCAATGAAAACAACAAAGATTAAGATAACTGATACCCAATTCCCAACATCCACAAATATATTAAAGTATATTTTTTCACTTAAGATGCACCCGCAGTCAACGTAAAATTTCTCAAAGACAGACAATGGATATCCTACCATCCATTCATCCAAAGTCACCCACCTTCCCAAACGTACACCCTCCCATAAAGTTGAATCAAAGCCAATAATCATATACCTCAGAATTATAATTACACTTACACACACACAAACCTACACATAAAACAAAAGGTTCCCCAACCCAAGACTGCGACCAAATTTAGGGTAACAAGGATGCTGCCCCACCAGGGGGTAGAGAAGACATTTGGGGGGGGGGGAGTTAGGAAAAAAAAAAGTACAAAAATCAATATATAGTATCATCGAGACTCTGGAACAGGAAACCAGTCACAAATCATAAAGCATCTACAAATGAATGATAACTCCCGACATATTCCAGTCCATTCACATCTAGCACTTCTACCCGATTATTGAATCAGAGTAAAAATTCAATCAAATTAAAAACTAAATGAAAAGAAAAAACACTAAAATTGTTTCTGCACTGAAGGTCGCCAGACTAAAAAGATTCTGTGTTCAAGGTCATGTCCAAAAAAGTTTGAGAAACGCTGAGGTAAGAAAGTAAACCACAACAAACTAAGATTAACCAATTTTTATAAGTCATCACAAAACATCAAGATTTGAAATCAGTTCAGATCTTTATCATCCTCGGGGCCTCCGAGAGGAATTTTATAAGGCAGTGCAAATCAGTTCGGGGGGGGGGGGGCGCCCCCACATACATACATAGCACACTAACCCTCATCTTTTAGTCATCCTGTTTTCATCTGCTGCGGTAGCTCTACCCAAGAAACTCTCAGACCCTGGTGCAATGTACCACCCGCACACCGCCCCTCCCACAGGCCAAGTTCAATTCCATCTTTATTGCTTTCATTCACGTATTGTTTTGACTGGTATGTTCTCTGATGGTCGTTAGGTTACATGACAATGGGGAAATTACCATGATTGGATGACAGACACATCCCCCTACCCCAATCTGACCCTCAAAATCATCCTGCATAGAGTAGGTAAGGCTCAGAATCCATTAATCACCCAAGGTTACCAATTCCGACAACTCAAGAAAGAATGTTTGTCACCAAACCCCAAACAAAGTATATCCTATATGCTCCTGCATCTTATATACAACAAAATATGATTAAAAAAAAAAAAAAAAAATTAGGGAGAGGATCCAGACACATTCTTGTCAGGAGGGGGTGGGAGATACAGGATAACATTTTTAACCAGACACAGCTCTGGAGTGACCATTGTATGTTCCTGTTGATTATCAGAGAAATTTTGAGAGAGTAGAGAAGAAGAAAAACAGGAAAATAATAAAAAAATTTAAAAAAAAAAAAAATGAAAACAATAACTTCAACATCATCTCACAACAAGTGGCCATGGCCTTGTGCCAAACTAAGCTCAGCTTAGTCAATACCTACAAGTAGTCTTCCGTTTACTAATAACACACCCATTTCTTCCTCGCCTTGGCTGTGTATTCAAGCAACCATTTTCTTTTAAGGGATACAGAATCAATAAGTCAACCCCAGGCAATCAGCACACTTCAATGTAGCAAAGGATAATATATAAACAAGCCACCTATGAACATCAATATTTTATATATATATATATATATATATATATAAACACACACGTACAGGTAGATATATACATATACACAGTGTTGTCATAGTCATCAAATATGTATATACACTGCTATAATACATAACCCTAGTCCACCTCAATATTAAACCATTAATTATTATTTTTTTTTTTTTTTTGCTTTGTATTATACAGGCATGAACAATCTCAATAAAAAATCAAACATTACATGTGAGTGATGTTGGGAATATACTTACAGCAAATGCCGAAATAAAAAATAAAGCATTTAAAATAAATTTTAGGAGGGGAGGGGGAGGGTAGAAACATTACTGTTCTTAGCCATCCCCTCCCCTCCCACCATCATGCATACCGGTGAGAAAAAAAAAATCTTTTAGAAAAAAAAATTAAAAAAAAAAAAAAAAGGCAAATGGTAGAAACCAGAAAAAAACGTCGCTATAGATACTAAGTGGGGTGGAGAGTGTACGACCAAAAGAAAAAAAAAAAAAAAATCTTTACGACAAAATTGACTATGAAAGAAAGAAAGCTATTTCAACATTATCTACAGTAAAAGAAATTGACGTACAAACAAACAAACAAACAAACAAAAAAAAAACAACCTTCATGCATAAATCATGTTAGATGATGAATGATGATGATGATGTATTAGAGCGCAACACCTTAGAGATAACGAAAACTGCTCTGCTGGACAACTCAGTGTAGGGGTCAGCAGCTGTCATTTTTTTTTTTTTTCGTCACTCATTTTCTCCTCCAAAGAGGAGAGGCTACTTACTGACCAGTGTCTATGAACCAAAATAATTCAATTAGAATATTTTTAATTTAAAATGTTTTTTTTTTTTACAATTACAAAGTGGCTATTAAAAAAAATCATTTAATTAATAGATAAATAAAGCACCTATCTGAGTATCTTTCCGGTAGATTTATCTTGGAATATTTTATATTTTGTGTGTGTGAGTGTAGGTGTTTAGGTGCATAAAGATAAGACGGAAAGAAAAATAGAATACATGCATTGGGACAGCCTATTTAGCTCAAGAACAAAGGTTAAAGTATAATAGAAGACTAAATTAACAGGAGCAAATTAATAACAGTACTAATAACAACAATAAACAATTAATCAGTCAAACAGAATGCTTTAGCAAAGCTAAAAACAGCAAGAATAACAATTAATTTAAAGCCTATACTTCAGTATAAGTAGAAAACAGAATGTAAGTTTGAAATCAAATGAATTATTTATTCTAGCACCTTGGACTGAGCAGTTTCTCATGTTGATGAAGTTATTAGTACAGGCTTAGGATAGCAATAGTCGAGAGATAATTTGGGCGATAAAGAGTGGGGAGTGGTTTTCAAGGAGTGCTAAGCAGGGGAAGCAACTCAAAGGAAATGAAGAGGTCGCAATGCATAGTAATTGTTTGTGGGTAGTAATTTTCAATAGATGGTCATGGGTCCTACAGCAACAATTGTTAAAAGCGTATATGTGTCAGTGTGTTGATTGTTGAGTGACTACAAATAATGAGTAGAGTTTAGGTGTGTATAAATGCATTCTTACAGATATATATATATATATATATATATATATATATATATATATATATTAGTATATCTGCTTTGATGATTGTACGCATACAGATCATATATTTAGTCGACATAAAAGAAAGGGGGATTCTGACCATTATACAATCAATACTCTCAAATCATCTAATGCTTCAGGCACTCTCTGCCCAAGTTATGTTACCCTGAATAACACAATCATACATAATGTTCAATTCATAAAGTAAGTGTATTTATTCTCCTCTAAGTTGTCGCTACTTTCAGTGACACAGCCCTGAAGACGATGAAAATAAACATCAAAATATCAATAAATACAACTACACTTGGTTTGGTAATCAAATATTGACTGTGATTATGTTTTTCAAAGTTACACTTATTCGTTTTTGTTTAATTATCTAATCTGAAAGGTTTTGTTATAGTACGCCTGCATAGATTGAAATGTGTCGGTTATATTTATTGAACGCAGAAGCAGCAGCAGAACAATTGGAAAGATAGTATTTCATAAGATGGAAAAGTGCTGCAGTCGGCCATTGTCAAGATTTTCCTTGTAAGCTTTTGTAGAAACAAGAAAGAGGCAGAAATGGTCCAGTACAGCAATCGGGTGGACCCACTTGAACAACACAACAACGGCACCCTGGTAGCCTACCTTCCTCTTCCACAACAGAATCAGTGGGCCAGTCCACCATTGACTTACACATGGACCACATGGAAGACAAGAAAAATTGGTGTGCAACCAGCCAGCCTGAGGTAAAGGCCCAATAGACTAGCAAGCCCAGGGAGAAGACCTAAGTGTCATGTATATTTTTTTTCTTCTTACTTTTATCAAGTAAGTATCACTAACAGAGTGACCAGCAATAAAGCGGAACAGAACGCGCCGAAAGTCAGTGTTGCTAGAATCGACAACCTGAAGGTGTCCATTTTCATTATCATCATTGTTGATATCATTATGGTCAATATTTTTTATTTTTTATTCCTTTCATATTTCAGAAGTGCTTTTGCAAAACTTTTGACAGTATTAGTGTTCTTTTGCCTAGAAGAGAAAAAAAAACTTAAAATCTCTTGGGAAAACCATTTTTTCAAAATAACATCAATGTCTCATCCAAATGAATATGGATTAAAAAGGTGTATTATGTCATGTGACCATACTGCTACAAGGATTGTTGGAAACGGTTTTTTGTTTTATTTATTTATTTATCTATTTTTTTTTTTACTAGGTGTGAGTGGTATAATGGCTACATGTACAGTAAACAGAATCGGTGAACAGAGTTCAAGACTTTGACCGAGGCTGTCTACGCTTACTTTACACTAATGCCCTTTCTGAGGTGTTTTTTCTTAATTCACTTCTTCCGCCAGCAATGGATAAATAGCAAAGGCCATCCTACTGGTCCCAAGCATGGGTAAGCCCTAGAACAAACAGGATTCGGCCTGGAGTTACTGGTTTTTGACCCTCTTTGACCAGACAGATACAGACGTGATGCAATAGCCAATGAGGTTTTATCTCATGAAGCATCATATTGCCGTGCGATCAAATTCATTCTAAGATCTCATGACCAGCTCTCCAATGTCCTTGCAACAATGGTTACGAGGACTAAAAACATTTTTGAGGTGTTCCTACCCACACATTCACGTGTGGTATCCCCACATTAAACAGACCTTGGGTCACACCCTGTTCTTGCGGAGGATCAGGTAATTGGGAGGATGCATAAGAGAGATGGGTTGAGCATGGGGCTTGCAACTCCACCCTGTTAAAACCTACTTATTATTTAAACCGCAACAACATTACTCTGAGTTGGGGAGCCCAGAGAAAAAAAAAAAAAAAGCTTGTTTTTTTACTCTAAGAAAAATTTGTCTGGTTTTTATGTCGGCAAAGAGATTATTAATTCTGTCAAAATTTTTCAGTAAGGCATTTTTGAAATACAAAATGAGCAAAAGATTAACCATTATTTACTTCTTATTTAAAATATTTTCAACCCATTAATTACGAACGACTGAAATTTCAGTCATTACAGTAGTAATGATAACTCTCCTCCACCTGACGCAGTTAATGGGTCAATACACCTAAAATAAAAAAAACTTAAAATCATCATATACAGGTTCTTTATTTTATTTCTTAGAGAATCAACGTTTTTTTTTTAATATTTATATTTTACTTTATCTTTGCTTCCGGTATTAAAAAAATAAATAAAATGAACGAAGAATAATGTAAAACAAATTAAAAACCAAAATTGAAGAGAAAAAAAAATAAAAAAATAAAAAAAAAAATAATGGAGGTCCCAAGGTGTATTTGTTTGTTTTTTGAATGATAAAAAAAAAAAAAAAAAAAAAACTGGCTGACCTCACCTGTAGAAAAATATAACCCCACACTTAGTTGAATAACAGTCAATTAATCTTAGAACTAACAATAGCATCCACAAAAAAAAAAAAAAAAAAAAAAAAAAATTGGATGAAAAATAGGTGAGTGGTTATTTAACATTACCATTTATAAATTGGTCCAAGAACAAATTTTCTTATTAAAAAAATTTTTTTTTTAAAAAAAGCCAATCAAAATAACAAGACAAATGACCAGTGTTGGTGGCTCCCACTCCTAACCCCACCCTGTCCATCTACACCCACAAAAGGATATAGAGACACTGTCAGTCAGTCAGTCTGACCCACAGCAGCGCAACAAACACAGTATATGTTGGTCAGCAATGGTCAGTTGCGTGACCTGGGAAGTCGGGGGGCGGGGTGAGCGTCCGTGGGGAGGGGGGAATGGGTAGTTACCTAACAGGATAACCAGCAGCAGACGTATCAAATGAAGAAGAGGAGAAGAAGCAAAGACGAATTTAAAAAGGGAAGAAAGAAAGATGAAGAAATACATTTTGGGAAGAGAGAGACAGGAC
This sequence comes from Thysanoteuthis rhombus, assembly GCA_963457665.1. Taxonomy (NCBI): domain Eukaryota; kingdom Metazoa; phylum Mollusca; class Cephalopoda; order Oegopsida; family Thysanoteuthidae; genus Thysanoteuthis; species Thysanoteuthis major. The sequence continues at coordinate 37,769,959 of OY735228.1, read as the reverse complement.
CTGACTCAGTAAGTAGGTGGATTTGGGCCAGGTGAAGATATAAGACCGGCCTATTGGGAGCACATAAGGCTCGCACACCGAACAGAGAGAGAGAGACACACACATGCACACTGTTGGCCAGGAAAATACCAGGCACCAATTTATTAGATGAGAAGAAATATTTGCAATTCCGTTAAGGCCATTTTCAGGATGACGCTTTGCAGTCATGATGGTAATGGTGCCAAGAATCCTGGAAAAGAAGCCAAAATTAATAAAGTCTTCTCTTTTCTTTTGGTTCTTTTTCTTCTTTTTTTTTTCAACACGTGTGCATTTTATTCTTTTGTAGACTTTTGACGTTTATGACTGCTTTAGTCAGTCACGTTCATAGTAAGAGGAATTGATGGTAGTTGAAATAAGTCTTGCTGCTGGCTGCTTGGTGTTGGTGGTGGTGGTGGTGGTGTCGTCCCTCTTCACGAGTGGGGATGATCTGTGGCTGTCTCTCGCTCTCCCCAGCTCACCTCAGAAGCAGAGGTGGCAGTGATTCCTTCTAGAGTTGGATACAAGGCCAAAAGGACCGCAAACAGCAGAATCAACAAAGGAATGCTGGAGATGAACGACAGCTGGAAAGAAAAATAAACTCAACTTTTAAAAAGGATGTTCGACAGATTAATACACATGCTTCTTCAAAAAGATAATTATCTGATAGGCTTCATATCCAATCAACCTCAGCTCAGCATACCTGACTGAACTCGGATTGTCCGCAACAGGAAAAAGGAAATATGATATATTTCATTTTTCCTGTTGAGGACAATCCGAGTTCAGTGAGGTACAAGATTCAGAGATCATGCAGAAGCTGCATCTTCATGGATCTAGCACTCTCACACTGTGACAGATAACCAACAAAGCCTGGTGGTATCACAGAGGTAGAGCTAGGGTGCCCCAAGTTAATGGTTGTGATGCTTTGGCCCTGGAACTATACATGACCCAAGGGTCATCATGACAGCACTGTTACTGTTTTCATGGTTGCAGTGGTTGTATGAAATTATCTATTATGTTAAAATCTGTGTGCCCAGTTGATTTTATTTTCCTCAGAAATACAGCACATTTATTTTTCAGCACAAAAGGTTCTAAAATATTACCCAATCAACAAGGTCAGTAAAATCCAACAGTACACTTCTGATCAATCATCAAATCAGTTGATTAGGCTCAGCCTTTTTACCATTTTTCATACTGTTTCTAAAAGGTCATTTAACTGAGATTGAGGGTGACATGTTATTTACATTTACTCAAGTAAATGTACTTGATCATCTGTGCATACAATAATTATCAATATCAATTCACTTGAACACCTTAAAGCCAAAGAGCGATTTTCTCCAAATTCCATACAGTTTTCTTTATAGCTAAAAAACATTGTCTTATGTATTTGATTGACCGACCAACAAACCCAAGTTGGGTGAGACATAGCTGATGAAGATATGATGCGGGTCATTCACCAAACATGAAAATGCTTCTGCTTTAGAAGGAGTATTCAAGTTTTCACTTATTCAACATCTATTGTCTTTAATTGTTCAACCAGCATGCCTCGAAAGAGCTCAATGTTTCTGTACAATCAAGACCTTCTCCATAAATGCCCGCCAATGGATTATACTTTAAATTCTTTAATTAGAATTTCGGTACATATTGCATCCATCCTATCTACAAAACACATGTAATTTCATTTGTGTCTGCTTAGATAGTATAATGGTTAGCCCATCTGCCTTACACACAGAAGGTCCCAGGTTTGATTCCCAGTACAAGTGAAGAGTGTGGAAAACTCATCATAAGGACAAATTTCCCAGTGAACTCAGCAGCTAATTGAGTACACTTTAAGCTGTGTGATTAGGGTAAAAGTATCCCTTGGATGGACTTGTATCCCACCACGGGAGTGGTCATAAAATCTTGTAGGTCTGAAGACCTGTTCTCAACCAAACTTGAGAGGATCACTAAGCTGAACCATACAACAGACGCTGGGACTCAGTCACCAACTGTCGAACTCATATTTATATAACACGCATACTCTTTTTATATATATATATATATATATATATATATATATATATATATAATGCATATGGTACCGATCAAGTTAGCAATATAGCATAATATAAAGCAATGTCTGGTATGTGATGGATTTATTTCATAGTGTGCTTGATATATTCAACTTTATACTTCGAAAGTCAAGTTGTTTTAGAGTTGAGCTGGAAATACATAATAGGAAGTGGATTCACCACACAAACAGGGCAGAAACGAACTTGTTTGTGTTGCAAATCCACTTCCTATATGTATATATATATATATATATATATATATACACACACACACACAAGTGCCTGGAGTTCTTTTTAGTCAAACTTTCAAAATAATTTTGATGCTTGGCTCCTTTAGAATGGGAAAGGTTTTGTGTTCCTATTATTGTTGTTTCCTGCTTTTTTTCCTTATCGAAACAATTGGATCCATCTTATTTAAAAGCGCTGCATGTGATCAGTCTAAATCAAAAGTTGATTTTTTTTTTCCTTCATAGAAATATATCAATAATGTACATACAAATAGGATTCAGTATAAAAAAAAAGAATAAAATCAAGAAAATGGTAAAGTGATATTTACTTCTCAAGTATCAAAAACAATTATTTACCCTTTTAACCAAACTTGATCAATGAGGCATTACAGAATTACCAGTGACACAAGAGAAAAAAAAAAAAAAAAAAAAAAAAAAAAAGGAAATTTAAGAGAGACGATTTAGTCAGAAGAAAAATAGCTCAAAACAGTGCAGTGTTTATTTGTTGTTTTTTCTCCCAGTACTATACAAAGCTCGCAGAAATGTGAACATAGTAAACAAGAGTTAAATCAAACAGAACAGTTGTCAATGGAAAATAATACTAATATCACTTGGTTACTAAAGAGTTAGGAACAATTTGTGTAACATGAGCATGGACTTTTGAGAGTCGATTAACAGAAATGAGTTTTGCTCTCAGAAGCCATCTATTTTGGAAGGAAATGTTTTTCAAAAAATAGAATATTGAAAAACAAGCAGATTTCTAATAATCCATACCTAATAATAAGCAATGTGCAGATGTTTTCTGTCATGCTAAGGGGTGTAACTGATGTAGTAAAATAGAATATCATTCATGTTCTAATGACATAATAAAAATACTGAATTTAAAGAATAATAGAAAAGGTGATAAAAACAAAAATATAAAATAAAAATCTATTGTTGGTAAACAGAACGCTATTCCCCTAACTTACTGAAATGCAAAACTATCATCTACGAATATAAAAAGCTATGTGTACCTATATATTTCACTAGTAACAGCATGTGTACACTAATTAATCATAAATTAGGTGACTAATTTAGAAAGTTTTATAGATAATTATTTTGATTTAAAGAAATATTCTTTTCTTTTTTCACCATCTCTACATTCATTAATTTGCTGGACCACTGCACTTCAATATTTTTAACACTGACTTTATTGTGACATAATAATTTTTAGAACTATCTGAATAATTTTTAAAAATGCTGAAAAAATTAAAACTGAATAAAAAGAAAAACAGATGGAAAAAAAAAAATTTTTAAATTATGCTTTACAAAGTGATCTTTCAGAGAAAATTTTCAATAAAACCTTATGATCCAAAATGCAAATATAATACCTTCATATGCCTTTTATTCAGGAATAACTTGCAATGACATCAAATAAACTTGAGATGTTGAAAAAAATAATTATATTGCACTAAATAAAATAAGCGGCTGACTATAAGATACTGAACTTTTTATTAGCATTTTTACCACTGTTACCATGAGTCACTTATATTTTATATCTCTCCTGAGGAGGAGAGAACGGGACATAATTACAATGATGTTCAAGATAAACGAAAATCTTGTACCAAACAATTTAAACATCTCATTTCTCCACAGTGAACAAAAAGATATTTATGCCACCAATCCAAATCTCATTCAGGGCACGATGAAAAAGGCCCAATCCAATCAAAACTTAGGAAGTGAATCCCTGCCAAGACCACCTTAATAACAAAACAGGTGATCTACAAGATTTCTCTGGGAAAATTCCTTGAGCAGATCCTACAAAACCCACTGATGCTTGAATACACATCTGTAAACAACAACATACTAAAGTATGATGTATGTGACCAACATTCATGGAGATGACATTGGAGTATCTACCTCAACCAAATCCAAGTTAAATTATTCAAAAATTACTTATTTGACCTACATTCCTGTAAACAAAATCTTACTCATAGAGAAAGCTGTTAAAATTAATTTTAAGCAACTTTGGATTGAGATTCTTAAAATCCAAATCTACTTCTAATCCTATTCCATTTTCAGAACTATGACATTACCAGGCGTGCCAAGTCAGGTCAGTGAGTTTCTGTCATTCTTTGATTTGGTACATACAATATACCCTCATATTGCAAACATAAGATTCATTTTCTGCAAAATCTCAAGAAAATCCACAGTCAAAATCAACAGGTTAATGAATTTAATCAAACAGTCGACCGTTCTATTCTTTGGTATAGGGCTCATATACGTAGCAAAGTATTTTGTACATACCAATTTACTTTTGTCCCTGAGATAACGGTAGTCTTCCAGCATACTGCCAAGTTCTTGCCGAAGATTGCTAACTTCTTCTGTGTATTGGTTGCATTTGTGGGTCAGCTCACCCATTTGGTCTTTCGTCTGACCCATCTAAAAATATGTCAAACAAGAAAGAGTCGAGAAAAAAAAAAAAAGAAAAGAAAAAGATAGAATGAGAAAAATTCTTGAACCTGTAATCCTTAAATAACCCTCAAAAGCTTCAGTGTAGTTAATTTTTTCTTTTCTCTTTTTTTTTTTTCCAATTAAAAGAAAAATATTCTTTTGGAAGACATTAAAAATTGATAGATGTAAAAGTTATCCAAAAATTGAATTTGATTTTTAAAAATTACCATTTTTATCTAATCTAATGAAAATTATATTCCTTCAAGTTGAAAGATTTTGGACTTTGTAATTAACAGAAAAGAAAGCATTATCAGTTCAATTTACTCTTCAAAACAATTAAGCTTTGAGATGAAATAACATGTTTACAAATCCAACTTATTATGTGTCAATACATTTTCTAACACATGATAAACTTTGAATAGTACACCAAGTTAGTAAGTTTATATTTTTTCAAAGACATTAATTGATACTTTGATCCCCAACATTTTCAAATGAATATTCATGAATCCTTCAGCAATCATATATATGATATACAAAACTCATAGAAACAAGATATAAATATTGTTTAGTGGGCCAGTCACTAGGATTGATTTTCTTCATTAGAAAAAAAATACCCTTCTTTTGTTTGTTCATTGGTTTCTGTCATGCTAGAGCAAACAGAAAAGAGGAAAGGGGTGAAGCAAACAGTGTGTCTACATCTCCATTACAACTACTATTACCACTGCAGCTCAGTAGTAGCATGGAAAACAATTCCACTAAATATAAGCATCTCTGATTTTTCATGAATATAACTGACTTTTGTTTTATTGAGAAAGAAATTCATTTTTTATTCATTCTATTGCCCAACTGTTTAAAAATCATTAACTAAGAGAAAATATGAAAACCTGTGAGAAATTGACAGAAAATTAGTTTTGTTCAAGGAAGGCATTTTTTTTTTTTCTTTTCACAATAAATACATTTATTCTAATATATATATGCGCATAATTCATCCATAATGTAAATAATCCCGTCCTTTTTCACGGGTACTATGCAAGTTAAAAATAACTTATTTCAGTGTTACCAAGTCAAAATCATAGGTTTTCTTGCCATAATCAAAATGCCGAATTACCTCCCTTGTAAATTGAAAGATATAGGGAAGTATAAGGGAGATAACTCCAAGACATTGAATTAAAGGTATTTGTAGCTTAGCTTAGTCTCGCAAAGGGCTGAACTGGTGGGAGATGTAGTTAGGACTGACATAGCCACATGAGCTTGCTAATTGAAATTCATTTTTCTCCACGAAATACTCAACTTCATACAACAACAAAAATTGAAATCTGTTCAGAAAAAAGGCTATTTTGTGTAGTAGAAATACACTTTCAGGTACTATACTAATATGGTAATTTCAATTCTGTCACAAGTATAAATCCTGTCTCAAAGAGAAGAATCTGATTGATAAGCAGAAGACATTCAAGCTGTATGTTCAGTAGTAATAACTTTTCTGAAGATTCAGTTTCAGCATTCCAAAAGTTCTGAATTGAACTCAAAACGTTTGGGATGATTAAAAAAAAAATAATAATAAAACAACACACAATTAAAACAAAATTAGCGAAGATTATACACCTGGGAATATGTTACTGAATAAGCAATTAAGGGACCCTTTCAGCACTTCCTTTATTCTATTTCCTAAAAGTCAATTAGAGCATGAAACTAGATAAACAGGAAGACAAATCATATGTACAAGGCAAGTCGATAAAGGGACCAAACTTCTGAAACAGCACGCCAATGAGACTTTTTCTTGCACCAGTGCCTGAAATGTTATGTAGCAGTGACCTTGACGTTGCGTATAGAAAAAATTTTTTAAAACTGCATCAAGCTACGTTCGTTAGTTTTTGAGCTACACTCCCCAGGGAGAATGTGTTTGAACAGCACTAGACATTACCTTGTCTTGTGTCTGCAGACAGATGAACAAAATCTTTGACACAACACAAGACAACTATCATCCTCTAGACGCTTTGCTCTTCAGATTTGAACCCTGCTGACTTATTTTGCATTCAAGCCTTTTTCAAAGGCAATAGATGATAAGAAAAGTTATAACAAGCCATAAATTGAATTTCTAGTCTGTAAAATTTTTCTCTATTTATTATATATATATATATATATATATATATATATATATATATATATATACTTTTCATCTGATTATTAGCAGATCTATTGATGGCTTGTTAGTATTCTAATCAAGACTAATTCTTCAAAAATTTACTTAATTTGAAAATCTGTACAGGTCAGGTACTTAACTTTTAAAATTTGGCCACATCTATTGATGTACTCTCCCACCAAATGCGACACAAGGTCAGGGCTTTATGTGGAGAAAATTTGACCACATAGTGTAAGTATGAGATGAACATAATAGATGGTCTGCATGAGACTCATCTGAACGACAAGCAAATTTAAGGTCTACAGTTGACCACTATGTGTTTACTGATAAAATCCTATGAACGTATTTCATTAGGGAAAAAAGTTTCACAATAATCCTTTTGTTAAAAGTTACAGGTATTATGACATGTCTGTAGCACTTGATCTTTCACAATATGACAACATTTGAAGAAAACAAAATTACCGGAGGAAATGCTGAAAAGATGCATAATACCAAAATTATGGTGAATGGGGTAACTGCAATACCTCAGTATGGGAATTATATGGGATGTGTCTAAATCAATTTTGTGGGGGATGAAATGCAACATGCAAACAGGGCTGGGCAGGAGGTAAAGACCATCACACACCTCACAGGCAGCACAAATTTAGTTGGGGGTCAGGAGAGGGATGACAATGAACAGAAAGAGTGAAATAGATGATAAGAAAAGTGATTGACGTACACAAAGCATTTTAGAAAATTACAACAGTAATTCTATTTAGATAAGACCTTCATTGTTTATGATAACTTCGGGTTCTCCTAAGATCTTGACGTATCTCCTGAGAATATCTCATTTCTTGGAAGAGTTCATATTTATAATGAAGACCTCAATTGAAAGACATATTTAATCCCTTGTGTGGTGTGAAATGTGAATATTAGTTACCATATCATTTGCAAATACACTAAATAGTCAAGTTACTTTCTTAACTTTCATAATTACAACCGATTCAACTACTGAACCTCATGTTCTCCCCAGAAGAGATCGCTACATAATCATAATGATGTTCAAATTACTGCAAAATCTTGTTCCCAACGATTTAAACATTTCATTTCTCCATAGTGAATTTAGAGGTATTTGCACCACTATTCTAACTAGTCCAGGGCATGACCAATCCAACTATAGTGGTTCTCGGTGTTTGAACCAAGACTTTGAAATAATTTTCCCACCAAGATCACCTTAATAACAAAACTGGTAAGCTTTAGGACTTCTCCAGGAAAATAACTTAAGCAGATCCGAAACAACCCACTGACACCTGGATACACATCCATAAACGATAACAGCATACTAGAGTATAACTGTAAATGGTTGACATTCGTGATGACATTGAAGAATCCACTTACATCATAAAGTTAAAGTTCAGATAAGTAACTATATGGCACATTTAATTACATCAAGTTTATTTTTTTTTAAAAAGATACGTTTAGCATATTATTAAAAAATGAATTAACTTTTTTGAAATGACAAAATTTCTATGTTAATGTATTTCGGAGAATAGTAAATATTCCCCAAGTTGAGTGAAATAAAAAAATTATTAACTAGTTTGATCTTTACCCAGAACACCAAATATGCTACAATTTTTCATTGAATATTTTAATTTGTAGTATTTTCACATCTCTGGAATTCCTAATATTTTCATTTGTACTAAAATCTAATTCCAATTATGAGTAAAACTGTCCATTTTTGAAAAAAAAAAAAAAAAAAGAAATTGAAAAAAGAAATACAGGGGGATATAATTCCTGCTATCTAAAAGAAAGCCTCAAAAACTGATGTCCTTGTGGTCTCTATAAAGAATAATGAATATGAAAGTTAGTATGCAATTAATAATATTTTTGATCCTTTTAGCACATCAACTACAGAGACAACCAGTAAAGACTACCAGAGAGCAAACCAATCAAGATATTATGATAAACAAACAACAAAGATGAAGATGTTAGTGCAAGAGACCAATTTCTAAAAAGCAAAAAGAAAAAACAGTTAATTGCTAATTAATTTGCCCATTTCAACCTTTTTTTGATAAGAAAGACAGAGGCTCTTCATTGCAACGTTGTGTTGTCTTACCAAGAAAACATGGCTATTTTTAACCAAGAACACTTCTACCAACAGATAAGGTGAAGAGGCCGGATGGAAAATCACAAATAACCCTATCCAGAGAGTACATACCACTACTTAATGCTAGCTAAAAATTGAACAAAATCAGTTCATATATAGCTACAATGGAGGGGGATGTAACTAAGCAAGATCAAATTTTTCGTACATACAAAAAAAAAAAAAAAAGTTTAATACAACTCCAATCATAAACTGTATTCTTCCCACAACTTAGAAAATAGTCCTTTTTGAAACTGAACTTATTTCAGGCTAATGACTTTTCATTTAATCTAAGAAGTTATAGAGAATTAATATGGATAAATCAAGTAAGTAGGTCCCTTTTGTAGATTATTTGAACAAAATATGGTTGGACGATTGAAGTTTTAATAAACTTATTTCTGTATATGTTGATTGAAATTTTAAAAATTTAGTGATAACTTTTCTTCCCAATATTTTTTTTTCATGTAAAGTTTAGACCCTTTTAACTATGCAAAGAGAATATAGTAAGGAAAGAGAATCACAAAATTTTCAAAGATTTAATAAAAACTAGGATTGTGTAATTAAATAAATCACAACCGGTGGGAGACTCAAAAATGAATCTTGAGTACTCATTTTTGTACCCGTTCTTCCTACAAATCAATCAAGAAGGAGTTTAAGAAAAAGTAGAGAAAGTTTTCAGTTTTAAGATTAATCAAATTGATTGAAAAGGTTGGAGTATTTCAGATATCACCAAAGAATTTCCAAGCTCTTTTTTTTCAGGTTTTAAATCTAGCTAGACCTTACAGCAATAATATCATGATAGATATTCTAATACTATAGTAACCATTTCTTTTTCAAGCACTTCTAGGTTATGTTGATTAGGGTAAGAGGATACATTGCTGGTCTTGAGTCTTAACGACAGCAGTAGTATTAACATATATCTATATCTTTTACTTGGGTGTAGGTGTGTTAAGTGATATATCCCACAAAATGTATCAAACTGTCAATAAGGAAAGATAGTTGTATTGAAATGAAATTAATTCATACCCTGTAAATTTTATTTTTCGAATATATGGATCAGTTCAAGAAATGCGGTTTCTATGCAATTCATAAATTCTTGCCATTTGCTGCTCATGGTTTATATCATGAGACGAGACTTGAAATAAATAAATATTCCAAAGCAAAACTATACATAATGAAACAACAGAACAGTCAATGATGATGCAACCATAGAATGAAAGAATGTAAATTTTGATCGGCTAAATGACCCATACTGTAATTGTGACCAAACCTTCAGATGAGATAAACAGTTATATTCTGTAGATTTTTTCGGACAATTGAACCCCTCATTACTTGCATTGTTAACACAACATTTTAGCCAATTCATTCTCCGGCCTTCTTCTACCTGAATATGATGAAGGTGAATAGAATCTTTCCAATGGTAGCAATGCTACTAAATCCAATGTTATAGCATTGCTAACATTGGAAAATATCATATAAACAAAATTTTGTCAGCTGCTCCAGGAGAATCCTTGTTCTCACTTTTTCCACCCTTCACAAGTAGCCTTGAATCATTATCTGATTCACTACCCAAGTAGGAAGACCCAAAACAAAAATTTCTTTGGAGATCTCATCAAGCACTCCTAAGTGCTAAAAAATTCCCACTTATCTTTTTGCATGAACTGCTTTGACAAGAATTTTATACCATATAAAATAGTGCGAAATTACTCTCAATATAGTAATGGGATTTTACTGTTTCATTTAAACACAAAATCCTTGTAACTCATCATTCAACTCTGCCAAGATATCCCTTTTGGGTCATCTTGCCAGGCCCAAGCTCAGGTAAAGGAGGAAGGCTGGAAGTGGGGCTGGCAACCCGGCTCCGTAAAAACTTCTTGCTACTGAATCTGCAGCGGAATCATCCAACCAATTGCCTCAGGGATCAACCCAACGAAAGCCTGGTCAAAAGAGATTCTAAAGAAGAGCTCTAAACGTATGTGGTTCAAATCCTATGGGAGGATAGTTCACTGAACCACCTTTCAACGACAAATGCAGATAGGGACCTGGAATATCAAGAACCATGTTTGAATGGGAAATCAACCCAAGACTAGAATCCATGGGGGAAAAGAATAATTGACAGGCTGAAGTAAATTTGGAGAAAATCATTCAAAGGCAACTGGACTGACACGGGCACAGAAGATGAGAGCTGCCCAGAATCGAGTCCACTAGCAGGATGGGATCAGTGTTGCCAATTCAAAAAATGTTTTCATGCCAATTTGACAGCAATAAAGCGCTAAGCCAAAAAAATGCCAAGGAAATGGCCAAAAATGCCTCAAATAGCCAAAACGCACCAAAAAAATGAGCTAGAAAATGGTCAGAAAAATGCCCGAAATGACCACGCTAATTTAGTGATTTTTTGCACTGCATAAAGCGCTAAATTGATGACACTGGGTGCGGTTGTAGCCCTAAGCTTCACAAGAAGTGAAAAAGGAATAAATACTCAATTTTTCACAATTCAACGAAAGAACAAATGCTGCTTCCGAAACTATTTGAGAAAATTTCATTTAGGAAATGAAAAGCAGAGCCTACGATCAAAGCCTTCACTGAACCTCAAACAGACGACAGAAGCTAGAATTCACAATGAGACGACAGTGATGGGCCCAAAAAACATGGAAGACTAAAGAAAGTAACAATGAGTAAGAAGACAAAGCAGGACAGATTAGGGAGTTCTCAGTGTGAAAGAAGAAGAAGAAGAATTCAAAGAGGAGGACACAGCAGTGGCAGGAGGAAAAGAAAAGGTTTGGTGTGAGGAGTGGCTGTGGTAGCAACAGCAGCAGCAACAGTTGTGGCTGAAGTTTGAAAGTGTGACAATCCATGCACAGTTCCGTTGTAGTGTACCTGAGGTGGTGATTGGTCAAGGTTTAACCTGCTGCCCGGAGAAAAAGTAAATGCAGCAATCTGCTGCTGCTGGTGTTGCAGCTGTAGCTGCCCTGGCTCTCTTGCAGCAGCAGAGCAGCAGGGAGGAGAAGTAGAAGTAGCAGCAGTGGTGGTACTTTCAATGTCAGTAGAAGCACTACTACCGTCGGCTGGCAGTAGCAGCACTGTGGGGCTGACGCTCACCTCCTGTTTGGCCTGCTCAGCCTCTTTCTGGGCATCAGTCATGTTGGACTTCCAAAGAATTTCTTTGTGTTCCAGTTTATCTTTTAATGCTTCCAACTCTCGGTAAGATTCTTGCAGTTTGTTGTAATCAGAGGACAGCTGCAAATTTTCTTTCCTTGATCTGAAAAAAAGCATGGAATCAGCATAAAAGACTTAAATGGATCTTCTCTTGAAAGGTATTTACCAAATCTGGGACAAGGACATGAGGATTTTTTTTTTTTTGAGATGATGGCCCAGAACCTCAGAAATAATGGCTTAGATAGTAGAAATCTGTCTTTACAGTACTGTGATATGAGGAGGGAAGCAGGGATCAATAAACAAAGTCTATCAATATTTTTCATTTGTTTCAAGTATAACTTTGCAGTGTATATAAGGACTGATTTTCCCAGAGAGATATTTCTAATCTCTTATGCTAGGGATGAGAAAGTCAGACATTTGAACCCGGCCAGCCCCTACTGTGGAGGCTAGCTTCTTTATCATTGATAGCAACAAGAAACTTGGTTCAGAATTTCATGTCGACATCTTCAAGTATCTATTTGATGGATGCTATTTTTCGCATGGGAAAAAATAAACTGCAAGCTAGAAAAGAGTCAAATGATGTTCTGTTGCCAATGAAAACAGCTTTTGTCAGCTAGTGATTTTTGAAAATCTCAAGTTAGTCAGATTGGGAGTGGCTGCCCTAATGTAAAGGTTTTGCTTATGCATGGGTTTGCTCGAAGTCAAGTAGCTGTGACTGATGGACATGTAACATGACCCTTATTGTCTATCCCCCTTTTTTTTGCCAGTAGTATTCTCTCTATATCTTTCTCTCCATACTTGAAACAACTGATATCTGTACTATGAATACAAGACAGTATCAGTGCCATGTTGATATGTTCATGAACTCAACAAGGTTTTTTCTTTGTAGTCAGCCAATGGATGATAAATAAAAGCTATGAATTCCAGAACCAATGATCTATTACGACTATCATTTGTACCTGCATTTTCCTGTTTACAGATGCAAACCCAGCGGCATTATATAACAGTACAATGAAGTTCTATGGAGGTGTGAGTGAAATCCATTTCATTTCCAGGTAAACTATGGGTAAAATAAAGCAGAGTGGGCTCTCAGTCTAAGAGAAGAGCAATACTGAATTCAAAACCATGGGGAAGGCAACAGGAAACCATTCCACAATCCCAACCAGGAACAATTCCGGCAATGAACAGAGTAATTCTGGACAGCCATGATCCCCACATCCTAAAGGGATACAATACATAGGGAAAAGGAGGTTTTGCCCAAAGATAGTTGAACTTATCATACAAAGTGATGACAATTCAACTAACTATTCAATCAAAAGGACCGATTTGAGCCCTAAAAAGATTTTCTGGTCCAACAAGTGACATGAGCCGAGAACAAAAATATCAACTAGCATCTCAAAGGGAAATCATGAATCACTGTCACCCATATATGTTGCTTCTTACCCTGTAGATTAAACAGTGGTGGTGGTAGAATTGAGTTACCTTGATGAAAATACTACCAGTATGGTTTGAATCAAATTTATGATGAAAAAAAAAAAAAAAAAAAGGTTTAGTTTGTCACTTGATAGGGTGATCAATTAAAAAATTGGAAAAAAGGGATGATCAATGAATAAGTTACTCTCATTGCCTTCTTTGGGCTATTATCACTAGAAACCATGTAAAACAAGTGTAAATGTTGTTGGACACAAACTAAGTTTTTACTATGAATATTTAGGGCTGGGCAAAGTCCAGGTAGATAGATCCATAAATACATACATATAAATATTAGAACACATGAATAACCTAAACCCAGCAACAGTAATTAAGCCAGTATGTCGTGGGTGGTAATGATTGATTAGAAAAAAGAGAAAGTATTTCAAGAGATAATTGCACATATCTATTGCAAAATAAGAGACTTGATTTTTCACCAGGCAATAATAGAACAATTTCACATGAATGATGTTGGCTACTTACAGCTTCATCTCAGCTTCTATAGCTTGTATCCTCTTCCTCAGGTTTGTACATTCTTCTTTTAATGAATTTAATTCACCTTGAAGAGAAATAATAATAGAATATTAAAATTTTCTTCACCATAAAATGGCAGCAGATCAAATTTTTAACATGCATGACATTTTTTTCCTTCTTTTCAGTGGGAATGTCCAAGTATCTATCAAAACACAACCATCTCATTTTGAATTCTTATCAGTGATACTTCCAGGCTTTTCCAGGATTTAAAGTCAGCTTACACTGCCATTCATCAATTTTAGAACATTAAATTGCGAACTAGGACCCTAATTACATAAACAGGACCCTTAGGAAACTAAGTCCATAGCGACTAATCTAGAGAATCACTATGGAAACAAAATGTCCACTCGGTTAATGTAATGGTTAACATGTCTGCCTCACATGCAGAAGGTCCTGGGTTCAATTCCCAGTACAAGTGGAGAAAGTGGGGAAACTCTTCATCAGAAGAAATTTCTTGATGCACTTGGCCACTAATTGAATACACTCCAAGCTGTATGATTAGGTTGGTGTCCCTTCCTGCCAAGGGGGTGGTCATAAAAATTTGTGAGTATAAATTCTTGGTCTCAACCAGACTTGAAATTTGCAAGGATCACTAAGCTGACACACGCGGCAGAAACCAAGATTTCATCAATGGCTGTTGTCTCTAAAGAGATGGGACGCTTCATCCTACCCCAACCAAACACCAAATGCTAGAATTTATGGCAGTTGTCAAACTCCAACCTAAAAACAACAAGAACGATCCTCGTTGTCTATCACATCACGTTAAACTAAACCTATACATAAAAATCAACATTTCCCCCTTTGATTTGAAATCATAATTAAATGATTGGTAGATGGCTGTCCTACCAACTAAGCTAAACTGACAATTCTTATATAACTACATATTTATTTATCTTATATACAATACAAAAGTTGTAATAACCATTTCGGTTGAAATAGAAGTTGGAGAGGAGTTTGATTCCTGCAGCAGCCAGGCTTGTTCATTTATGTACTTGTAAAATATACAAAGTCTCAATTCAAGTTCTAGGCAATCTAATCCATTCTTTGGTTCTTTAACTAGACGTGTTGCAACAATTCAATTTATTATTAGGTTCACACTTACCAGTTCTCTGGATATGAATCAGATTTTTGTTCAGTATCATCATTATCTAAATAAGTGGTCACCAACCTTTTTTTTGCCTGGGAGACACTTTTGCATTTTTTTTTAGGGTAAAATCACTGTACTGCACACTAATATTTCAAATCCAGTCAGCGAGTTAACAGTCATTTCAAACGGCTAAAAATGGCCACATTATTTTAAAAAATGGCTAAAATTGCACAGATTTTATTTCCAAGTAACTGGGCAATACTCTCCCAAAACTTGTACAAGGGTCACAAAGTGTGAATATACAACATATTCATCATATGTTGAGACAATGAAAATAAAAGCCACTGTGTTGGCTAGCAATTTTTGTAAAAACTCCCATTGTCATTTTAAAACATAAAAAACAGTGATTTTTAAGGTGTCAAAGCAGCTCTGTGACAGCCTTGTAACCATGTAATAAGGTCTATTGCCCATTTAAAATCATAAATTGCCCAGACTGGTGATCACTGATCTAAATGCACCTTGAGATTATCTTAAAGACACAAAAGAAGGAAATGTTTTATTATGATACTTGAACCAAAATAACTTTGAACCATCCTACTTCAAACATCACTTTGGGTCCAGTGGCTTGAGATAAACGATTCTTTCTTTTCTATTAACTGTTATCTTCATCCATTTCATTTTAAAATAGATCTAGCAAATAATAATGATTATTTGGTTGAAGGCAATACTTACTAATCGCACAAACAATAATTTATGATTTTTACCACTTGTAAAATTCTCCATGATTCATCATTTTCGAGTTCCAACAGAAAAAGACAATTTAGGGGACATAATGTGGAAGGAAGGCACAGAGGAACATTGAAGGCAAGAGAAGCAGAGGAAAATAGTGGGTAACGTACTCGACAAGTTTGAACAAATAAATGGTAGGATAAGTACCAGAAAAACAAAGAAGGGTTGTAAAGGAGAGAGAATTGCTGAAAGTAACAAATAGGAACCTGTAGAGAACCATGAGAAAAAAAAAAGAAAATATCCAAAAACAATGATATTTACTTTTGTTTTTTGCTGTGGGCCTGTGCGGCGAGTCGTGCGTGCTCTTACCATGGTGCGTGTCTTTTTGACGAGTATTTTTCTCAGTTTCAAGTTCTTCCTGAAGAACTTTGACTTTATCTGGAATAAAAGAACAAGGACCATAAGTATATGACCACCATCTGTGGTGGTGGTGAGTAGTAGGATGAGGAAGAAGAGCAAGTCTTTTTTTTTGAGCTGATCAATCTCCATACTTGTAGAATACTGCAATATGGAAATATTCCGAGAGTATTATTTCCAATGGCTTTTTCTCTTTTTTTAAATACAAAAATGCCCAACTTGTACATTCTACAGCATAGCATTAATGACTTCATGCCTTTAATGGACAGAACATCTCTTCTTATTTCTGTTGTTTAACATAAGTAGGACCGATCGACTGAGAGACTGACCGAAAAGCATCCAATGGAGATGTGTGCATGCATCTAAAAAAATAGAAACTTGATGTAATCCCCAAGATGAACTAGATTAATACCAAGGTCATGAAGTGTATCTTTAAGAAAGAGATCTATAAAAATGACTCAAAAAATAAAAATAAGAATTTTTTTTTTTTTTTTTTTCTCAATCTAAAGGTTATTGCTATTAGATCAGTCCTCAATGGGTACTTTACAAATGTGGTTTGATGCTCAGGATCACTAGGTAGTTAATATCTGGATGGTCAGTCCCAATGCTCTAATCATTAGCTTGAGCCCAAATTACCACAAGCTTTTTGATTGTTCTACAATATCCCAAAACCGATTTCCCCTCGATGTATCAACATCTTCCTATAATCTAAATACTGGTTTTCAAGTACACTGATGCCTCTAGATTAGTAATCTTATAAGAGAACCTGACAAAATGTTTTTTTTTTTTTACAAATGAAAATGTGTGCGTGTAAGTGTTTGTGTGCATGTCAGTGTGTGCGTGCGTGCGCGCATCCCTCCCCCTCTGAAATAAAGAAGTGCATCGTACTTACTTCTTAGCTGTTCTGCCTCATTTCGGTTTTGCTTGGCAGATTGTTGCGCCTCCTGGAGTTGTCCTGTAATGACCCGAATAAAAAGAAAAAAAGATTTCTGATGACGTCTCAGTTTCATATTTTGTTTTCATTGCGGGGGGGGGGGGTCTCCACATTTCTGTTGCCTCATGGCTTCAAGATTATTACAAAAACAGAAAACATGAAGAGTTGTGGAAAATCAATAGAAAAATCAATTCCATCTGAAGTATGCATATTTGGATGCAAGAAATACATTTACACTAAACTCTATACTTGTATGATGTATTTTGACAGATACTATGCTCGTCTATCAAATCACCATAGCCCCACTAATGGACTGTCCGATCAACTAGCCAAGTGAGCTACAGATTCTTCTTTGTTTATCTGTGTGTCAGTGAGTGGGGCTCCTGGTCACATTTTCAATTGAATTCATATGAAGAAGAACCCCGCACTTCTTTTCCAGTTACTTATTCATTTTAGACGTACAGGATAAAATAGAAAGAAAAAAAAATAAGTTTTCTTAGAAAATTCAATGATCAAAGTTATCCCTTTATAGAAAATTAAAGAAACAGAAAAAGAAAAGAACTGAACACTTACGCTTTTTCTCCATTAGCTCATCTTGAGTCTCTTTATGCCTTGTTTTCTCATGTTCAAGTTGATCTTTTAGGTTTAAGAGGAAAAGAAAAAGAAATTTTAATGTAACCAATGATAGAAATTAAAAAGGCAATTCAATCTCAACAGGACCAGAAACCTATTTTTAACTACTAATAGCAAGAAAAGAAAAAAAAAAAATTATATATATATTTATATATATATAGTTCATAGACAAGTTACCAAGTCCCTTTTCAATGCAAAATATCAATCTAATATAAAAGTCCTATTGTGATGGAGAAGTGAGATGTGAATCCAAAATACAAAGGTTAACTGTTGCTTTGGCAAACATCAAGCACATTTTATTTTAAAGAATAATGCACAAGAGCCTTAAGCAGCCCCTTCATGACTTACACTGATGCATAATAAATAATCTCTGATGGTTAATTGATGCGAGTTACAAGACAAAAGACTAATATAGTACAATATTCCTTTTCAACAACTCATCAAATATGGGATCTCCAGGTTTTATTTATTTTTGTCTAACTCTAACAATTGAGTTTTGGTTTTATTTTTGTCAACTGAGCTGAACTGACAAATCTTATATACCAACAAATTTATCTATATATACACTACAAAAATTGCAGTAATCATCTTCAGTTGGAAACGAAGTCAGAGAGGTGTTTGGCCCTCCTCGTGTATATGTATTCAACACTAAACAATATCAACTTTTTTTTCATCAGATAAACATTAAAAAGATTTGCAGTTATTCAAATTTAAAAAATAGACAATTCCACGGAAGAAAAACTCTGGGATCATTTAAACCTTAATTATTACTTACTGATGTCTCTTAATATGCAGTTTGAATCACTTGTCAGTTATAATGGGTTGAGGTCTCTTTCCTGCTCATCCTTGATATGTCTAATCATATTGCAATTGTTACACTTCGTAATGTTAAGTAAGAACATAGTTGATATCTTTGTCTTTCACCAACAGAGTGTCTATAAAATCCCCATCCATTTCCTTACAAAAATAGACGGGTCTGGTTAGTCACTCAACGGAAAAACCACCACAAGACCAACATCTTTTAGCAGTATGCCATGTTGGGGTGATCAATATAAAAATTTGATCTCTTGCCCTTTGTTGGATCACAAAAAAGTTTGAATTTCAGAACAAAAAACAAAAAAAAAAAACAAAAAATAATGTGAACGCAGCCAGACATAATCTATGGACCAATTTAGCTTAAACTTACATTTTAAATTGAACTTCCCAAGCACACATTAAAAGCCTGGGTGATAGAAAAAGTGAGGGGGGTCCAGACACGATAAGAGGTAGATGTTTAAATTTTCAGTTCTCTGCATTGGTATGGCCTGTACAGCTCATACGCATATAGCTAGCCAGACCAACTTGGAAACTGAAGAAAACCTGTCGACAGTTTCTAATATAGGTTCCTTTAGTACATGAAGATCCATTACATATACAGATAACAGTTTCTATTAGAGACTTTATGGATGCCCTGTGCACTCTCTAAATGCTTTTTGGCACATTGACATCTATATAAGTCATGTAGGTCTAAACATTAATTTATGATGGATCTTTTCAGGCTAACAAATATGTAGAATTTTCTCACAAGATTATCAAAACTCCCCTTTAGGTTATAAGTAAATAAGAGATGAAATGGATTTTCTTGCACATAAATATTTATATTGATCACATCACATAAGTATCATAGCTTTATGTAAAAAGAAAATTCAATGATAATAAATATAAACTACATTTTGCTCACAATACCTTACCCAGTCTTTTTAGTCTTCATTTTAGACACTTAAGGTTTTAGGGTTTCCAATTTCAATCTTAACAGCAATAAGCTAGCATTTCTTTTGTCACTATTCTATGTTCTGGGACAGAAATAACTCCCTTCTTACTAACCCTTTGACGTGGACAGGGTCTGAAAGGCTTTGCTTGGGGTAGCGCAGAAGTAAATTTGGTGGGGGGGGGGGGAATCTATATGTTAAAGATTTTCAAGGGACATAATCCAGCAAATTTCTTCACTATTTCTCTGTCAAAATTGGAAGAAAAAAAAACAACAAAAAAAAAATCAAGCAAGGTTTTCATTACAATTGCCACAGAATATAGCTCATTCATTTTCTCCAATTTCTGTACACCATAAAAGGGCTGCTTAAAACATCACTAAACATGCAAGCAGGTGAAAATGATAGACAGGTGCCATCACACATGGATTTTTCTCTTCTCTGAATCTTTCTTCCACCCTACCACACATTTATACAGGCTTTATTTTTCTTTCTTTTACAACAGAGATTATCATAAAATATCAAAAGATCAAGAAAATACATTAAAAATGATAAGAGATCAAGAACAACAAAAGTTAGTGGTTAGCAGGGCTAGCGAGAAGCTATCTGAACAATTAGGGATGATCAAGTATTTTGGTTACTTTCCACACAATTTAGTGGAATTGAATTCTGAAGTATTCAACATGCATAGCAGCAGCCATATTTATTGGCAATGAACTACAAAGCTCTCATGAAAGAAAAATTTCAAGATTTCAAATTAGAAGTCTGAGTGCTCTTAACAAGAGTGGGGTTCAATGATTGGAACAAAAAAGTTATTCCCTTGAATTATTCTTCAAAGCCAGACATACACAGAAATAGTCTCTAATGATAGGTTTATACCTTTTCTCCCCTTCACCTGTTTAAAGCTCTCAAAATCTACGAGATGTTTTTATGCACAGACAATTTAAACAGAAATTTTATATTAGTTTTGAAATTGAAATAAAAAATCTTCTGTACATAAAAATATTAGCGTAAGAAGATTTTTAAAGCTTTAAACAGGTGAAAGGAAGAAAAAGTAAATAAAGGTATAAGGGAATACACAGTATAAACCTTTTTTAAGAGATTATTTTAGTATAAGTCCAGCCTACAATTTTTTTTCCCTAAATCATTCGGGGGGGGGGGGGGATAACTATCTAAATTGTTGCTCTTGTAAGAGCAGCAAAATTCTGAAATAACACACAAGATTTAATTCTAATTCAATTCTTATTATCCTTTCGATAATGAAATAATAGAGTATCAAGTTTTATAGGAATTTTTAATTCATATTCAATCCATTGATTTACAAGAGTAATGCACACACTAGTTAAATAAAATGGTTTTACTTTATTTGTTGATATAAATAAATTTTAATCATTTTTTTCAAAGAAAGAAAGATTTTGTAGCACCAAAAAAAAAAAAAAAAAAAAAAGTGGGGGGGAGGTAAGAAGGATTTTGCATGTATTTTGTGAAGAACAAAAGCAAAGATAATCTATATCTAACATTTGTGAGACAAAGAGAAAAGGCTTTTTGCAAATTGTCGTAGCCAGAATATAAGCAAATGGACCCTCTTGGAATAAAAATTCTCTTATTACTTTTGCAACCAAGCAATAATTAATATTTATACTTTTTTTCCTCTTAAAGCAAAAGCAGAAGCAAAATTTAGGACCAACATTTATCATTATAACAATATGTATAAAAAATAAGATTCAATATGAAGGAATTTAAAAAGATTAAAAAAGCAAATATGAAAATATATTTAGTCAGAAACATCTAAAACCATTTCATATTGTTCAATTCTTTAAAATTCTCCATACATAAATACAAAATTTAATCTGTCTCGTTGCCAAGTGTATTTTTCAATGTTTAAAACTTATTTTCAAACAAATCAACTACTACGTACAACAGAATATCAAATGTAATACATATTGAAACATGTTAAAACGTCTTAATAAATCAAATGAGTAGAAAATATCTTAACAGATCTATAAAAAAGCTACCTTATATTTTTATATCGGAATCCCTGGGTTAATACATCCTCTAAAAGTGTAGCAAGAATCATAACTGCGTTAAAACTTGGCAAAATGAATAAAAAGGAAGTAATGCAATTAATCCTGGACCTGAAATTTTTTTACAAATCAATTTTTAGACAATTTTTTTCTTTTATACTCAATAGTATAAATAGTGCTTCAATTCTGTTTGGATAAACGATTTAAGTATTTTGAATAAAAAATGTGCTAATCAGATTCACATGAATTAGGGGATACTTGCACACTCTCCCACAATTCTGCTGATGTACTTTTCACTTTCTAGATTGTGAAAGAATAATACTATCATAAGGCAAGTTATCTCATCCATAGCCCTGGACTGACAACATGCTGAGAATGATTATCTCATGGCAACAGACAGATTAATTGAAGTGAATAAATATGAAGAATAGCCCATGTTTCTACAATTATAACATGAAATATCATTGCAATTCAATAGTTGTTTGGGCCACTATCTTTGTTGTTTGGAACAATGCTTTTTTTTCTTGTCACATATTCCTGAGACATTAACCTATCTACTGAAAAAACAGTTAAGAGGCAAATGTTACCAAAGGCTCTAGAATCCAAGCAACTAAACAGAGCACAGAATTGGACATAAAATGGAATAATTACAAAAGGAAACTACTGTTTAACGCACACTCAAAAAATGCAGCACTAATTGGATATCTGTTAAATCAAAACCTATGGGAAGTAACATGATTAATCCTCAACTTTAAACTTTTAAAAATTTTCCAAGTCTAATTCTATGCTCCAGTTATTAGTTAGGATTCTAGAGCCTTCAGTAGCTTATGTTTCTCAAGACAATATAGTGATTACTCATACTCCAAAACATTTTTACATATTGATACATTTTAAGACAAAAATACAAAATAAGTAGATCAGAATAGTTTCTTTGATTATTTGTCTCAAAGGAGATTAAC
Source organism: Thysanoteuthis rhombus (assembly GCA_963457665.1). Taxonomy (NCBI): domain Eukaryota; kingdom Metazoa; phylum Mollusca; class Cephalopoda; order Oegopsida; family Thysanoteuthidae; genus Thysanoteuthis; species Thysanoteuthis major. The sequence goes on along the minus strand of OY735228.1, from coordinate 37,747,283 downwards.
TTCCAGAATATACAAACATTGATATATATATATACAATTGGATTAAATGGTACAGTACCGGGCCATTCATCTGACTTCCAGAAAATCATCTAGTTTTTAAACTGGTATGCATCATCTTAGTTCACTGCTCAGCCACTTTTTTTTTTTTTTCTTCTATTCCAGACGTAGAGGATTTTAATTGAATAAACAAACCATGTTTTCAAAGTGGAATATGTTATACACTAAACAGTCTTCACTTCTCTTAGTCACTTTTCCTCGTATACATCATACTCTGTTTCAAGAATATCAAATTGATTTACAAAGATCAAGCAGACTTTTTTTTAGAGGTTTACTTATTCATATCAGTTGAATACTATTTATTTCCATATTTTTCAATGTTTTATTTCTATATTCCAAGTATACATATATTAGGCCTTGGTTCAGAAATTGGGGTCCCCTCTAGGCCCAAGCTTGCAAGATAAATGGTCCAGTACTGTAGTACAACTTGAAATAATTTGATGCAATAATTTCTGTCTGAATTTCTGAGATGAGGAATTATCATCATTATAAACTGATTATTCAAACTGTTGTCCTCATTTTGGTGGTTATGGTCACAACATTTTGATGGCTGTACCCTCCAATCTATGAGACGATGACCTGGTTGATAGAAGAATTGGTTAAGCACTGCAGCTTACCTGGAGGTCTTAAGTTCAATCCCAGGGTCAAGTAGTGGAATCCAGTGAAATAAACAGAAGTGGCACCACAAGAATAAATTAAACAAAAGAATAAGATAACAGAAGAATTGACAAATACAAGATATCCCTTAGAACAGACAGTGGATCCAGTAAGTTTGGTTTTAATGCCAAAACAACGGCTTCAAATTATTTCAGTTACTTCTTTTAATGTTACCAATTCAGATATTTCATATCTAAATTAAGATAAAGAAATTCAAAATTGGCAATATATCTGAACGTAGATCATTAAATCTAGACAAAAAGATAAATAATCTGTTGTTTTTTAATTTATCTTTTTTAATTAGATTTCTCCAGAACTACTGATCAAAACAACTTCAAACTGCCATGCCTTGTGTGCTGACTTTTACACTAGTCAACTTCATAAAATGGCCAGTTGTCGAGTTATTGCAGTGCATATAGACCCACAGAGATTTCTTCAATAATACAGATGTTATCAAACACGAAAGATGCCTGAAGAAGGCCAGAAGGTACAACCAAGATGAGGACAACAGTTTGAATGAATTAGTGTATAATGACTTAACGCAATACTCAACAATTATCAGAGCAATGAAACAATTGTATTTTGCATATGTGATAATCAACTGGCTAATGACGGGTTTTTTTTGGGTTTTTTTTTAATGTTTTCATGCTTCATTAGTTTGTGTTCATTGAAATTTTGTATGAAGATCAGACGATGACCAGAAGAGCGCACCAGTTAAAAGAGATGATATAACCAACAAAAATGTCTACCAAACAGAATAAAGAATTGCAACGATTACACCTGATGCAGAGAATAAGATACTTAATTGCAAAGAGTTTGGGAGAAAAAAAAAAAAAAATGAAAAAATAAAAAGAATTAGAAGCTCAAAATATAAAGTTTTCTATAAGACTTACTTCTGACATGGTCAGCTTGTTCCTGTATTAAGTGACTTTGTTCTTGTTCTTCAAGCATGCGGTCTGCTAGGCACAACACACACGCATTTACAGGTAGGTAGGTAGGTAGGTAGGTGGGCAAGCAAGGAATTAAGGTATAAACAAACATGCAGCTAGTGACCGTGGTTTGAAGTAAGTAAATTAGGAAGGTGTGTATGCATTATATACAAGGGGGTACCAATTTTGAATGTAACAAACAAATTGGACGCAGCTGCACATTGTGTTGCTAGGTGCTATGAGTCAACACTATTCTGAGCCAGTCTGCCACGTAGTGTGGTTCTGGATTGACTGATTTGTTTCCTGTGGATTTTTGTCTGATGTTTGCAAACGTGTTTGGCGATTTTCGCCATAATTGATGAAGGAGAACAAAGTGTGCACAAAGTTATGTTTTTTTGTTTTCTTCTGAAGAAAAACTGAAATTTTTGTAATGTTTTGAGAAGATTTAAAAATGTAGGAATGGTATTCACATTTCAAACGTGGTGAGAAGTTACTTAGAGACTAAACATGATCTGGCAGACCTTCAGTTTATTTCCAAAGTTATAACCAAAGAGGAGTCTATAAATCCAGTAATCTTATGGTACCCCTTTGTACATATAACAAATAATATATATATATATATATATATATATATATATATATATTACATACAAGTAAAGAGGAGGGGCCGTACCTTGACAATTCACTACCAAATAGGAAGTTGCACCAACAGTAAACAATATGCAGGGAGAACAAATCTTTCCGAAACAAAATTTGATCAAAATGGGGAAATGAAACAAAATTAAAATCCACTCCATTATATCAGACCATATAGAGCTCTTTAAAACTTTAATTGGTTATTAAAACAGTTCAGTAATTAGTCTTTTCATAAAAGCTGCCTCAGAATTCATTAATAAGTTTCATGAATTTAATCCCTTCTATTTAAAAATTTCTTGATAATTTTAAATTGAAAGGGTTCGACGTAAGAGGAAAAAAAGATATAGAAGAACTACCAGAGGGGAAAAAAAACAAAATAACTCTCTAGATTTGCATATTTTAACTCTTTTGGTAAATGTTTAGAATGGGTGGAGAAGCTGCAGCCTTGACCTTTCTCTCAAAGAGCAGTCATTGATAAGTTGAGAAAAGTTTCTCATTTCTTTCAAGTAGTATATACAAATCAAATCAAATCAGAACCTAAGTTATTAACCAAAAGTTGAGAACTATAGACTCAGCTGTAACCATACTAAATATTTCTTGAGTGCAACCTTATTAGAAGACAATGAATTTCAATATTGTCTTTAAACATGAAAAGGTTCCCCACCCGTAGTGTAGAATATGAACAAGGCTATGAAGTAATTCCATAACTACATTACTGATATATACGAGCTCGATTGAATATTTAAATACCACTATCGAGAAATTTATTAAGATCTGTTTATATTTTAAACATCATTTAGGAAAAAAAAACCAGCTCTAATTGAAATGTATATAATTAAGAATTTAGCATACAGTGAGACTATTTTCAAGAACTTTCGAGAACTCATACTCAATTACAACAGGACAGAATGAAAAATATGGAAATTGACGAATGAGCAAGTTTAAGATGGACAAGAGCAATTCTGGTTCCTTTTGACCAGATAATGAGCCTATTGATGATTACCAGCAGTTTAAACAGACCATAATATCCATTACAGGACAACACTGGCCAGGAATGGTGTAGTGCATAATTAAAAGCAAGCCAGTAAGCATTATCAATACTTAGGTATACAATTTTGTGCACAGTGAAATGTATGCTGTGATAAGATGATCCATAAGGGAAAGTGTAAATGCTGAGATTTTATATATAATGTGGAGGGGTACGGCTTGATAGCCGAGTTAGCTGTACATTCCCACCAGCACAAGAAGTTGGTGTTCAAACTCAAGTGAGAACTAGGATATGCAATGCTTTTGGCATTGCACTACATCAAGTAGTGGGAACAGGGGTTTGCCCTGTGACCAAATCATGCTTTTATGCCCTTGAAACAATAGTTACGAAGACAGAAGAGAATTTTCAAGGTAGTTTCTGCCCTACACGTTCACATTAAACGACCTTGTGTCATATCCCATTCTCATGAGGGTTCAGGTGGATAGCAACATTCTCACTTGAAAGATTGGTGTAACAATCTTATCTCCTTCATTTATTTCAATAAATCTATTTTCCTTTTAACAAATATTAGATACATTAAAAAATTGAAACAGAAATGAAATAGCTACCCACAATTGATATAATTTTGAAAAGTAATGAGTCAAGCTGGTAATTACAGAGGCCACGGTAAATACCAAATACTGAAATATGGTTCAGATTTCATTAAAAACTATTTACAACATCTGTCATAAATAAAAAAAATGTTCTCAGCCGACCATTACATACAATCTGTGTCTGTACATATGTGCTTGATTTTAAAATGACGTATAAACTTTCAAATGCAAATTGTACGAAAGTATATTTTATGAGCTATTTGTATCATATAAAATTTCATTTTCACGTTTAGCAGGGAAGAGCTGTTTCTGAAGCCTTGATCCTAAAGTATATTCAATGACAACCCATACCATATCTCTATATTCTAATTGGAATTCTTTTAATTTATACCATTATTTTTCTGGAGCTTCGAATATTGGAGGAGGTGTGGGTGACCATGTGGTTATGGCACAGATGGTTGTGTTCACTTTGCATTAATACCCTTTGGGAAAGCCTTGAATCAACTTCACTTCCCAGCTATGTGTGAATAGCAGGGCAGTTGGGGCCCTTTTTGCCTTGTGACAGTTCATCTTGGGCATCAGGCCAGTATCACGGCCCCGGAAAAATCACAATTGCTACAAACTATGATTGGGTCTCCATGAATATTTTGAGAAAAGGAGACATATCCATTGTCTCATTTGTAGAGAAACAACCTCACTTTCACTCATAAAATTGGAACGTTTTCGTTAAGAAAAGTGAGTGTCTTAACAGAGGGGGAAAAGGACAAGCTGACAAATGATAAGCTATTGTATGCAAGTGAAACTTATCCTTATGCCGTGTAGGGTAAGTGAATAAAAAGACAAAAAAAAAAAGGAAGCCAGGGTTAGTCACAAGTGTCTGGAGGCTCAAGAAAAATTCCTTCAGATAACAGGAATTCAAAAGTCCATTCTGGGAAGAGAGAAATTTAGGGAAATGATTTGTTTTTATCAGAATAGGAAAAAAAAAAAAAAAGAGACAATTTTGGCAATTGGAAACCACTAACACTTATTAGGTTGGTGTTTAGGGCTAAAATTTTAATTTATATTTGCATGGCTAAAATTTTCAATTTACATTTGCATGGAGGACTCCTGTTTAAAATGAGCTTTCATGTTGGTGCAACTGTTATCAATGGAATTTAAGAATCATAAAAATAATGAACAAAGCAGAACTCTTCTGATTATCAATTGATTCAGACAATTTAAGAATTTCAAGTATGCATGGACAACCATTGGGCCCATGGCTAGATTTTTTTGTGGCCTGTGTCCAACCTAGGCCTTTATTCAAAATCTCATAAATTTTCACAGAAAGTCAATTTCATAATTCGTATTGTAAAATTACTATTGTTTTGGTTTCGCAAATCAATAAAATAATTGGAATTCATAAAATAAGAATTGATTATACTTTCTGTGATACAATCAACGTTTCTTAATTGAATGTGTGGCCTGAATAATGATGAAAAATGTCACATGTGGCCCATTAGATCAAAAAGGTTACCCATGTCTGGTTTCAAGTTAGTTTCACATTGGGGATAATAAATGAAAATATCAATCCCCATTTAAGGTACATGTAAAAATGGAATGTGGTCTTTGAAGACTCTTAGCAGAAATAAGGTGAAATAAATCCACTGCCTGTATCTCAACACACACTGTAGAAGCTTAAATAATAACAACCCATATATCACTCTTCCAAGTAGTAATTAGAGCAGATACAATGACATAACATCTTTTATGGCTTATCAAGAGGCATATCTAAGAATAAATAGTTGAAAATACAGAAGCAGATGATATATTTTTCACTTGAACACCACTTATGGTAACAAGAATAACCTCAAGTATGATAAAATCTAAGTGGTCTACCTTTTATCTACCTAAAACAAAGAATAATGTACATAAGATAGGTATCCAAAAAGAGAAGTAGAATATGTAACACTTGTTTGTTATATCAACTCTTAAATGTTGGTCAGCCAATATCTGCAGCATCAACTTATTCAAAAGAAATAAAATGAATAAAACAAAAAAAAAATAAAGAGGTTCAGAAGAGTTTTTCTTCTATTCAACTTGTGTATTCAATGGATCTTTAAAAAAAAAAAAATTGAATTTTAGACAACCTATTTCACTTATCAAATTATATTTCATAAAAACATTTCTAGGATACAATGGAGAATACACACATTTCATTTTTTTTCACTTTCTATCAAGTAATATTAGTGTTGTAGATTACACACATCGACTTACCAATACCCTTCACTATAGGCAATTATGAGGGGGGGATGCAAAGTGATACATTTGCACCCCTCTGGGATAAAACTGCAACTCATTTGTACTACCTTTACTTTGAAAATTATGTTTACCCCATGAATTAGTCTTAAATAAAAGTTAACACTTTTTTTTTTCATCTGAGTTTCATATTTTTCAAGCAAATGGGCAACTTATATGTAGAAGTAGCAGCAATTTTGGGATTCTCTGACCCTGATTTGACCAAAAGTGATTCAAACCTTTCTGTACATTTTTTACTTTTTGGCTTGGTGGTAGTGTTTGTTGACATTATAGCTATGTATATTGTGAACACATTGTGTAGACTTGTATTGACTGACAGCTACTTGTACTATTTTTACATCAAATCTGCTTGTACAAACAGAAGTGAAATTCTAAAATCACTTCCTAATTTCGAAACATGTTTCAGTGTAACTTGTGATTCCTCTGGGCTGTTGAGAAAAAAATAAAGGTTTCTGATCCCCAGTTTGCAATCTTTCAGAAAATTCAATGAGGTCCTTCAACCCATGGAAAATTTTTCCCTTATTACCTTTATGATAGCGCTATCAATAATAAAGAGTAAACCTTTACCGAATATATCCTTTTGAGACCCCTCCCTCCTCAGAAGAGTAGGGGCAGACATCAATGCCTTCCACTTTTTCAAATCCGATGATAGACTGCTTTGGGTAAAGGTATTTATATCAAAACATCAATTCACAAATTGATATTGAGAAGGGAAAACTATTCTAAATCTAATTGGAATCAGCCGGCTTTCAAAATAGAAGGCCACGGTAAACTGTACTGATGTAATGTTTTGTTGAATAGCAGTAAAATAATGCACAGCCTTCTTCCTAATACAGTGATGTCAGTCAATATTTTTCAGTTGGACATGTAAAACCTTTTCTGCTTTCAGAGGGACTTTCCTTAAGCTTGAAAACCAAAATAGAATAACACATTTTACACTCAATATCTAAGTAACTTCTCTTTAATTCCCATCCTATTATCTACTTAAAGTAACTTACTTATCCAAGCAAAGTGAAACTAGCTTTCATTTTGAATCATTAAATTCATCATTATTCACTGAATAGTTTAAACCATTAACAGCTACTATTGATCTGAAGCTAAAAAATGTGTTTAGTTTTCAATTATAGTCATGAAGTCGTAGATGGAAGACTTTTTTTTTTTTTAGTTCATCTGTCACAAAGTCAACAGTAAACCCAAGCTATCACTAATACAATTTACCATTTACAGTATCTGCTTGTTTATTTTTTGAAGTTGCTTAGTACTAAAGACTACCAGATGCAACATACATCTTAGGAAGGCCGAAGAACATATCAGCCGAAACACCATATCAAAAACAAGATAATAGATTTTTTTTAAAATAAATAAATGGCATAGTGGAAGTACTTCATCTCAGAAATTCAGAAAACAATTGTGCTTGGTTCATTATAATAGATAAGAGTAAATCAAATTGAAAGAAAAAATAAGGCATGCAAAAACCAATTTTTTTTTCTTCTTATTTTGATGAAAAAAAATAAATAAGAAATATTTGTATTGAACTTAGACTGAAAATACCGTGCAGTGATCTAACCCAGGGAAAATAAACCTGTCTCCACAAGGGGGCCAAGATACAAATAGCTAAAGACTGCACCCCGAAATCAGTCAAGAGAATTTAAAACAATATTGGAAAATAAAAAATTTCAACTTATCAAAATAATTTGAAGTTTATACTTACCATTCTTCTATTAATTTTGCTTTCTATCAACAGGTAACGTATGAAGGCATGCACAAACTAATGCTTAACTATGGCTAATAAAGCCTACCAAGAACTGACAATCAAAAGCAATTATAACAAAACTGTTCAAGAGTGATTTAAATGGGACAAAGTCAGTTTTGGTTGGGGACTATCATTTGGGTAATGGATACACACGTTCTATGATGATCTTAACCGCCTAATCAAATAGGATATGGACAAACACTTTGGATGAACTTAGCACAAAGGACAAGATGTTTGGTGGACTGGACCCATTTTCACCCAAAACAGCCATAACCACTTCTAGTTGTCAGCCCTCGATACCTACATTTCTACAATCTTCTAAAAAAAAATTATGATAGAAACCTCAATCTACACCTAAAATCATAAAACATTTGTGTGGAAGTTGATGGAACTACATTCTAGATAATAAATATGGAGTTCCAAAGAAGGAATAGATTAACACTTACCACGTAAATCCAAGATTTGCTGTTTTACATCCCTCGTTGTTGCTTCAGCTTTCCTTAGTTGTTCTACAATTACAGATACATCATTTTAGGAAACAAGTAATCTCAACAAAGATACATGCCAAATTTCAATAGATTGGGTACTGTGAAAAGTAGGATTTGATTTTATTACTATGCTTACAGTAACTATCAGTTGAAGTGGGGCCGGGAGAAAAAAATAAGGAGAATCCAATAGATAAGAGAGGACTACATTTAATTGGATAGCAATAAAGAGCTAGCATTCCAAGGGAAATTATGAATCACTACCACTCAATCTGCTGATTTTTAATTCATAAACTAAGCAGTGGTGGTGGTAAAATTAAGTTACCTTCATGAAAATACAAGAGGTATGCTCTTAATCATAAATTTATGGGTTTTTTTTTTTTTTGTCCCTCACTTGATAGGGTGAATAATTAAAAACTCATTTTTCTTGTCTTTTGGGTTGAGATCAGTAAAAAGTACAAATTTTCTAAAAACGAGCATGAACGCAGCAGGACACAAAATAAGGGACTAATTTGGCACAAACTTTCGTAGTAAATTAGAACCCCCCCCTTCAATAAAAACCTCTTCCCTATTTATTAAGAGTTGGGTGTGTGCCAAAAAGTTTCTACTACGAAAACACGAATAACCTAAACCAAGCAACAGTGATTGAACCAGACTATTGCGGGTGATTAATAGAAAAGAGGAAATTTAAATAAGTCAGAGTTTATTTTCAGAGCAAAATGTCTAATCATGTTATAAGCTTGAGCTTCCACAAACAGCGAAGATGATTCCTGCATTTAACGACAGTAAGAGAAAAAAAACCTTTAATCAATCTTTAATTGAGCTTCTATAGTAATTGTACATTACTTCTAGGTAAGAGTATGGCAATAAAATCCTGGTTGTTGCAAGGTCACACCTACTTCTATTCCGACTGCAGATGATTACGGCAACTTTTGTATTGTAAATAAATAAAAAAAATCATAAAATTACATCACTTGGTATAAGTTTATTTATTAGAATGAAATAAGCCCTCGCAATATTTCTTGTAAGACTTGTCAGTTTAGTCCTGTTGGTAAGATCCCAGCCAACCAATCAGACATTCAGGTTTTCAAATCACAATAGGTGAATGTTAATCTTAGAGAAGTATTGATTTTGATGAAATAAGCCATTATGCATTCATTACAAATTCTGGTAGATATATGGGACCTATCAATTTAGCTCAGTTAGTCAAAATTCCAATTCATGATAGGAGATTGCTAATTTTTACTCCCCAAATCTGGTGAGGATTGTTCTTGCTACGGTCAAAAAACCAAGTTAGGTCACTCTGTAAAAGAACAATTAGTCACCTGACAAGCATTTTGAAAAATGATTAACTCAAGGACCCCTTCTATAAAGGAAATATTTTGGAGGACCCTAATTTTTAGTATTCAGTTTTTAGACTAATTAATGAACTATAATAGAAAGTAATTTTTGACTTAAGATCATATCTATTTTCGATGGATTACATTAATTCAAATTCTAATATATGCGACGAGTGTGTATACAATAATAATTTTAAATGCCAATATGAATGCCTTTATTTCAAATGTTTTTGATAGCTATGTGATGATGTTTCTCAGACAAGATTCACAATGTCTGGTTCAGACGGAACACTGCTGTGGACCCCCAAGCATTATTTGACAGATTCTTAGGGATCTGTAAACATCAGTTTTGAAAATCCCTGAATGAGAGAATTCCTGGGATTAGCGTATTGAAAAGGTTCATCAATCAAAAGGTGCACTGTCCTGACTCCCACATTTCAGATGGAAGTAGGGGAGAATTTTTAACAAAGCTTTTCGAGAAATTTTGCACCAAGAGATTTCAAGATCAACAAACCTTTCAGCTTTTCTACATCAATGAGTTGGGGTTTCTCAGAATCAACATGATTAGCCATTTGATTGGTGGGCGAATGGGTTAAAGTGTCATAGTCAAATTTCTCTCCTTGCTGGTCAACCTTTTCTGGACGTTGTAATGTCCACTCAGACTCCAACTCTTCGATTTCCGCTACAAAATAAAATGAAAAAAAAATTCAAAAATATAAAAATTTGGAACAATATTTTTCAATAGATATAGCAAAGATTAATGTTCCTCAAGATAAATAAAGTGGTACCTCTTGTAGCAGAATTTCACTCAAAAGTTATCCCAATTGCCAAAAAGAAAATCTTAAAGTATTTTCATTTAGTTGGAAAAAAAAAAAACAAAAACAAACAAACAAAAAAAAAAAAAACAACTAAATTTAATAAGATCATGCAGAATCCTCTATATTTCATTTTTAATTATCTATATTTATATCTAGAATCTAGGTGCATATTTTCAGACAGACAGACGAACATTTAGTGAATCAAAGTTTTATTTATAAACATTATTTGCATGTTTATGTGAATTTATACATTATTTAGAAAGTTGCTATTACATCATGAATTATTTACAAGGTTAAGGTTTTTGGGGTCTGATATCTTTATTTGGAACGAATCACTGAAATCCCATTGGTTTTATTCACTTGAATTTCTATCTAACAACATTTTGGGGAAAGGATTATCCTCATTAAGAGAGGTACCACTCTAGTATACTATGCAAGATAATGACAAGATAAATACCGAAACAATCAAATTTGATTCAGTAGAGTTTTGTGTTGATTTTAACAGACTTTTTATAATAAGTAGATTAGTGACAAAAGAGAAAAAATGTTAAGGAGGGGAATTATGATACTCACCTACTAAATGTGTATTTAAGTTACTACTGCAATCTGTCTGTCTTTGGGACTCTTTTAGTTGAACTTTTAAAAAAATAAATGAATAAAAATTAGACACCGTATAAAAAAAGAAGCAAAACTAACAAGGGCATTGTTACTTGGAAATATCTATACTATTATAGTAATAAAAAAAAAAACTCCAAGATGTATTATCATCTAATAGACCTTTTGGTTTTAGCATCAGGAAAAGTGACAAATGAATAAATAAATAAATAAATAAACTATGAATCATGGTAAGATGCCATGTCGAAGATATAATTAGCAGAAATTCAAAGAAATTATCATTGTTGGGGGTGGGGGTTCAATTTTTCTAATTTTTTTTTTTATAATCGATTCCAAGCAGTGCCAGTTGACTTCCTTGATTGTTGATTTAGGAGATATATAGGCAACTATAGGCCAGTGAGCTAGATATGGCATTTATTTAAAATCTGATAAAAAATTTTCTGAAAAAAAAAAAAAGAAAAAAAAAGTGAATGTGAAGCCAAAATAAAGATGGAAAATGTCTCTTGTGGCTCGCTAGACCACTAAGTTTGCCCATGTTTAGTTCAAGGTGAGTAAATCAAAACTAGTAAATATGTAAGGGAGGTAATTCTGGTTTTCACCAGTTTCTTCATAATGAAATATTATATCTCGTAACCCAAGAACAATTGCAACATTGGTCAAGACAAGGTGATCACAACCTGAACTCCCAGTTGAGAGCATTCTAGGAAATATAATTGATTCTCAAGTGATCCACGGAACAATCATTTAATGTAATTTAGAGATTTAATTGTTATATAAGATCTTAGTGATGATACTGATAAAACATAAAATAATATACAAAAAATCCATCATTAATTTTAGCTGGAGGGGGTGAGTTCAATTTTTACCATGGGCTAGCTTTTTATTTTCCAATTATGCTGTTTAATCATTGCCATAGGATTATGGCCCAGTTTAAAGTGGTGATAAAAAGCAACTAAAAATTGGAATGACAATAAAAACTAGTAAAAATTAATATTAATGTTGTAATATTCCTTCCAAGAATAAAAGTTGAAAAACTGTAAATATCATTGAAAAAATTTAGTCCGAAACGTACTAGTATGTTTTTTTTATAAGCAAAATTTATTTTTGGCTGATTAAAAGATTAACATTTTCAAAATTTCAAGAAAATCCCTACCCAAATCATAAACTGTTATAAAGATAGAATTTATTATTATTCCGGTGAATTCAATGAGTATAACAATCTCAAACAAGTTAGCAGTAATGATTTTTTTTTTAATTAAAAAAAAACAAAACCAAAAAGAAAACGATCATCATTGTTTTAAAATTTTCTGATGACAAAGCTTTTCAATTTCTCAAATACCCATATAGATAATTCATTTATGAATTATAAAGATCAATGAGCCCTCTACCCCAAAAGTTACAACTGTCTCATCCAATCAATCTGGATATAGTCTCCAGCATCATCATCTCATAGTAATATTAGTATGTAAAATCAATTATCTAACAGAATACTGTGACAGTTGTGCAAATTCCTTAACGGTGGTGATTGGCAATTGTGTTAACAGCAAGTTGAAAGGAAAGGAAAGGAAAGAAAAAAAAAAAATAATGGTATAAACAATATGAACGCAATCTTCACCAGAAAATTAAAAAATCTGGCAAAAATCAGCATATCAGATTTTAATAAAATTTTGATGGTCATTTATTAAAGAACAAATTTTTAAAAAATATTTTATTTCAAATATTGGGAAAAAAGATTTTTTTAAACGATTTCTTTCATTTTGATCATTCATGTTTTCACTAATTTTTACACATCTGACAGATAAATCCCTCAAGTTATTAATTATGCTTACCTTTTTTAGAAAAGCACTCAGAAACTGCTAAAACTGAGTGTAATTAATAAAAATGGTGAACAAAATTTCATTTTTAAATATTGAGTAAGAAAGAAAAAAAGAAAAAAAAAAAAAACTAGACTAAAAGCCAAAATTATAATTAAATAAAATTTTATAAATTGCTGAAAAGAAAAATATTTTACTCAATTTGCCAGTTCTTTAATTAGGACTTCCAATTAGAGCAAATCCAGAGTACTTTTCGAAAAAAAGGTAAACATGATAAATATCTCCAGGGATTTATCTGTTAAATGTGTAAGATTAATAAAAACAGCAATGTATAGATAAAATAAATCCTCTAAATCGTAAGAATCATATAGAAAAAAACTTTTTTTCCTTAATATTCGGAATGAAAATTCATTTTGAAAATTTTTCTCAATAAATAAGTATCAAAAATTTTATTGAAATCAAATCTGCCAAATCTCCAGTGAAATTGCGTCCATATTTGTCATACGTCAGAAAACATAAATGAAAAACCAAGGGTGAGGACATGGAATCGAAGTACGAGTACAAGTAAAAGACGATACAGAGACTTACGTTTTAAATTGTCCATAGTGTTATCCACCATCTGACTCATATGCATATCGGACAGTTGTAACTTCTCTGTATGAACAAAGACAAGACTAACTGTTTAGTACAACAAAAACTAAAACAAATGTACAAGCAATAAAACAACATAAAAAAAGAAAAGAAAAAAAGAAAACAAGGAAAAAAAAAAACATCCACAATAAACAAATATTGATGAAAATGACAACATATAAGTAAGACTGTCCATACATGCAAAGTAATACAAAAAAAAAAATTAAAAAAAGATTGTTAACAGAAACCTAACAAAAAAAAACAAAAAAAAAACGAGGCCGTGTTTGTACAGTAAGAGGAGGAGGAAATAAGGACGAGAAAAATTCATACCTAATCACCACCTTCAGGATATAGGGTTTTAAATTTTCTATGTATTTATAAAAATGTACTCACAATAATGTGTATGCATACGCACATAACTTTTTCACAGTCATCTATATATCTAACATATACATATATATACATACATACACTCTTTCCTATGATAGTAACTATAAAACAAAAACAACGCAGTAGATATTGAACAAATAATAGTTATTAACGAATCGACTGGCATTGTTCTGACTTTTGCCGAAATGGATAACATACGCTAGGCATTATATCATGCTGGACTAATTGCAAATTGATGGTGAACATTAAGCAAGACATGAGATCAGAAAGGAAAGGAAGACGGAAGTCCATGATCCCATTATTATAGGCAGAATAATCACTTCCAACTGTCAGTAATACCAAGTAATTATAATGTTGATTAATTTTTCATGCATGAGATCCACAAACTAGGGAAAAGGGCAAAGTAACATCTGCATGGGCCACGCAGCAACAAAGTATTTTTTTTTTTTTTTTTTTTTTTTTTTTTAAATCAATGTTATAGTAGATTTCTCTTACTCCATTAACCTATGAATCTGAAAGGATGTATTCTTTCCCATATGCAAAAAAAGACTGCAGAAAATATATGCAAATTCTTTTGCAGTAGTCCAAAATTTGTATACTTCCAAGATACATACTTCCCTAAGTCATTGCTGATAGTTGAGATTTTGAAATAGCTTCAAGATCAAAATCCTTTTTCTAATATTGAAAAAGTACAGAAATTATCCATACCTGAAACTAGACATTGAAATACTACATTTATGGCTAAAATAGATGAATTAAAATTGACTCTTGAAAGAAAATTGTTGTTTGTTCCTATAAATCAGATTAGATTTTCCTACTATATGGCACTGAATTGTAATAAAGAAAATCAATGTTACATCTGTTGCGTAGAAAAGCAACAACTGAAAAAAGTTCAAGAGGCCAGGGTTCAAATACAATATCAAGGACTGACAACCAAGATGAATGGTTGATTGTAGTCAGAGATAGCCTGAAGACACCTGTTCTGTTCGCTCCGATTCATACCTCAACTCTAATCACACAACTCTCAGTGTTCTCAATTAGTTGCTGAGTGCACAGGGAAATTTGTCTTAATTGAGAGTTTTCCACACTCGTTGCTCATGCTGGGAATTGAACCTTGGACCTTATGCGCATGAGGCAGACGTGCTAATCATTACACCAACTACTTTTTGCAAAAATTAATCAGGCCCAAACACTATCGTCTAATATTAAGCAGTGTTTTCCTTAAGTATTTATGTCCATTTCCTATTAGAGGGACTATTTACAATCACTATAAAACATGTCCATTACCCAAATGACTGTTTCCACCCAGATCTGACTGTCATTCTTAATGAGTTTGGACTAAATTCTGGTTGTCAGCCTTTATATTTTATTACAAGAAAATCATTAATTACCATTTTTGGCACGCATTCTACTGTACTGACATTTGGCAGAAAACTATTCTAGATAAATGATAATTATGAGAGTTTCCAAATCTTGTGATATATTGTTACTTACAAAGTGAACGGCCAATTATATTTACCATTCATAAGAATTATCTATGGTAGATTTCAGATTACTGTCATACCTATCTTTTTTTTTTCTTTTTTTTCTTCTTCAAGATCAGAATATTAAGAAAAAAATGTCAATAAGATATCCAATGATTGATCCAGGTTCATAATGAAATCTTCAATAGAACTTGAAAAAATTTACATTAGTTAGCATTGCTATCGTAAAAAGCATGACAGAGTATTCATGGAGGACACAAAAAAAAACCCTTTTTTTGAAGAGAGTGAATTACTGATACAGGAAAGAAGAAAACAAGACAACCATGAGATATGTTTTTAAAAAAAACAAAAAAACTGCTCACTTTCCAAGGCAGCAATTTTCAAAATGTATTTGTTGGAGTCTTCATTGGCCAGATCAAGTTCATCTGTAGAAAGATGGAAAAAATTTTTAATTACTATTATCTGAATGTTATTACAAAAAAAAAAAAAAAAAAAAAAAAGCAATTTTTTTATCACTTAATTTTTTCTGGCAAGAAGATGCTATAATTAAACTTTAACTTGAAAATATAAGCATCTTTTGCTTTAAATAGTTGTCTTAGTATTCAATATTTTAACAATAAGAACTTAGAAGTATTACATGGGAGTGGTTTATCATTTCTTCAACTGGATTTGACATTCTCAGAATATTCTAAAATGGAATCCATTTTTGTTGATATTGAACTTCATGAATACTCATCACTTGTGTCTTATCACAAACAAAAAGATCTTGATACGAAAAATGATCTAACTGAAAAATGACTTTTTTTAAAAATCAATCTTTTCGAAAGAGATTTGAGGATTCAACAAGCTTAATCATGAAATTAAGAATCAAAATGTAATAACATGAATACAGTTTATAGAGGAACAAGAAAGGCGAAGAGTATTTGGTTTGGATAACTGATCAGATAAAAAAAGAAGCCATACTGAACACAAACAACCTTGAAATCTTATTCAGATTACCCGACATTTGGATAATCAAGGTTTCTTTGTACATACTTGAAATATCTTTTAAAACTTACTTTGTATTTGTTCAACCTTTTCTCGGCTCTCTTTCAACTGAGTTTCCAGTTCTTGAATTTTGGCTACAAAAAAAAACGAAAAATTGAATATCAGTAAATAGCCCAAAAAGATAAAGACACTGCATATCAATATAATGGTTAATTAAAAACCAAACAGCAATGATTGGAGAGTAATTCAGATTTTCATATGTTCAAACTTCAACAGGCACAGCTGAAGAAAACAAAATGTTAAATCACTCTTTAGGAACATGGAAAAATTGGGGATAATCCTCAGGTCTAAAAGATACAGAAATATCAAAGAAAAGACATAATTTATGTGTTGGTTATTTCATCCTTCTACAAAGAAGTTAAAGTATAATGTGATTCAATGTTGTTATCTTTTTTTTCTTTCTCATTTTAGGATAATGTAAGTAATAGTAAATTGAAACAGGCCAGTTAAATGATGAAAAAGTGGGTTAATGTTGATAGGTATCATTTCCAATACATTGAAGTAAATTCTTAGCATAAGAAGGATACACAGATCCAAGATCAAACATCATACAGTAATTATTATACTGCCAACTTCATTTTATAACTAATTAAAAAAAAAAAATTATACACACACACACATATATATATATATATATATATATATATATATATCTCATGTTTGTAAATTGTTCCCCTTCTCATTAAAATATTTTAGATATAAAATTTTTTGAAATTAAGTATCAAAAACAGTTTTTATGAAATAAGTGAAAATTAGCTAATAGAAGTAATCTAAGTTTTATGATTTAAACTATACATGACTAATACATACAGTTTCTAAGCCTGTTCTTATATGGGATAGGCAGAATTTGTAAAACTTTTCAACTAACATTAAGCCACCCACTCACCCCTCAACCTATTGACAAGTAAAATTTTTTTTTTTTTTTAAAATGCTTGATGTAGATGAGAAAGTTATTAATTCAAGTCCTCTGTACTCACAGATTTTTGAAAAAAATGGCATTAGAGAAAGCTATCTAAAGAGAAACAAACAAAAGGCTATCACAGCTGGATCAACTACTCTGGTTGAGGATAAGCAAGCAAAACTGATAGCAGACAAAATAATGACCAGATCTTACTATATAAGGAGCTTTTTTCTATCAACCTGTCATAACACAGGGAAAAACGATTAACTGACTTGAAAAGCAAGTCACAACAATCCTTTTAAACAGATGATGCAATGGGTGCCTAAAAGTCAGCTACAATTTCACCTTTTGTTCAACTGGTCAGAAGGCATCATATTTGTCCTGGGTCAATATCTCAATTTTCAATCTTTAAATGGATTTTAAGCATTTTATTTCCATTTTCCTGTAAAACCTGCAACCTTAAGCAAATGTAAATGAAATATCTGACCCACATGTAAATTAATCACCATAGTCCACACACATACCAGAATTAAATTATCTAAAAAAAGTTTTGAATTTCAAAAAAAATATATATACATCATCTAAAAAAAAAAAAAAAAAAAAATACCAGCACAAGATTTGGGTATTGTTGGCCCCCAAAAAGCAGATTTTTGAGGGAAGAAAAAAAAAAAAAAGAGAAAATTGCCAGATTGTGTACTTGTGCAAATTTTTAAAGTTGTAGCCTCAAATACGAGACCAGGAGTATCCAGAGACCGAGGCAGACACTCAAGAGAATCAAAAAATCTGTGGCCCACTTGGATGGCCATTTGCAAAGCTATAGTGATTCGATCGACTAGGACAGAGCTCATAGTAGGACAATACTCCTCTTCTAAGTCTCACTTTACTGTTGGGAGAGATGAAGAGTTTAGTTTTATAGATATAAAGAAAGATTAGTGCACTAAAGAGGCATTTATTCATATAGAACATTTTTTTTATTTTATTTAGGTAATCCAGGCTTTATAATTCCTATCATTAATCATTTACTTATGATTCTTAAAAAAAAGGAAAAAAAAGTGCTGGGAGACTTGAGGTACAAAAGTCAAACATGAAAGAATATTGCTGAAATGATTTTTGATCAAAGTGGTATCAAACAGGGATAACCCAAAAAGCGAGTAAAATATCTTATTAATTCTGTATTAGTGATTTTCATTTACTGTATTTGCCAGCATATAACACACATCATTAACAATGGTATTTGGAGGACTAGCACCCACCAAGTCATTCAAAATCCATAGCTATCCATTCAGAACTCCAGTAGATGGACCCTCATAATACCAGCACTTAGAATGCATTGTAATATCTTTTCCCATTTAAACAAGCATCTTATATGCCAGCAAACATGGTAACTAAAGCCAGATTGGTGCTCAAAGTATCATGCATGTTAATAATCAAAATGTTTTAGCTGAGAAAAAGAGTTAAATATTAGAAAAGCAATCCCTGAAGGAGATTAGTTGATTGTTTTTGTGAAACTTTACTAAGATGCTGAAGTAAAGCTCACCATCACTATAAAAAGTTCAAGAGAAAAAAAAAAAATTCATCCAAAGTTTCATCTTAAAATGACTCCTACAAGGGTCAGTATTGCTGCACAATATTTACCAATGCTTCAACATATCTCAATGACTGGAGGGAATCATATATTTAAGGATTTATTCTTATTGTACCAGGTATTATAATTAGTAATATCCTGGAATAGAAATCCAGTCGGACATTTGGTGCCAGATTTACAAAAAAATGAACATTTTTTTTATTTTGTAAAACTGGCTATTGGTATACCAGAACATCACTGATCATAATTGTTTTCATGGAACTTCTCACTGCTGAAGAGTAAACTACAAAGGAATGTGGCAAATGTATGAATTTTAATTTGTCATTGAAATAAAGCATTGGTCTGATTAGCAAAAAAACATTTTCCTCAACAACAAAATAGAATAATTAAAAACCAAGTAAAATTTTTTCAAAAAGCAGAATGAAAGCATTCAATATGAAAGGTCAAGAAGGATGAAATGTGCTAACTGCAGATGATTAGGAATTAATCTGGATGGAAGATCGGAACAAACACAGGGTAAGATACTTATGTGAAATAATCAGTGGATGTGATTTTTCAAATTTAAACTTGCAAAAACATACTATGATGAGGCACTCTAGTAGGTTATCCATTATATCTTAAAAAGGCAGCATGCCAGAGAAAAAACCTGTACATCTTATACTGTACAATTTTCATAATGTGGGACCTACTTGACAAAACAAGCTGAAAAAGAAAAGTCTCTAAAAACCTTGCAGTAATGAAAGAATGGTTTGATTATGGTTTCTTTTGAAGAAGTTTTCAAAAATCTTCATTTTCCCCAAACACATGCAACTTTGGATACTGAACTACAGTATTTCTTAACATTTTCATTTTAAGAAACCAATAAGTCCTTTCATTTCCACAGGGAAATTCTGTTCAAAACCAAGATATAACTTTTCACCCATATTTCATTAATACATCATTCTGATCTCATTTATCAATTGATTTTAACATCTTTATCTTCAGATTTTTTAAACCAAATATTCTCATCAGTTTTTCTATGAGCACACATCAAAACCCGAGATATTTCCTGCTACAACAGAAAAGACTTCAGTTCCTCAAACTTCATTTACAAATTAACAAAAGAATGGCAATAATAGATATAAAGTGTAGGAATCTGACAGTAGACAAAAATATTCTTATCACCTTTCTTGAACCTGACAAAATGAATCAATGGTTGATGGTGTTCTTCACAAGAATCGACAGATAAGGATGTTAATATAAACCAATTAATGAGAACCATTTCAAATATTGTCCATATCTTTTCAGTGATGTCATAACAAGAAATTAAAATCTTCTGCATTGAATATCATCAGGACACAGGTTGGATAGAAGGGGAGATAATCCAAGTTTTACCTCGGACTCGCCTAAAACTGGCATCGGAATAGAGTTGAATTTGGACCCTGAGTGAATATGAAGGCAAAGGTTCAATATCCACCTCAAGAAGCTAATATTGAACCTCTGTCTCCCGATATGCTCAATTTGCAAATTCCAACGCCTTTGCTAGGTAAGGCACATAGATGAAATTTGGATTATCCCCCCTTCTGGCATCCATGATCAGACAAGACTGTAGTATTTTTGCTGCATGTAACCAGCCTAAAAGTCATGCCATAGATGTGCTAGTTCAATCTCATCAATTGCCATCCTGGGAGGAAGACAAATGAGATCAATCATTCAAAATTAACCTGTCAGAGCATTCTTTACAAACTATATCAACTGAAGCGGACAGCGTCTTTTCTAGTGGGAAGATCTAACAAGGGACATTATTCTCATAAAATGCAGTCAACACAAGTTCTCTCCCTTGCCTTTTCCGATATATATGGGAAAGGGAGGAAACGATGAGGTGGGAGTTTCTCGGAATGTCAGAGTCACTGACAGTCATTGATACAAGATATGCTCACGCATTTAAAACGCCTAACGATGCCTTTCAAAACAATTTTTCATCTAGCAGGTTTCAGATTTTACTAATTAGGGGTTCATGAATCAGAATATTTCAATCAGCAACTATCACTGCTTCTGACAAAAAGTGACAGGTATCAATAGTCTGAAACTAATAACCTATCAATTTTATAACAATCTTTGTACTATAAATACGAAAAATTGTGGAAAATTATCAACAGAAAATTATCTGAGTAGCAAACAGAAACCAAGGGATAATCATGGTTGGTGACTTCACATTCAGGAACCAGTTAATTATGGGAATTCGTACTAAGAAAATTTAGCCCATTTTCCTAATTTGAAAAATTCGCCAGTAGTATTTTCAAGGAAAGCAACCCGAAAACCTTTTTTGTTACTGTTCGACCCTGCTATAACATTTTTAATCTTTATTTGATTCATCTAAATTCTTCCATTTTCTGGGGAATGAAAAGTTAAGAATGAGGAGTATGAACAAAGAAAAAAAAAGGAAAAAGAAAGAAAGAAAAAAAAAAGCTTCAAGCAAGGCAACTCCCACTCAAAATCCAAGCAACTTCAACTAAAAATCCAAAATCTGCAGCCCATTTGTTATGCTTTAACCATTTCAATCATGAAAACATCAATAAGATAATCTGGTCATTTTAAACTATTAACTAACAGTTCTTTACCCAGTCATACAGTTTGTTTAAATTCTGAAAATGACTACTTCTATGCACCAACAAAATGTTAATCTGCAAAACTTAGAATGCCTTAGTATGCAAGTAATAACTGAGATAATCCATGAGAAGATCTATTTTTTTTTTTTTTATACTTTTTGTATCATGACCGAGCACAGATGATAACAAAAATATGAATAAATCAACAGAAAATGAAGCAAAGAATGAACTTCAAGTGGAGTTTGAATGTAATACAAACTTAGTGTAGATATTTTGTCTAAAGCTAAATTTTTTTTTTTTTTTTGAAGAAAATTGGCAATTATTAAATAAAACATTTAGATTCATAAAAGCAATAATATAAATAGAAAAAGGTTCGAAGCTTCAGGAATCTTTAACCTTTGCTGAAAAAAGGTGAAGATATTAGAGCATAAATAAAAAATATTGCAAAAATTGCAAAGCAAGAAATGATTTTCAATCCTCAAAGTGAACTTTTGAGATTTTGTGATTTTTTTTCCCTTTTTCTTACAAAGGTAAATCAATCAAGGCCTACATAATGATCATGTGATGCCAAACAAGGAAATTTTTAGTCTTATATCAAAGACCAAAAGTTTGGGATTTTTTAAAAAATTCCAACTCCCAGGAGTCTAGTATTTATGCACAAGGGTGACTTGAATGCATTGGACAAAACCTACAATTACAAGTCATTTGACAAACCCAATCGTCTTTTTGTCACCTCATAAAAAACATGCAGAGAAGAGAGAAGGCTGAAACCAGGCCAACGCACAATATCTGCAAAAAGAGATCATTTAGTTATCCAAAATTGAATCTTCTATTCATTCTGTTGAGAGAGAAAGAAAGAAAAAAAACCTTTTTGGCTTGTCTTTCAATTTAATTCCTCATGACAAACTATTGTTGTTTTTGCATCGACATTACCACAAGCATAGATTCTGAAATGTGTGCATTGAGCTGAACATGCAGGAGGGTTAAAAAAAAAAAAAAAAAGCATCACAAATTTACTTTTTGCATTTAGTTTTTCTAAACCAAAACCCCAAGAGAATGATAGATTTTGAAAATTTGGCCAAGAAAAAAAAACAAAAAAAAAACTTAGTATTCACGTGGAACCGAATGCAATATTTGAATATATTGACTTTTTTTTGCTGTGCAACTAGAATTGCCTAAGGGGAAAAGAGTCTTATCAATGTTAGATTGCAAAGAAAGCAGCAGTTCTTTAATTCAGTGAAAGAGAAATACGAAAATGAGTCAAATGAAATCTAAGAAGAGGAACAAAAGTTGAGAGCGAGTTAAAAGAATTATGGCCTTATTAGAAAGTGTTTATAAGTGAACAAATTTTGAGGCCATCCAAGTATCACTACATTTTTTTAGCTCTACTTTCACAAAGGTCTTTATATTACTATTGAACAATACGAGCAATACTGAGTACAGAAAAGAATATAAGACTGGGAGAATTTTAATTCCAATTCAGATTCTTTATTAAATCATAGATAAAGTTTCAGCATGCATCATTCAGTTTGTTTTTTTGGGGGGACTGCAGCAATATGCTAAGAAAATAAAATTCATTTTTCATTCTAGTTATGATAATTTGCAATATTATGAATTATATATTTTATAATAACCAGAGCAGGAGAATGAGTTCTTTTTTTTTCTTTTAGGACATTGAAATCTATAAGGGCTATGAAACAAAAAGAACATTTTTGTCGAAAAAAGAAATGATTTTAATGCTAGTAAATGATTCTACCATGAACACACCAAACTTTTCTTAGTCACACCAGAACTTCAAGATCAGAAAGAAATGAATATTGCTTCTTGAATTCTCACATTTTGAAGTACATTAATGTATTAGATTCTTTTTAAACAGTCATTTTTACATCAGCTGTGTCTGGTTGAACTTAATAAAAACTCAAACTCAATTTCCTTTGGGAGGAGGGGTAGGAAGAAAAAGGAAAAAAAAAAAAAGAAAAAAACAATAAAACTTATTTGCCTCATTAGAAGAAAGCTGCTTTCTTTCCAACTTAACATTTGAAAGTAAATATGGGAAATGTTTCTTTTGGAAGCAAGCACGAGTATTTCAAAAAAAATAAGAAATTTGCTTTTCAATATCAAATCGCCTCCCCATGCAGAGATAGAAGCTAAAGAATGGATTACAAGCTATTGAATTTAGAGAGGTTTTGGAAATTTAAAAAAACAGGAAAATACCTTTGTAATTTACTATTTGATACTGGGTATCTCGTAATTTTTCTGAAAAAGAAACAGTAGTCAACAATTTATAAAGAAGTTCATAGTAGTAAATAAAAACTTTTTAGGATTCAGAAGTGAAATATGCCAGGTAAGATATTCAACCTTACTTCTGCTGAGAAGACTACCGATCATCTCACAACTTATATACTGAAGTCAAGAATTTAAGAGTGTTAAAAATTTTTGTTCTCCTAGTCTGACTGAATAGATTTATATCTACCTATCCACTGATACAATTCTAGTACCACTGAACCAAATTATTAGCAAACCTAACTAACAGATTCCTAAAATAGATACTGTCCATTATCATAGAGTCACATAGAACAGGCTAAGCTTTTTAGGTGCTGGTGGTAAAATACGAAAAGCAACAGAAAATAACAAGAAGCAATGGGAATTAATTTAAGTCCTTGTACAGAGGTTTGTTGTGATTAATTAAAGAATTTAGGGATAAGGATAGGCTTATTCAATCATTAGAACAACTGTTCCTGGTGATAAATGATATCTGTTTCACGTCTCATTACCTCCCATTACTTCTTGTATTTTACCACAACTCTTCCTCAGTCTTGAACAGGACGTTTTCTGAACCAAAATCAAATTCCTATATCTTAAAGGCTTGGTGTCAATCTCTGCATGAATAAACTAAAACATAGGACGAATAAAAAGCTTATAGATACTTGTCAGGAAAGATTTATACCAATAATTTTTCTTTAAATTGGTCACTTTATTTCAGAAGATATTTCCACGTAAAATGCAATGAAGATCGTATTCATAACGGCTTTTCATTTTGTATAGGTCTTTTTTTTTTCCACAATGACAGGCCTAGTAAACATCAGTTATATAGCTAAAAAGACCTGCCTTTCATCTCTCCTTGACAAATACTCAGATGTGATATTGAAAAAATAAAAATCTCTCTTCCACATATCCCCTACAAGGCAAAAATGACAAATATCTTGGCCACCTATCGTCATATTTTGGATCACCATCGTACTCATTCAAGTGTATTCAGACAGAAGTTGTAGAAAAGAAAGCAGAATATACCTTGCCATTCCTCTGGTTCCTGGCCAAGTTGTTTGGTGATAGGAATTATCTCCATTCGCCGCTCACCTACGATAAAAGATAAGTTGATGAGGTTATTATGAGAGGGAATTTTTTTTTAAAAATAAAAAATTATGGTTTTGATAATAGATATAAAAATCAAATACTAACTCATTCATTTTGGTCAAGTTTGAAATAGGTGTACGAGTAATTTAGAATGTACAGGAGTACAATATTCATTTACTTGAAACCAAGTCCTATGAACAATTCAAGTGTGTACATGTTTGTATGAATAACTATTTAAAACATACTTTTCTCAAATTTTGAGACAATATTTCATTCAGATTCACATCAACCAGTTGTGTATACATAACATGTAGTTGGAGACATTCTTATCTAAAAAATTAGGAACAATAAAATGAGAAATCTTATCGATCTAATATAAATAAGTAAATAGAACCATGATATAAATACATTGCAGTAACCACTATAAGCAAACGATGTCAATACAACCTATTAAATAATAAACCTAGTGAACATTGGCTGAAGTAAAGATGGTCCGAAATAATTGTTTGAAATCTGATCCAAGGAATAAAGACGGCTAGTAAAAGTAATCAATAATAAAAAGATGTATCAACTTCATTTACCTTTATAAGTTAATTCATAAGTATAAATCACTTCAACAGAATTATATACATATACTTTAATAACAGAAATATATGTGCCAGAGTAATGATGATATTTTAGTCATCAATACCCTAGGAATTTCCATAGGTCCAGCTAATATTAGCATTATATCTACTACCAAGATATAGAATGACCTACTTCAGAAAAAAGTATACGGGCAAATTGCATTGAATACACCAGTTCTCGTAAGATCACCGAAATTAAGTGCCACTGAGTCGGGTCATTACCAGGCTGGATGACAGTCTGGGTGCACCAAGTGTTGTATGCAGCAAGAAAATTATTCTGCGGCGGTCTCGGGCGATGCTCTGGCTGACAATTAACAGAACATCTTGCAAAGCTGGGACCAGACTGCACTCAGTCCTTCCTCACACACATGCAGTGTGATGGGTGACACATGACAGTGCTTTTCTAGGAACCGCTTACTTATAATTTTACTTATGATGATTATGTAGCACCAAACATTGTCTTCAATATTGTAAAGAAAAAAATAAATAAATAAACAGAATAATTTTTTATCATGTCCAGAACATAAGATATGAATGTGAAGTTCTTAATAATCTTTTTTTACTAATTAAAGAAACAACAGAAAAAAAAAACAAAAAAAAACCAAATCAGATTTACATTTTGATTGGGTCAAATCTGGTCTTGAGTGCAAATTAACCAATATACAAAAAGGTATGTAAAGATGTTGAACAATGAAAACTAAGATTGTATGAATGAGGTGAAGAGATAGAAACAAGCCTGATTGCTACAGGTAGAAACTCAACTCTCACTTCTATTCTGACTGAGGATGATTAATGCAACTTTTGTAATGTTATATATAATTAATAGAAAAATAATAAAGATTTCTCTTTTTAGTATAAATGTATATATCAGAATGAAATAAGCTCTTGTGTATCTGTAAGATGAATTTTTAAGACTTTTCAATTTAGCTCAGTAGGCTAGAGACCAGCCTAGTAACGAGTTGTCGTGAATTCAGATCACAGTACGGTAATGTTAATTCTTACTCCCCGAAATTTGGTCAGGGTTGTTCTTGTTATGGTAGAAAAAACAAAGACAACTCCAGACCTGGACTGGAGTTTGACAAAGAAAGGATTCGTTAGAAACACCAATAGATACCTAGTTTGTTTTTGTCCAAGAGAATTGATATGTCATCTGGAAGAGAAAGGAAAGTAGAAATATTAAGAAAAATCACAATCATAATATGAACCAGAGTGAAGAGACTAAATCATCAGATGGTTCCATATTAATACATGGATGGATAGAAAGGAAAGCAGAAGGTGCTAATCAAGAGAATTAATAGACAAAACGTGTCAGCATTAGTAACAAAGCGGGTCAGTTCATTAATTTCACGTGAGAATGTGTAGGAGACAAACAATGACATGCAAAGTTTGAATAACTTGCTTTTGCCTTCAGTAATTTAAGATTGTTTTTTAAAAAAATGTTTCATAGTTTTATTGTTACAGTAAAGCTGATTTTTAGAACTGCAGCCGGTAATGTTCTTGTTTGAAATTTCAAAATCAACAGACCTTGTTGAAACTTCATGGGGATAAATCATTCACTTCTACAATCAAGAACAAACCTCAACTTCATTTTTTTTTCTTTTAGATTATTTTAATCTCAAGCCGTTTTATCATCAATTTCTGAACATTTCCCATTTTTTTTTTGATAATCATAAATCCTAACCAAGAATTGAACTGGAGCATATGTTATGCTGAATCAGCAAATTGCCCAATCAGAGGATAAATCTATTTATTTACCAAATTCTTGATTATATAAAATTTTGATTGTATAGAAAGAAAAATAGTTTTTTTTTACCCTTGTTTTGATCTAATTAAAATTATGTATTTACTTTTCATGAAAGAAATTTTCTTTTAAATTAAAACAACACATTTACTTTTCTTTAACTAAAAAATGAATAAATAGTTTTGAATTTCATCGATTTATTTTCCATATAAAAAAAATGTTTAAAAGTAATTAGGTAATTTTATCTTATTTCATTTTTTTTTTTTTTACTACAAAACTCAAAAGTTTATTCAATCAAAACAAGGATAAAACCTTTTTTCTATAATCGCAAGTTTAAATAATAGAAAAATAAGTAAATAACATTTTATTCACTAATCAGGAAATTTTGCCAATTCGGCATGCCGTATACATAAAGAATTAAGAGGATTTTATACAAATCATGCATTATTTTCAAAAAAGTTGGGAAGCAAAAATGTTCCATTATATAGAACCAAACAAAACAAGCCCAATACAAAAGTTGTTATTTTATTTTATCTGATTCTCAGAGGGCACTCATCCATTGTTCTTAATTATGATATGGTTATAAAGATATCTTAAAATTTAAGTTTCAGACTGTTCAGCTTCATCCAATTGACCTAAAACAAAATCTAAGGGATGCAAGTTCGAAGGGGCCGTATAAATTCATAGAACCCAAAATGATCCTAAATCAATAAGTTGGTCGAGTCACACTTTAGATTTTGTGTAAAGTGGCTTAAGCTGATGATATACATTTTGTCTTTGAAATGCAAGATTTGCTGAGAAACCATCTAAAAATAAGATAACTGAAGCTAAATTAAGATAACCACTTTTTGCTAAGTGACTGGTGAACTTATTTGAAGAGAAAGATGAAATGATACAGATGAAATAGGAGTGCTAAAATAGAAAAGCCTTCTTTACCCTTTAGCGCTCTGAAGGCAACAACGTTCACCTAGCAAAAAGTTTGTCCTGTCACTGCTGGCGATGCCAATCACCAAACGAGTCACAGGCTTTCAAATTTACCAAGTGCACAAAATCTTGTCACCCTTGAAAAAAAATGCTGGGTGCTGAATGTTAAGTAATAGATGAGATTAAAAAAGCATTTAATACAGTGTTCTCATCACAATCATTTATTCTTCGAACCAATTTTGTAGAAAATAATTTTTCAAGGAACCAAGAGAATAAAAATTTGCACATTTCCTAAAGATTATTTTGAGAGAAAAAATAACTTTTCAGAACATAATTAGCTTCCAAATTGAAATAAATAAGATAAGGACATTTGCCGCCAAGCAGAAAAAGTAATGTGATTCATTCCAAATAATGCTTCCACAAGCATCGGAGAAATCTCAATACAGCCAAAGCATCACAGCTGCAAAAAGCAATTAAAATTGCCAAAATCTCACTGGAGATATATATATATATATATATATATATATATATTCTGCCAGCACTTCAAGAATTTTAACTGTTTTTTTTTTGTTGTTTTTGAAATCAACTTTCTTATATGTCAAAAATTGTTTTTTTTTGTTTTTCTCTTAAATAGCTATTCCATATTTTAGATATTAATAAAATTATGAACCCCCCACCCCCTCCTCCATTATCTCTTGATCATAAAGGGCAAAATTCAATTTTAGTAGTATTTCAAATCCAGATTATTGCACAAAATTTGTTTCAAAGCATAAAAGCAATTAAAAAAATGAAGCAAGAAGCAAGTCATGTTTCATGATGGAAGAATCAAATCTTTTATAGATACGAATACCTTGGCTTTTGACAATTGCTCAAGCAATTGAGTTTGAAAATTCCTGGGAAAAATTTCCAGGAAACTATAGTAAATATGATCTACAGGCAAATCAATATTAGTTTTGGGTCACTGAATACCAAGCATTATTTCCTTCATCAGTTGCAAATACTTAGAGGCATGTATACTTGTTCACATCTTCACTGACTCGACAAGAGAGAAAGAAGGGATCTCTGATTTTGCAATATCAGCTATCCAAATTGAAGATCACCTTCAACCTCAAAGTCTCAAATATGTTAGGAAGATGATTTTTATGAATGCGTTATATTATTTCAAACTATTAGAAATGATCTCCCCTTTTTACAGAGATTGAGTCACTTGGCCTATACAGCATAAATATGATGAACAATATGATTAGAGTGGAGACTCATTCTCCATGTCACAAGGAGGTAGTTTTAAATAATATAACGCATTCATAAACATTCAGTCACATTATATATTCCTTTATGAATAATAAATAATAATAATAATAAATAATAATAATAATAAATAATAATAATGATCATCATCATCATCATTAAATAATCCATCTATGTTGGTTTCATGGACCAGCAGATAAAGCTGAGGTATTCGGGTGGCTGTGCAAGATAAGTATTCGACAAGCCATTTTTAATAAGTTGATATTTTGGTTATTTCAAGAACTACATTGTTCGGTTTTTATTTCGAAGTATGAACACTCTGCATTAGGATTCATAGAGTGCTAAAGCTTTAAAATAAAGGAAAAAAAAAAAAAAAAAAACTTAGCATCGTAGCTGTAATAATAGTGAATATATCAACTTTCCAAAAATAGCTCATTGGGCACAGTCACCTATATCCCAACAGACACCAAAATAAACAAACAATAACAAGAGATAGCCAAACACCAAGTGGAAGCCATTCCAGTTGATCTAATTCTCTTATTCATTAATTCATTTTTTTTTTTTACCCACCATCCAGTAGCAGACTAAATAGAATAAGGTTATGAAGCGGTGAGCAGTATCTTGTTTCTCAAGATGATGCGAAGTCTCACCGTTTGAAGATGATGATTTGCAAAACATCGCCCAATCATTTCATCTCAGTGTATCGATCAGGGCAAGTCAATAACGAAAAAGATAGAATAAGTCGGGTTGGAATCAGGTTTTGGCCAAATCATTAATAATAGCACCGAGAATGGAATCAGCAATCAGAGGCAGAACCATCTTGGGCTCACTTTGCATTTGCAACAACACTTTTGGGAAAGGCATGAACCAGCCCCCACCCGCTATAGATAAATAGTAAGGTGGACTGCTTCCTACCCACCAGTCTATGAGATGGACAACTCTGATTCCAATCCATCAGGTTATCTCGACCTTAACACACCCACGATGAAGTCACCTGTGGTGCCCCAGCGACCCTGCACTGGGTTACAGGATAGGTAATCGATAGAAGAAATTGTCAGAGATTAACCAAAATTCGAGTCATTGTTAGGATGAGTTTCACTAAGAAGGTCAACTAGTAACTATTAGACACTGTACATTACCAAAGTGTAAAGTATAATCTATATTAGAAACTCATCCAATAATCAAAATATTAATTTAGTTTTCAAAAGTGATTTCTACTGTGCCAATTAATACCTTCAAACAATGGAATTTATTCCACCTGTGGGATAGGGAGTGAATCGAGAGCAGTTTGTGAAGAGCCAAGGTAAAATTTGTACATCCACAAGATCAAACATTTTATTTGTACAGACTTCATGCCAAGAATGACAAAGCCAGATTCTTTTATTTTCTCAAAGGATCGGGGACATCCTTCAAATCAAAGCAACAAGCACAAAAATAAGATGTTAGTCTGTATTACAGCAAACTAATCAGCATTAGAGAAATGCTGATATGGAAGAGGAAACTTAAAAACTGCTTCTTTCTAGAACATTGCATCAGATGACAATTTTTTTATTTTTTTATTTATTTATCAAATTTACTAGTTAGTTGATGTCATTTCCATCAACAGTTTTCTCAAATTAGAGAGTCTATAGAGAATAAAATGATAGTTTCAAGCTGGAAATGAAGAAAGCAACAAGCAAGTTTACGTTTTAAACATTTCAAATAGTTTTCAAATTGTTGTCCAATTATAGATTAGTGTTCATCTATAGTGATGTAAAATAAATAAATGCCCTTATATTGGTCAGGGGAACAGCCATCCCTGCCCAGGCTCCAGATATCACGACTTTCTCCTTGTCTCCAAGGTTTTTGTGACATGTGAAATAGACTTAGAAGTAACAAGCACTCAAAATGGTGTCACTCAATTCACCATACGTTATTTTACCCATAGCAGAAGGGAGGAGTCAGATTCAAGCTTTCGCCAAGGGTATTAGTGCCTGTCTCAGTTTGAACTCGGCTCACCAAGTCCATTTTCAGAGCCACCATCAGCCACCAGCACTATGAGTGAATTATATCTTTAAGCATCAACAAAATTGTAGCTAAAGTTTTGTAATATTATCATGAATGATGATTTTTTTTTCCAGAAAAATGTTAAGATGAGGTTCAGTGCTGTTTGTAATCGAAAGGTTTTAATCAGTTCAGATTCGAGTGATGGCCATGAGCTGATGCTTAGAGCTTATTTCTATTGGAGATTTTCAGTAGCTTAAAGAGAATAAATAGTTGAAGAAATGTAGAGAGAATATTCAACAATTAAACCAAAGTTGAACAGAGATATAGTAAAAGTAGTGGCAATGCTTAAGGATGATCATTCCTCTTTTACAGAATGTGCAGAATCAGCACAATGATTTTATTACCAAGATTTCTGAAAAATTTTGCTAGATAAATGTAATCAAATGGTAAAAATCCAGTCGGCTGGTAGGAGTTTTTGAAATCACAATTCTCCATTTGATATTTATTATGTGAATCACAGACATCACGCTTGATTTTACTGATATTTTTAAACTTATCTTTGTAGTTGTATTCTGACCAATATGAATCAGATACTCCTTAGACGTTATTATATCCAATGACAGACGATAAAACACTAATGATGATCCATATAACAAGAAAAATTTGAAAAAAAAAAAAAAAAAAAAATTATATATATATATATATATATATATATATTTTCCTCACTTTCCAAGCATGAAACAGTCTCTTGCCAAAAACCTTAAACTTTTGGAAGCAGAACAAAAATAATTGCTTAAAGCTGCAGACAGTATGTTTATATAAGCATTGACCAAGTGCTAAAGTGTGACCAAGTGAGAACTAGTGCTAAAACTCAAGATTTTAGTCAATTATCATGGAATAAATGATAATGATAACAGTCTGAAAATATCAGCTTTGTAAACAGAGAATTAAACCCAAAGCAATAAAATTCTGAGGCAGCTAAACACAGAGCGGCAGTTATGATTAATTATTAAAAATGTCAAGTATTTAGTTGTATTATTTATAAATTTACTGTCCAGAAAAAAAGAATGAATAAATAAAAATAAACAGTACTAGAAAGAAAAATGTTTGCAGATTATTTCAAATCTTATTTTTTCTTTAAATACAACCTACAATAGAGATGTATTGAAATATGGAAAGAGATTACATCTTTAAAATTTACAAGCCAAAATCAAGTTTTAACGAAACCATTTTTGATTATATGAATTATTCATATCCTACAGTGAAAAGCTGTCCTGATTTAAATTATAAATAAAACAGCCAACTTGTATGAATGATAGAAAACTTGAAATCATCTCAAGGTCTGCTTATATAAATAGGGAGAGCATACAGCATGCCCAGAACGGGAAAAGCCATTGTATCTAAATGAAACACAGATACTACAAGGCCAGGCTGCCTGAAAATAAGATCTCCACATATGAGAACTAATGATACAGTCAATAGTCAGGTTAATTAAAAATAGCAGTATTACTATTATTAGCAGTAGTTATAACAACAGCAGCAATACGAAGAATACACTGATAGACACTGCAGGAGAAGGAAGACTACAGGGTCAACATATAAAGGAGCTTTTTTTTTTCCCCTCAAGACATAACAGTGGCAAAGAAAAAAGTCATGACATGCTTTGAAAAAACATTTCAACAAGCCAATATTAGGAGACAATACAATGAACAGAACAAACTACTCTGAAGAGAGGAAAACACAATGTGATGTGCTATACAAGTCTTGACATGATAAGAAGTTGATAACTCAGCAAGGTAAGCACCTATCAATAAATAAAACAAAGATAAAAAAAAATGTCCGCAATGTTTTGATTGGCAACTCTTCATTTAATCTTTCTTTGTTTTTTACCTTATTACAGATATCGAATCAGTATGTGTCAATAAAGAAATACTAAGATCAACAAAGACAAATTTTTATTCAATCTTAGAAGTCGAATTTTCTCCATTTCAACTATCATATTATCCAGACAACTGGCTAGCGCCTCGGATCATTTTGTAGTTATTGAGACAGAATTTTTGTTATGTCTTCATTTTCCTTCCATTAGGTCAATTTTTGTTTAGGGAGAACAAAAATCATGATCAGTCACTTGTTCATGGAAATCTTACAAATCTATATAATGAGAGCAGTGTCAGTCACACTTATAGTATCAGTAGCAACCATCAACTCCTCCATTTACCTGTCCTCTTATTAAACTATCTTATGACAAGTACTTTAAAGGCAGGCAAACAGTACATTTGACCACCTTTTTTTAATCAAGAGTAAGTCAAACCAATAAAGCCTTGAAGTACAAAAAAAAAAAATGTTTAACTCACAATAGTTATGCACTCAATGGCACTGGGTCTCTTTCATATATGATAAAAATAGTATTAGAGCAATAAGTCACCAGTATTGTAGTTCACAGCATAGATGACACGCCCTTTTCTTTTTCCCCCCAAAGTTCTGTCTCGGGAAGTGAAAACTTTATCAGTTGTTTACTGGGCTACGCAAATAATGTAATCATGCAGCTGATGTAGGGTTTGATATAGATTTGAATAAGTAAGAACAAAAAAAAAAAAAAAAAAATGACCCAATAGTGTGGAGGGCCATGAAGATCTGGAGGGGGGATAGGGTTCTTTTTTTTCAATATGCTTACAAAAATTGATGTTTGTCTTATATGGGGGTGGGTCTTAAAATGCTGAAAAATATACAGTACTCTTTTAGACTTGACTATTTCCTACAAGCATACTGGATCTTATTTGAAGAGAGATTTTTTACTGGTGAACAACATATTGTCTACCTATGAAATTTGGAAACAAAGACAAGTTGCAGGTGATGCATGCATGTGTGCACACATGAATTTTACAAGCACATGATAATTTACCTCTGCCAATGAAGTTGGAAGAGGTATATGTATTCAGTCATATTTGTTTGTCCACTCAATATCTCTAAAAGTTCTCAAATTTCAATGATATTTCGTGGAAGGGCCAATAAAGAAGTGATTAAATTTGGGGGCGGATCCTGAAATGTTTTTGATTGAGAGATATTCTTTCATATACTAAGACAATTGTCACAAATAAGAAAAATCGAAACAATTATCTCCATTTCATCATAGCTATATATACTCTGGTTTTCAGTTTTGAATACAGGATTTTGCATTTGGATTAAATGAGAAATTGAGATATCTATCAATGAACCAATTTTCATTCAGTTTCCAGTGACAATGGTGTTGGCTTTCTAGCTGTAAGTTTTGACTAACCCTTTCTAAAGAGTAGAGAATTGCCATCAAAACATTGCAAACACTTTGTATCAAATATTTTCTAGGTGGATGCGCTTTGATTATCAACCTCCAACCAAGTCAAATATCCTTCGTTCGTTCAATTGTTTCTTTAAATTTACTGTGCTACACAAATATGTACCAGAAAGAGGGGAATTAGCAGCAGCGGCGGCGGCAGCAGCAGCAGAGCATCTAGTTATTAAAGGAAAATAGAGGAAGGGGTTGTAGGAGGAGAAGGTAGAGGGATCAAAGAATGAGACATTAACTTACCATGCAAAGGAATAATCTTATTATCCCCCTCAAGCTCTTTGATATTCTCCCATTTTGCTGAAAAAACAGCAAATTTTAATAAAAGGATAATTATCCAGTTACCGGGAAGAATTTCCAAAGGAACAATTTAGTAAATCAACACATTTTAATTCTTTCTCTTTTCTTAAGGGGAATGGAGATGATTATTCTTATTAAAAGCCAATAGAAAGAAATAACTAACAAAAAGAAAAAGAAAATATTAATTCAACATTTAAGATACCTTATGAGAGAGAGAGAGAGAGAAATATAGGAAATCAAAGGGATGGGGAGGTAAAACAAAAAAGAAAAATGAGAAATAGGTATTCAAGATAACCAAAGATATTTCAAAATGGCTACTCAAGTTGATTAATTCTAAGGTAATTAATGTGATGACATTTTAAAATCAGATCTGAATAGAATAGCAATTGTCAGAATTAAGAGATAGGTGAAAAAAATTTCACCAGTTGAAAAGTTAAGGTTATCAGAGAAAATTGTTCAAGATTTTACAGATATTATGCAGACTTTCACAATGGTTGGATTTGTTCATGCAACCACTAAAAGAAAAGGCTGGATTCACATTTGTATGTAACAGTTATCAAAAGGTAATCAAAATGTTGAAAATTAAATTTGTTTTTTGGAGTTATTTGCTTTTTGTTCTGGTTAATGGTTTTTTTTGGTCGGTTTTCAGTTGGAGTATAGGATTTTGAAAATCAAGCAGTAGTTACCGCTTGCATTTAGATTAATTAGGAAATTAAGGTATCCATCAATGAACTGATTTTCATTCGGTTTTCTCTTTTCAGAGAAAATTTATCAATATTTTACAGATATTATATAGCCTTCAACAACAGTTGGATTTGTTTGTGCAGCTATTGGAATAAAAGGCTTGATACACGTTCCACAATTGTAAGTATCAATTTGTATTAACATTTGTTAAAATGTTGAAAACTAAATTTGGTTTTTGGGGTTATTCATTTTGGTTAACTAAAAAATGTTTTCAAATAGAATTGAAAGGTTCAATCTATAATATGTTGAAGTTTAAATGTGTCAGTTATTTGATAATAGGTTTGTACAATCAAAAGCTTACAATCAATTGAATTAATACTATCTAAAAAGATATTTTCATTCGTTACAAGATTTTAATCAACAGTTTATCATATTTGTTTTCCACATGAAAGACCAATACAATTAAAAGCTTTTTTTGTAGCCAAAAAAGGAAAAGAACACTATACTTCTTTTTAAAAAGTATTTGTACTGAAAAGTAATAATCAGAGAACTACATAGAGTTATCATTAAGATTCTGTAATACCAGAAGCCTCTGTGGACAGCACTAACTAAAGATAATTAATCTTCAAGTAATGCATAAGAATTATTTGGTACTAATGTAAGAGTGGGGTCCAAAAATTGAAAGTGAGGTGGAAGGAGGGGTCATTCATGGAGAATAACTTTTCTTTTTTTTAAGTTGTTGGACCACACTCTTGTGTTAGTACCAATGATTTTAAAACAAATATAGCAACATATTTTGAAATGGCATTTTAAATTTACACCTGAAGTAATGATCAACATATTCAGATGATCGTCTAGCTGCAAATTTTAATGTAGAAGTTTTAAAGAAATAAAAACAAGTAAAAGCAAAGCTACAGAAAGGAAAGTAAATAAACTCAGGGGACCAGATATTTTACTTTTAACAGATCTTTTGATTATTTTTTTCCAAGATATTTTGATTGTGGGGAAACAAAAAGAAAAAAAAAACACTATAACAAACACTGTTTGAATTACAGCTCACAAATTAATACCACAGCATGAGTAGGAAATGGGATTGGGAGGTTATTTAGCTAACAACATCACCACAAGTTGGTTTTTCAATGACCAACAAGCTCAAGAATTAAGCAATAAGAAAAATTAAAAAAGAAAAAAAAAATATTTCATGTTTTTCTCATTTCCTGTAACAGAAATAATAACAGGGCTGAAATATTGAGGGCTTTGAATACATATAAGCCAGAGGGAAAGGCTTTTTCTTTCTTTTTTTTCTTTCCAAAATTTAATACTTCCTTTTCACTGCTTATGCTCACATCAATTTGTGTGGCAGAGAGTACCGTTTATCAAATTATATCTCCATACATGGTAAAGTTCATGTACCCAACGTGCCCAAATAATACAGGATTGGTTCAGGAAACAAGAGTAAAAACACTTTTAGACTAATCTGATAAATATTTGAAAAAAGCCACTTTTTAGCACACAAGGAATAGATAACCATAGACATCTATAAATAGAATTGAATGTTTGTGAATGGTCATTACTACTTTTTTTTCTCAATTCATGTGTATTCAAGTTAAAACCATTGTTTGCATGTGACACATCATTAGAGTAAGAGGTGTATGCACTATAGGACGTGAACGAGTAAGGGTAGGTAACTCTAGTAGCATAATAATCTGAAGTGCAAGAAAGACTACTTGGAAAATCAAAACATGTTCCACAGAAATCTGTGAAAGTGTCACATAAATGCCCATGATTATATACCTGTATACATTTATTACAGACTATATCTATAATAATATACATATTTTTTTTTACTTATAATCCTAAAGGTAGGTAGTAGAATATTTAATGGAATGAAAAAAGTGATCTGATATAAATTTTATCACAGACATTATGGAATCTATGATGAATATCAGCATCAGTGTTCAATTTCTAATGCTGAAAAATGAAATTAGCTACAAAAAAATTGACCGAAGAAAAATGCATCTGTGGAAGAGATAAGGATGTTGACAGTCAGGCAATGGCAGGTAACCTTGCTAATGATGCAATATTGTCACGGTTACCTCACAGATAAAAACTTATCAATTATCTTTTTTTGAATTGTTTGCTAAAATTGGAATTCCCAAAGCTAGATTCACATCAAGTTGAATAAAAAAATCAGAGTCAACCGACAAGAAGTTAAGAGATCCATGAAATACTGTAAACAGAATACACAAAAATTAGTAGAAATCACAAGGTGTCATCATTTAATAAATGTGAGCAACAACACAAAATGGATCATATTGAAAACATTAATTTCTCATTTTTTTGTCAACATTTTCAAACAATACAACTGAAATAATCCATGGGAAAAATAAATGAAATATAAATTGAAATCAACACTGGATTAGACTTGCTCCATAATTAATGAACGTAAAAAGTATATCATCAGATTTCATTTCAAAAAAGTTTCTAAAAATTTATTAGCAGCAGATATCCTGGATATGATTGGATTAAACAACTCAATTTCAATAATGACAAGAAACCATTTTTACTAATACTAGAGCCAAGATATACAAATAGAAGATTAGAAATTAATCTATTTTTCTAATTCTGAATAATTAATGCTCTAGTTTGTTTTTTGTTTTTTTCAGGAAGAACTTCAGTTCCAACTTATGACTGACAAATGATAGAGATTTTAGATTGAATCATTAAGAAATTGATACATCAAATTATACACAATAACCGCACAGTTGGAAAATTACAAACAAAATAACAGAAATCATATCTCCAGCTCTATTCTACTTGGAAACTCAAACATAATGCTAACTAAATTTTATGTTTAAGGGTATTTGAAGAGAGGGATGATGCTATGTTTCACCATTATGATAATTAAAACTTAGGCATCGTATTATGTTTTGTTTAATCCATAACTGATGGTAGATAACTTCAAAACTAAACTCAGCTAAAATATCACATTTGTTATTGTTAGATTATGTTAATTTGTTATCAATTGATGACTAGGGTGATAGTTACCAAGAAATAATCTATAGAATCAGCAAAATATCAACAGCCTTCACACAACTAACCAAAATTTGGAAATAAGAAGTTCTCCCTGAAAATGAAGATATGATTTTACAATTCCCACAACCTATCCACCTAGCTATATTGCAGCCAAACATGACACCTGAAATCCAGCCAAAAGGAACTGGATATGTTTGACATGTAATGCCTAGGGAGAGCGGTCAGGTAGAACTTTATAACCAACAACAAAGTTAAATAAGCCAATCTATATACCATTGTGAATGAAATCTGCAAATGGTGGATAAAATGTCAGCAAAGATACCAACAAGCTCTCATTCCAGATACTGTGGAGGATTTCTAATACAAAACGGAATCAAGCCCAGTCAAAAATGAACTAGCAACAAATAACCCAAGAAGACCTGACGGTTGAGAAAGAGCTGGAGTGACATCTGACTGCTGACCGATCGAAGTGGAAAGTGTTGACTGGCTGTAACTTCATAGGAGTGTTGACTGATTAATTGATTGAAAAAGGAAACAGGTTTTTCGGACATGTTTATCAATGTTTGATAGAAAATGGCTGCACCAAATGAAAATTTTTTCCAGAAAATGTTTACAAATGTACAATGCATCATATAATTCAGATCATAAAAATGATAAATTTCCATTTTTGACAAACAAGAACAAAATCTTTAGCAGTGGGATTAGGTGATTATTTCTAGTATAAAATAATTCCCTAAAGGTGAGTTGCTTAGACAAGCACATATATTCATTTTTGCTTTTCAGTTTGAATTGAATGAAATGGAAGGGGGGGGGGGCTATTTGGGATGCAGTTTCAATTAATTTTTTTATTTCTGTGTTTTATGTAAAAAAGCTAAATATAACCATTTCCATTTTTGATAAATCCACACAAAAATCGACTTTAAAAAAGATCAGAAACCTCAATCATTTTCTTCATTCAGTGTACAAAAGTAGAACTTATGCTGAACAAAGTTTGGTAATATAATCTTCCAAAAATAACACAAAACAGGTCACAAAAATAAAATAACCAAGATGAGATCCTACTATTAAGATTCAAGAGATGGGGGTTTTGAATTGAATTTAAAATTAGTTTATATAAGAGGCTATCAAATGCAGTATGCTGAGTGTTTTGCCTTACTATAATCTAAAAAAATAATGGCAATCATGATTTACTAAAATAATCTCCAAACTGAATATTGTGGATCCAGCAAAATCTCACAGTGAATAACAGCTCAAAGTGGTTAACTATTTTGACCAATGCATCCAAACATACAGGGAGTTTGGCAATTACTAAGGATTTAACCTGGTAGAAATCATTACAAAAACAAAATTTTGTGAACCTATAATTAGAGCCAGAGAACATCAACTTAAAGAAACACTTATCCAATCAAGATCAGAGCCAAAGAAAATCTCTAGGTACCATCATGTGGCATAATTTTCACTTTTTAAATTTTTTTTATCATTAACAAAGATATTGATTTAATTTTTTATGAGTATTCCAAATTTCTACAATACTGAAATTGACAACAGTTTATCCTTGAAGGAGAAAAGGATATCTGACTAAATATAAAAAGAAAACCAGACCCTCATATTCTGTCATAGCAACAAAACTTCTGAAATGTGTTTCAGAAACAAGATCTCGCCTGCAAATGTTCATTAAAGAGCAAGCAGGTCTCTATAGGATATCCAAAAAAGTGGCTTCTCAACTATTAATAATGGATCTTATGCAAGAACTGTAAGAAGTTATGTTCTCTCAAACTTACTATCTTTTTATAGTGAAACTTGGGATCTATAACAAAACCTTTTTTTCTTTTCTTATTTCTGCAGGCTAGACAGAGGAATGTACTTTCTCTAAAATATCCATGAGTTGCTATCGCTCTCTTTTTTAATGACTTTACTAGTCATCTAATCCACATTATCCACTGATTAGTATTTCCCCAAAAGGAAATTTTTTCCTGGTCCTTTGAATAAGCTTTCTGACAACTATATGGGTGATACAGTCTTTTTTCTTTTTCTTCTGTGACAAATATATCACACACCAGATTTCTTTTTTTATAAACACAAAAGCACTCATTTTTGTGGGTATAAAACAAAAATCACCCCAAAAAGACAATCAGTTGGAACTCATGACAACTAAATTATCAATTTTAGAGAAACAAAA
The DNA here is from genome assembly GCA_963457665.1 of Thysanoteuthis rhombus. Taxonomy (NCBI): domain Eukaryota; kingdom Metazoa; phylum Mollusca; class Cephalopoda; order Oegopsida; family Thysanoteuthidae; genus Thysanoteuthis; species Thysanoteuthis major. The sequence continues at coordinate 37,706,278 of OY735228.1, read as the reverse complement.
ACATTTACCAAAAAAGAAATGTCAAGAACTCTTTTTGAAGTTGTCAAATAGTATTAATACATCTTAACGGAGCTACTATTTTATTTCAGGATTGGGGAGAGGGGAAAAAAGAAAGTGTGAAAGTAATTGTTAAAAAGGACACCATAAAAAAAGTTTATTTCAAAATAAAAAGAAAAATTGCCAAATCAGAAAAAGAAAGATGAAAGAACTTACTTTTGATGGCAGTCAACTGTTCCTTGGAGATATCATTGTCAGCTTGTAAAGACTCAACCTGGGAAAATATGAGAAATATTTCAAAATGAATTAAAGAAACAAGCACTGTAATGATAAATGCAGTTAAAAAAAAGTATTCAGCCAAATGATCAGCTCTTTAAGTTATGTTTTTGTTAAAAAAAAACAAAAAAATGCAAAAATTTTTGTAGTCATGGTTTGTGTTCTTTTCCATAGTGCCAATAGCCGTGTGCTGTCCAATACGAAACGAATCGCATTCAATAGCTATGGAAATTGGCGTGTAAATAGGGGACTCTAAGGGTTAAAAGTTAACTCCCTTGAAAGTAATCTCTCAGCTCTTTTTTTGTTAGGTGGTACTTAGTCTAGGAGTCTGACTTGCAGATTGTGTCGCTTCGACAGTGAAGTATTTGGTTTCTTTTCACCATCTTTGAGTATATAAGCAGCTTCTTTTGGCCATCAGAATTGTGTAACAACTCAAACTATCAAAAGATTAAGTTCAGTTGGTAGATTTGTTTTTCTCTCTCTTTTTGCATGGAATACTAGGAGAAGGATGATCATCGATTAATGTAATGATAGATTGTATTTTCCTATGCCATTTGCCAGTTCGAACCACACTCAACTTCAGTCCAAAAATTTATGAAATGAAAAGTAAAAGATACAAAACTGATATTCCAAAAGCTGATGGTCTTATACACAAAAATTATGAAGTAGGGACTGACCTCAAATTGATTGAGCTTGAGACAGAAGTATTCTTATAAAATATCAAGAACTCACAAATCAAGTGCCAACCATATAAGATATTTCAGTCAAATTTTCTTTACACTCTTGCAAGCATAGTAATAAATGCCAATTTTATAGTACCTACAATTCAAAAACCTTAGTGAACTTATGATTTTGCTTGATCAAGTAAATACAAATTCAATAGTACACTCTAGATCCACCATTCCACAATTACATCAGGGTCTGTAGTTTTTTTTTTTTAAATGACGCAATGACTTCTTAAGGGATTATGTTAGGTTTATATTAATATCACAGACAACTCCTGTGTTTCTCCTCTTAAAGCCTTCCCTTGGATTAAAACTAAAAATCTAACTTGAGAGATCAATAACACCTGTGGCCATAAACAAATCTAGCATTTTCACAAATTCTAACTGTCCTTTGGACACACACTAGACTATCAGTTATATCAATCAATTGAACAGTCAATCAATCAACACTCCCACGTCGCCTGACCCTTGACAGTGTTATACACTTTGATCGGTCAGTTGTCAGCAACCTGATGTTGCCCCAGCTCTTGTTCACTCATTAGGTTTTCCAAGCTATTTCATTCGCTGTTCACAGATTTCATTTGAAATGGGACAAATTGACTGGTTTCCCAACTTGGTTGTTGGGTTCAAAGTCATTCCACTCAATGCCTCGTATTTTTACTGAACAGTCAGGGTAGGTTTAATCTGAGGTAGAGTATAATTCTTTCATACATCTTGCATAGGAAAAAAGCAGACGGTCATTGCAAAACCTTGTCCCCAAATCTGCCCACGCAATGTAAAGTAAAGCATCCCCTAAGAGACGACTCCCTGATGAGTACACAGCCAGTGACAAAATCTCATTTTCGGTTGCATACATCAGCTTCATGATCCTTGTTAGTTTCAAGACAGGAGGAGACCAGGACTTTATGCTTACAAGTTTTTCTGACCACCCTCTTAGTAGGATGCATGCTCACATAAGGGATACCTCCACCCTAATCACACTGCTTAGAGTGTACTCAATTAGTTGCTGAGTGCACAGGGAAATTTATCCTGATGAAGTGTTTTCCACATTCTTGGCTCATAATGATAATCCAACCTTGCACCTTCTACACATGAGGTAGATCTGTCAACCATTACACTATCTAAGTGGACTAAATATAAAATGAATATGGACACAATTTTTGTTTTAACACATGAACACCTACCTACATGGATCATAGTCATCAGCAAGGCAAGAGGAAAAAAAAAAAAAAAAAAAAAAAAAAAAAAAGGGAGGTAATTGATCCTTTATAGATGTACAAAACATAACTCAAGAATAGTCTGATAGCTCCTGATATGACTTGATAGACTCAAAGTATGAAGAAAAGATTAAACTTAGTCATTAGCTTTTTATTCATTTTTGACTGCTAACGGAGTCATTCATGAGCAAATTTGGAAGTGCAAAGTGGTGCAAGAATTACTGGCGCAAAAAAAAAAAAACAATCAGCAAACCCGGTTCAAATTTCAGCCAAGGCAGTTTACACTCATTTTGCATTAATGCCTTTAGAAAACGCATGAATCCACCTATCCCAGTTATGGGTAAAAAGCAGGGCAGTTGGAGCCCTTCAGCCCTGTAAAGCAGTTTATCTAATTAATATAGTGGCATATACAGTTCTATGATGAGATTATAATATACTTCTCTCACCTTGGCATAAAGTATTTTTTCTTGCTTTGTCATTTCTTCAAGTTTTTCATTCAGCTCTTGTTTTTCTTTTTCAATTTTTTCCAGTTCTTCTTGATGCTTTCGTTCAGCTTCCTGAAAAATGAAGAAGCAAAACTGTCACAGAAACATCTATATTATTTTTTTTCTTTAAAAAGTCTATATTCAAGAGAATCACACTTAATTCTGGCTAGATAGATATTGGTCAATGTAGAATAGAAGACCGAGAGCTAAAAGACCAATTCAAGCTGTCCTTATATTGGAGAATCGGAGGTTGGAGAGGCACAATGGTACCAGCATGGGGAGCAAGGTCTAATTACAGCCTAGCCTGTTTGCATCACTTTGTACAAATGGCTTGGGAAAAAGAATGAAACTTTCTCTTCTTCCCTGAGCTGTAAGTAAAATAAAAGGACAGACTGGTTTCTCAAGCCTAGGCAGGCAACCAGTCTAGGAAGACAACTCAGAATTTAAAACAATGAATGGAATCCACTTCTAGATATGTGTAAAAAGAAAAAAGAAAAAAGAAAAAAGAAGAAAGAAAAAAAAAAAAAAAAAAAGAAGAGGGGGACAGGCTCACAACCCCACCCCATGGAAAAAAACAGTTGCTAGAAGTGATTGGCATGCAAGTTAAAGGATTGATCAGATCCGGATTCTTGGAGAAGGATGAAACAATTTCCAAAGAAAAGGTGAGAAAGTGAAGCTATATCAACTAACAATCAGTTTGGCAAATTTAAGGTCTACAATACCTCCATGGTATGTATAACCTCCAAGTGAAACATTAGAATGCTAACGCACATCTGGTTAACAGATTTACGTGAGCAAACAGTGCCAAGTGTTTTTTTTTTTTAATCCATTTTTTGTTTTGTCGAGGTCACATGTGAGGTTGGTTTACCATTGATACAAAGGTTCTCTACTCTCTCTCCGTATTTGAAGACCATTACTTGAGGATTTCATGATAATTGATACTCGTTCCATGTGATTAGAGAACAGCTAACACATACTTATTCACTAAAGGGACATACAACATATCTGTCTGCTACCAGGACCATATGTGCACTAGTGCATTGAATTCAGCAAAAATGAAAGTTGGCAAGGAGCTAAACTGATTTTATCAATTTAACTGACCAAAGTCAGTCATCTATATGCATGTTTTAAATGCTTATTTTTGGATTCAAAGATTAATTATGCAATCAGAATTTTATTAAAACATCCCCCTCACTGAATGAGGCAAGCAAAGAAAAAATAAGTAAAAAAGAGACCGAATAGGTGTGCATGCATCATTCAGCTAATTAACAAAATATATCTCCGCTGTTAGTTGCAGCTACCATCAGTAACTAAATCTATAGATGTTGCAGCTACTTACTTCCAGCTTCTCCTGCAGCTGCTCCACCTCTTTCCGTTGTTCTTGGTAATCTTCTGCCAACTGCTTGAGGTCATTCTGAGTTTTCTCTGTGATCTCCTTCAGGTAGCAGCATTCATTTTCTGTGTTGCCAAGCGATTGCTGAAAACAGTTTACAAAATAAATCTTAGAATAGGAATCACAACGCACTGGAGTCAAAAGAGAAGAGGGTAAAAATTAAAAATAAGTTTCATGTTCTATCAAGCCATTGGAATTGGTTATTGGCTCTTGAATTAGGTTAAGACAGGGCACACCAAGCAGTGAACTAAGTAAAAGGTATAGTTTTCTTTCTATGGAAACATTATAATGCCACCAAAAATTCCAGTAAATAAACTTTCATGTGCTTCAAACTCTTTGGCCAATGTTAGAAAAACTAGCAAAATTTGTTAAAAACAATACCTGCTAACTATGAACAGTTTTCTTTCAAGAGAAATAAAGAGATTCTGATTTTTGATTTATTTCACTTCAATATATTTGAAATTTGATTTATATTTTCAACCAATAGGAAAATCAGTTTATGAATAATAGATACAATAAATCCTTTTGAGACCTGGTCTTTTTATTACCAATCACTAAATGAAAATCAATCCTTATTTTCACCCACCAAAATCGAACAAACAGTGAAGCAAGCAACTTTAGCCAGGATGATACATTATCAATTTCAAAGGGCTATAGCAACAGGTCAAAAAATTCTGTAGTTTAATTTGCATTAGGTAAGATTTGATAACATTTAATCTAAAATGGGTAAAAAAGTCTTTAAACAATGACCATTTACTTGGTAAGGTTGCACCAGGAAGGAATAGTTTGCTACCTACACTATATATTATCTTCAATAGAGTCAATTGGCTTCCCCTGACCTGAAGTATAATGGTACTCATTTAATCGTAACTTAGCCGGTCGAATATTTAAAAATTCTTTTTCTTTTTTTAATACCAGAAATCAACGGTGAAAATGAAGTACAAATAAGTTGCTTCTACATTTTGGAATTTTAAGAACATTTGAGAGAACTGCACTGTTGTGAAGTAGATTTTCAAAATGTATTACACTCACCTCAAGATCTGATATCTTTCTCACAGCCTCTAACTTTTCCTGTAACACTCTCCGTAATGATTCCTGTCAAAAAACAGATGGAAAGACGGTTGAAGTACTCAATCAATACTAATACAAGAGAATGAAAAATGCCAACTATCAAGAAAAAAGTTACTCCCCTTGAATTTTTTTTTTTTTTTTTTTTAATTTTTGAGGTCGGATATACATGAAAACATTTCATTCAATCTTGTATTAGTGAAGATAAATTATTTAATGCTATTGAATTTTTCTTTCTAAATTTCTGACTTGGAATTTGCAGAAGTTCAAAAATATATGCAAGTACAAGCTTATTAGGAAAGAGGAAGAAAGTGACACTTTACAGAATTGTCGCCCTTAGTCCCCGGAGCGTTTTGCCTACAGAACAATGTTGTTATCTGTTAATTCCCAATACTAAAAGAATTAACACGCTGAAAAGAAAAAAAAAGACCGGCACAAACCTTTGCTGTCGTTTCATAATGATGTTTGTCATCTTGCAGAGCTACTAGTTCTTGTCGAAGAGTGTCTTCAGCATGATTCTGGAGGAGAAAAAAAAAAGAAAAAAAGACTGATCAAGTACAAGACAGAAAGGATGAGAAGCTACAAATGTATTTGTATGGATAATGAATATATTTGAGATAATAAATGCATAGTTTATCATTATTGTGTAAAATGAAACTTGAAAGACAGACAAAAAAAAAAAAAAAAAAAAAAAAAAAACTCGTTTGCTAGGGTTGCAAAATTTGGCCAGAAGGGAGATAGCCCTGTGACTTACCTTAGAATAAGTATTCAGCTGACTTTCTAAAACCTCTAACCGGGATAATAATCTATCTTCATCAATTAAGGCCTGGAAAAAAAAGTGAAAAAATAATAAAATATTGCACTGATCAAAAAGAATGATAGACACAATCCAGTCAGTTGTTCTACTGGAGAATTAAATATTTTTGAGAGTAATTTTTAATAAAAGACTGCATTGTATGATTACCAAATCAATGGAAAACAAAGAAATCTAAAACATGTATGCATATATCTGTTAGTCCAAATTTTAATATTTAATGCATAAACACGCTTTAAAGATAATGTATTTGACTTGAGTGCTCAACAGAAATTTTTTCAATACATGCTGTATGTTAAATATTGGATATGTGTGATCAGGTGAAAAAAAAACTGAAGCAAAACCTAATGAAATCAAAAGTGGGCCAACACATAATTAACAGGGTGTCCTTGTGTTCTACCATGCTAAGGGATGTCACTGATGTAGTTAAATCGAATTTAATGTTCTGATGATGTAATGAAGAAGCAGAATTTAATGATTGATAGAAATAGTGAAAAAACAAAAAATTCAAAATATCCATTTATGATTAACAGAACGCAATTCTCTAAGCTCACTGCAATGCAAATCTCTTATCCACATACTTAAAATTCAATGTCTACCTATATATCTGATAAAAGCCATCATTTTCAATGGCACAGGTAAACTAGTATATCTAATAATTGACAGGGAGCATTGCTGCAGAGTGAGAAAGTTGAACAAAGCAGCATATATCAGCTTGTCCACCGAATGCATAATTTGAGCTAGAACAGATTTTAACTCCATATGGATTTCTTAGCTCAGTAAAGCAGGTATTAGGGGAATCACCCCCCCATGTATAGTTAAGGAATTGCCTGAATGATTGTTGGCAGAATGATTATATCTATTTACCTGGCGCTGAAATGGATTGATTCAGTTGATATTTTAATGACCACAACTTTTCTATGGCTACAGAAAAAAATGCTTTGCTCTTTTCTCTAACATTATACACCTGATGGGGGTGGAAGAATAGCTTGTCCAAAACATTGTGTTGACAATATCAAGGATGGGGAGAATTCATTCAATTGTCTGAACAAAATTTGGAACATCCCTATCATTTAGATCAACTAATAGGAGCATGGCACAACTATACCATGGTCCGATATCAGTGTCTCAAGGATAGGTGGAAAGTCAATTTATAAAACTATAATAAAAACCAAGTTAAATCCCTGAATTCATTGACTTTTTTTGGAGCCTTATAACAAAACATATAGTATTATTCCCTACTTTACCTCAGTTATTGAAGTGCTTCAATTGATATTTTTAATAATATCTGATTTGCTGATGAATGATCTCATGTATTTTGCGAACATTCTTTGGCTTTTTATGACGTACATCAATAATGTTATAGGTGATAAATCAAAGATGCCAAAGCTTACTTCAGAAAAAGATTGATCTAAATTTCTCCCCAATAAGAATGTGAATTTGCTCAGTGAAGTAAATTTTATAACAATATAGAATGGATAGGATTTTAAGATTGCAATAAGATTTTTAGATTGTATTATGAAAAAAAACTTTTTTTTAAAAAGAATTCTCTTACCTGCCAGCCATTTTCTGATGCTTCTTGTGTGTGTTGTACGAGGTCCTGTAACGCAGAGAGTTTCTGTTCCAACATTTGCTCTCTGTGTAGGGCCTCCTGAAATAAATAAATCAAGAAGACATTAATAAATTGGATAACTATTATAAAAGGTTCCAAACAGGTGAAAAAACTTTTGAATATAATAGACAGCAGTCAGGTATCAGAGACAATACATTCATTTTTCTTTTATCTATTAAAAATTTTTTACATTAAGCATAATAAATGTCTACTCAGAGATTCACTCTTGCTAACCTTGCTCCTTACACAAAACATCCAAAAGTTACAAAAAGCATCTTTATCTATTGACAAATGCCAATCACTTAGAGGCCTACCTTGAATTACAAAAATGAATCCTGGTATGAGCCGACATGAACTGAAATCAATACATATTTACACTGAATATATAAATAGCAGGTAAGAATGTTACTATATTCACTTGGCAACTTTGTTAAAAAACTGAGAATGACTTTTGAACACCATAAAAACAAGGGTTCATCTAAAATAAGACTGAATGCATTGTATAAACATATATAAGAAAATTCAGTTCCAAAATAAATCTGAAAGTTTCAACATTTTTTATATTACAGCTTAGGTGACGACACACAAGGCAGAGGGAGAGTACGATAAACCAATGTGAAGACACATCAATACTTGAAGAGAATCATTTGAGAATTTTAGATGAAATAAACATTCATCTGTTTTAGAATGAATAACAGGCCTTAAACTCAGATGGAAAAAAAAAAAAATTTTTTTTAAATGAAAGTTCTTTTCTCTTTCGATAAAAATAATTAGCTTAAAAATATTCTAGTGTCTTGTCTTGAGAATAAACTCCTAGAAACTTTTCAAGGATTTTATTAAAACTGTAGCTAAATCATCTTATGATAGCTGACAGCAATAGATTTCAACAATACTGTATAACTAACTACAGATCAAATTTCAAAGTGCATTTAACCTTTAGCACTCAGTGGATGATTTTGTTCAGCAAGTAAAAAGTTTGGCCTACCACAGCAGGTGACTCCAATTGTAATAGTGTCTGAATTTTGTCGCTGTGTAGTCAAGACAATTTCAGTCATAAATAAACTGACATACAAGTTACAGGCTTTCAAAGCTACCAAGTGCACAAAATCTTGGCACTACTGTAAAAGAATGCAGAGTGCTAAAGAGAAAAATTTGGACAAAATTATTCACAAAAGTTTTAAATTTTTTTTCTTCTCTCTCTCTCAAATGTCATGGTGTTTACAAATCAGGAGAACCAGACTAACAGTACAGGAGGACTAATAAAGACTGATCATGATAGCAGTACTAAGCAAATTCTTATATTTTTCTTTCAGAACTAATTCCCAAATACATTTCCCTACCAATTGATGGCTATTAATATTTTTGACATTTCATCTGGGTGAGAAGGTGGGACATGTCGGGCATTTTAGCAGAATAGTGAATTTAGAGGGAAAGATTCCAAAACTAAAAACCAAAAGCTGAAGTAAGTAAAGCAGACAAGGACATTTTTTTTCTCTCTTTTAAAGGGGAGAAAAAAACAAAAAAAAAACAAGTAATTATTTGTTTGTTCCATTAATGGAAAAATAATCATATTAATTATAAGTGTCCACCTTCATTTGGAGTGATAAAAAACAAAAAGCAATACTAAAAGGAATAAAAACTCTTATGTAATTCATAATATTAGGAATAATTACAGTATAAAGAATTCTTGAAATAGATTTAAACTCAGATTCACTTATACGGTTAAAATAGGAGCTTTTCCCCATCAGTTATCATCCACTTTTTCTTCTCTTTAAATACACATTTCGAAGTTAAACGTACATGTGCATATGTCTATGTCATTTTACTCACCACTTGTGACAAACATCACTCTTTAAAACTGAATTTAGTTTCTTGCATTTTTTTTTTGTGGGGCATTTTTCTTCTTGATAACATGAGACAGAGCAAAAATTGAACTATTAATGATAGATAAAAGTAAAGATGAACTATTCATTCATTTTTTAGCAGAAAGAGAAAAGAAAGAAAAATTTTCATCTAATTATGTTCAACTTATTGCACCCTTTTAATATAGATTCACAAGTAAGTAAAGTTCAAGACTTACTAAAAATAAATGCCAAACTATAATGGGCTTTTCTCATAAGTCTTCAGAAAACTCTTAAAGAGGGCCAAGTAAACAAAACAGCCCCGGGCCAATAAATCCTGGTAATAGAAGTGTTTTGAATATCTACAACAGAGTAGGGTTGTTCCTCATTGAACAGTTTTCATTCCGATCTCTCAGTTTTTACCCATCACGTTTTCTCACATGGGATGATCTTAAGTGATGGACAACTGCTGCTCTTTCGTCTTGGCATGATCTTTCATCTTTGTTCCTCTTATCAAGCCTGTTATCAACTGATTCTACAACAGATGTTTTCCAGCCATCACTTTAGGCTACTTTCGTATTGTTTATATTCTGTCTTATTTTTTCTTTGGCCAATGGTATCCAATTTCCCCTCTACACAATTTCTATCAACCAATATCCTGATAAGCAATTTCCAGGCAAGTGAGGAAAAAATGGGGGGTGGGGGGAGAAAACACACACACACACACACACACACACAACATAACCTCTTCCACTTTAGCACTTCACTGGGGAATCATATAGATCAAACGCTGTACAATGAAAATTTCAGATCAAAATTCAGTAGATAACTAGGTGTTAAACATTTGATCCACCCAAATATATATAATTTTTTCAACTAAATTTTCCGAAGTAACAAAACTTGCCATAACAAGCTTAAGAGTAGGTGAATGAAGTTGATTGAATTTGAATAAATTGAACATGAAAATTTATTATAACTCTTAAATTCATACTAAAAAACCTGAATCCACACATAATTAACAAAGTGCACCCAATTGACATAGTAAAATAGAATTCATTCACGCAACTAATGAAAAGAAATAGAATTTAATTCAAATTCTAATGACATAAAAATGCTGAATTTGAATGAAAATTAATGAAAAAACAAAAAAAAAATTAAACCCATTTGTGGTTAATGAAATGCTATTCTCAAGGCATATTGAAATGCTAATTTCTAATAGCTACGTATAAAAGATGCTCTGTGTATCCATATATGCCATCATTTTTTTTACAGTATGGGTGAACTAGTATTATTATGAATAGTAATAGCTACAGTTACACTCCGTCCAATTTTAGATAATTGTTCTCAATTCTATTCACAGAAGAGTTCGATTTTTAGAATTTTTTTTTTTATTCTATTGACAGAAGAGTTCCATAGAATACTAAAAGTGGTACCAAGCAGTTCCTGAAATTAAGAGGAAAAAAAAAATGAATACATAATTTTTAGTTATCAAATTATCCCATGAACTACTAGTTGTTTGGAGTACCATTCTGGGTTCCCTATGGCATTTCTCAGGGCAAGGGATTACTTGGTAGAACCCATCTTCTCACCAACTCACACATAAATGTTGTACCAAGTTATATGGTACCAACAGTAGGAGAGTTATCTCTGACCTGACCTATAAGTAGAGGTGGATTGATGCTTTTCCTAAGGGCATTAGTGAGAAGTGAAGAAAAACATAGCTAGAATTTGAACATTATTCATCAATTCTATTTTCTGCGATCATCATTAGTCCAACTCTGTACCTCTTTTTTATACATATAAATCTTTTATTAGGACTCAGGAAACAATTTAATATGGACTGAGAAAATTTATTATTTAAGTAACTTACTAGTCTTAAACTCAACTTTTCTGTAGAGCAATTTTCTAAGGTTCTGAACTTTTTTCCATTGTTACCACAATGTTTTGGTTGATCCATCCAACAGCTTTCTTTAGGTAAATGATCTGTGAAGAAAGAGAAAGGTCTCTTTTTCCTCAACCCAAAGGATCATTTACCTGAAAGAGGTTGTAAAATGAATCGTCCAGAAACCCAGTAACAACAACACAAGGAAGAAGTTCCATCGTTCGTCCATAACTTGAACTGTTAATGACTCTTTCAAGTTACAGACAGTTAAAACATTTTTTTTCAAACACATTTCTATTCATATAAAAACATTTATAGGAAAAATGAATGCATAACTAGATGCATAAACATGAAGTATTTGTTTTAGAGCAACAAAGTTGATTTTTTTTTAAACTGAAAAAATCAGTTGGTTCAAAAAAAAAAAAAAAAAAAAAAATTTAGATATCAATTATTTTATCTATGTGCTCTACAACATCTAATACAATATAGTTGGGCCGTTTAGCCATGTTAATAAAAATAGTACCCTTCTAGTTTGACTAAGACAGAAAAAAACAGGAATCCAAAGTCCGAGTAAAGGAGGAGGGATGGGTGTAGGATAGATGACTCAAGCCGGAGAAAAAGAGAAAAAACAACAAAAAAACAAAAAAAAAAAAAAAAACTGGCGACTGAAACTTTGAATGCAGCCCTATACTCCACACGAAGCCTACAGGAACCGATGGAGACAAAATATGGCCACATCATCATTTTCAAATTCATTCACTCAATCCAGCCCCTACATAGGTCATCTGTCACTCATGTAAATATCAAAGCTTTTTTTCTTTGTCTGGCTGCAATATCATATATGAACCCTGCAGCACACATAAAACAGACCTTCACTAATCTAGTATCATTTCTGAGAAGTCTCCGATTAGTGAAAATGACAAACAACAGAAGTAAAATTCTTAACAATAACTAACCACCCAATCATACCTTTAGATTATCATGTAAATCAGAACAAATTCGGTAAGTGAACAGAAACATTAAATCATGTTCTAGTTCTTCACAAAACACTCTTGTTTGTTCTTATAACATATCTCTCGACAGTTCAAAACTGTCACTTATTCGATGCTTAATCCACTTCATAAGAACCTCATCTAGTTCCAAACTTTTTCCGTCATTTACTGTTTTTCCTTGCACACATTCATTTCTTTGGGCCATTATCAACAAAAAGATACAGCTGTTTTTCTTTGTTTATTCAAGTCAATTATGTTACACTTGCACAAGCTTTTAAACAACGCACCAAAGCAGGTTGGCACAGTACCTCAAGAACTAGAAAAATTAAATCAAAATTACGGTGGCTAGAGAAATTTGAATTCGGTGTCAAATTAGAGAAGGAGCCAGTTGACAGGTAGCTGGATTATTGAAGGTCCACTGAACGTGTGCAGATGGGCAGCAAGACAGTATTTTCATTTTTTATGGGATAAAACAGAAAACATACATAAGACTGCATTCTTAACTCTAATCCATTCACATAATTTGATATAAAATTGAATGTATAAATTGCAAAACTCTACATTTTATACAGGAATTTCAATATTTTCTCATCAAAATGTGAACCTTCTCAAATCATAGATTATTTTAGATTCCAACACCCAGACACAGACGCATATTGTGACATAACACCATGCCCTGCTCAGACAGTCTCACGCTGCCAACACATTCAAAGTCCAAGCTGTATTCAAAAAAGGGATGATGGCAAAGTTGGTCGAAACTTCAAGCTGAGCTGGTCCGGTCACAAAACAGAAGATCGGATGCCAATTTTTTTAAACAATAATGACAAATTTCTACAAAATTCTTATACTTCAGGTTTCTTCTCAGTACTATCATATTATAAGAACTTGTGAATGTTCCTCTAACAGAGTTTTTCACATAATGATCATTTAACAGTTCTGATAATTCTAGCTGGTAAAGACGACAAGCAATATATCACCATATCAGCAGGGTTCCAGTTCAAGTTCATGGGCCTTAGGGCATCCCATCTGGGGCCAAAATACCAGACTTAGAAAATGCAACACGCACTTGTTACCCTTTGCAGGCCCTTACTCCATCTCCAAAACTTGAGATTATTTATGGAGTTAGGAACTTGATGTCAACCAACCAAAATTGGACAAATTGACTTACAATATACCTATGTTGTCTAAGTATAAAATGTTTCAGTCTTAAATGCTCTTCCGTTGATGCAAAGAACCAATAAAAAATGAAAAAGTCTTCTATCATATTCTTGATATGAAAAGATTGCAAAATCTGGAATATTCTCTTTATATCAGCATTGAAAATATATTGTCAATAATGGATGACATCTCAGGTGACATTGTTTATGTAACTCTTAGAAGTATGGTTGCTTTTGCCATTTTTGATTGACAGTTTCCATAAACATTACTTATAGTTTTCATTTTCTCTTAATATGAACTGAATTATTTCACTAATGATACTTTATGATGCCAACATAAATTCCATGACAATGAGTGTCATATTGCTAAAGGCAGCAATATTCAAACGCCCGGTCGTCGAGGGCAGCAATATTCAAACGCCCGGTCGTCGAGGGCAGCAATATTCAAACGCCCAGTCGTCGAGGGCAGCAATATTCAAACGCCCGGTCGTCGAGGGCAGCAATATTCAAACGCCCGGTCGTCGAGGGCAGCAATATTCAAACGCCCGGTCGTCGAGGGCAGCAATATTCAAACGCCCGGTCGTCGAGGGCAGCAATATTCAAACGCCCGGTCGTCGAGGGCAGCAATATTCAAACGCCCGGTCGTCGAGGGCAGCAATATTCAAACGCCCGGTCGTCGAGGGCAGCAATATTCAAACGCCCGGTCGTCGAGGGCAGCAATATTCAAACGCCCGGTCGTCGAGGGCAGCAATATTCAAACGCCCGGTCGTCGAGGGCAGCAATATTCAAACGCCCGGTCGTCGAGGGCAGCAATATTCAAACGCCCGGTCGTCGAGGGCAGCAATATTCAAACGCCCGGTCGTCGAGGGCAGCAATATTCAAACGCCCGGTCATCGAGGGCAGCAATAATCAAACGCCCGGTCGGCGAGGGCAGCAATATTCAAACGCCCGGTCGTCGAGGGCAGCAATATTCAAACGCCCGGTCGGCGAGGGCAGCAATATTCAAACGCCCAGTCGGCGAGGGCGACAAATTTAAATCACAGGCATTGAAAGGGGCTAATCCTGAACACTAAGGTACTGAAAGGGGAATTCAAAATGCCCAGGCAAATTAAATGCCCAGGTTAAATTTCAATACCAAGGGCAGTAATTTTTAAATTTTGAGAGGTGGGGCTCCCTATACAATGGGTCCAACCAGGGTAGGTGACAAGTAATTTTGCTCTGAGCAACGCCCAGAATCCCTACTCATATATATGTGTGTATGTGTATGTGTGTGTGTATATATATATATGTGTGTGCGTGTGTGTGTGTGTGAATACCATCAGAAAGGACACACAGATGCAAAGGTATGTTTAAAATGCAAAATGTTAATGATAAGTAGGTAAAATGTTAATGGTGAACTGTTTTTATCTAACAACCAGTCCTCAATTATGGTGGAAAAGAAATTAATGTGACTAATTTCACAATTACTTTCAGCAATCAGACTTCTGAGTTAGATATTCTCTTACAAAGATTAAAAATAGATGTTAAATGACACAAACATTGCTTTACTAAAAAGAAACAAACAATACGCTTGGACTGATATTTGATTCCTAGATAAACAAGCCCGGCTGCTGCAGGATCAAACTCCATTTCTACCTCTATTCCGACTGAAGATGATTACTACCACTTTCCTATTGCACATATACAAATTTATTTATTACAAGACAAGACTGTTGAGCTCAGTTGGTAAGAGAGCTGCCTTTCAATCACTTGGTTGGGATTTCAAATCACTGTAGTTGTATGCTAATTTTATGCATAGGTTTGGTTTAATGTGCTAAACAAACAGTAAAGAGTTTACTCCTCTAAGTTTGGTGAGGATTATTTTTGTTACGGGAGCAGGGGGGTGGGGAGAAAAACAAAGTCAACTCTGATTGGAGTTTGACAATAGATAGACAAGTATAAAACCAAAATCTATTTCATTCAGCGGAAGCGAGAAAAATACAGAGGAAGCTGCTTATTGTGATCACTTTGGGACAGGGACTTCTAAATAAAAATAACCAGCTGTTATGCAAAGGGCGTACACACACACATATATATATATATATATATATATATATATATATGAGGAAGCCGCTTAGCATTCTCACTTGAATTGGTAAAGTGTAAGTGAGCGACTGATTTTGATGACAATGACCGATTGATAACATTATCCATGATTATGATAAGCAGCTTCCTCATACCAAAATAAAAAAAGGAAACTACAATAATCAACTCGACAGCTCCAAATCAATACAAATAGATTTTTTTCTTTTCTACAGCCAAAAGGCATTTACAATTTATAGAAAGTCATTTTGTTCTGGATATACAAGTGAGAGATTGTATACAAAAAAATCTCTCACTTGTACCACTCATACAAACCCTACACAACAATGTTAGATTTAGTTTGAATGAGATGTGTAGAAATGGAAAAAATATTGATGGTCAAAAGTAACCAAAAATCAAAACAAAAAAAAAAAAAAAAAAAAAAAAAAAAAGGACCACAGACAAGAGAAGATAGTTAATAGGTAGGGTTGTTCAGGAAAAGTTCATTTATCCGTGTAGGCAAAAGCCAAGAGGAATAGAACCATCAAGGGTTATCGTACCACTTACCTGAAGGTATTGAGCCAGCTGGTAGAGTTCTTGTGACTGTATCGTAACTCCTGGTGAAGCTGGATTATTTAGAAGAGTATTACAGTTGGGGTACCTGAAAAGGAAATCAAATGGTCTTCTAAAAGTGAACGAGAATAGAGCATTTAGGTCTGAGTTTGGTTTATAAAATAATAGGGAAAAATGGTCAAAATGTGAGTGCTCAACAGATAGTCCAACTAATTTTGGAGGATTTTTCATTCATTACTGATTTCTCCCTTGCTTACACAAACAGGTTAATGTGGATAGAAGGTGTGTTTGGATTTTCCACTACCTTTCTTTAAAATAGAAACGCTTTCCTTCTCTCTTTTTCCTCACACACAAATGCACACCGAGTAGAAGGAGAGAGAAAGAAAGAGTATGTTTTTCACTTCCTTTTTGAGTGACTCCCAGTGGCTGGCAGCATGACCCACTAAACCTTGAGTAATAATGTTGCTCTGAGAGAGATTACAAACTTCACAACCCTCATCACTTCACCCAGCCCCTGCATGATAATAACAGCCCAGTCAATAATAACTCCAAGCAAACCAATTGCTCCAAATTTACAGATAATTGTCCTCCTCTCTCACACACACACACACACACAATTATGTCAACATATCTACATGTGTCACAGAACTGTCACTTTCCGAACAGATGATTACGGACAGATACAAAGGTAGGGATCTGGTCTTATTAGTATGAGAATCAGACTAGGTTCTCCATTCCCATGAGTCTACAGATTAACTCATTTCTCCGACCTTATGTTCCCATGAACCTATTTTAGTTTTAGGTCTGTGGAGAAAGGATTCCCCCCCCCCAAATTTTAACCAAAATGGTCTCCCTTGTCTCAACAGGTTGAAGGTTAAAGTGTGGGATGAGAGACTGCACTATTTTCTATAAAATTTTTGGCTCCTGGGAGAGGAGACTAAATTGATCAGAGTGTCAAAAATTCCAGTATAAATACTACATAAGAGGTAGGATACTTGTACAGTATTGGTAACAAAAACAAATGCTTTAGTTCAATAGTAGATAGTTATAAGGTTTACCCTTGTGTGACATCCAAGGATCAATTTCAATAGCCATGGCAAGTGATATTAGTTTCCAGAACATAGTACGCATTTTTTAAATTTGTAAATCAGACCATACTCAGGGAACACCCAGTGATGGTCAAACTCACAAGCGGTGATTAGTAATACTAACTTTCAAACCATCACAAACACACTAAGTACTCACATTTAGTTTTCTGATATCTATCTACATATCTATCCCATAACCCAGCTATAAGATCTGTTTTTAATTTTACAGTTCAAAAAGTTATAAGTTTGTTCCATCAACCATGGAATGGTTGGGGGATTGACAGAGAAAAAGAAAAATGCAAGTATATATTTAGTCACTAAAAGAAAGAAAAGAAACCAAGCATGTCAGTCCTGCCATCTCATTAACTATAATAAAAAATTTAAGAAATTTTTTTTAGAAAAGCAGGATTGGTGCAGAGTCACTGGGAGGGGACCTACCCGTGTATATCAATCCGACAACTCGCAAAACTTTTATTCGTCCTGTCATTGTGAATAACGATCTTATCTTGAT
Organism: Thysanoteuthis rhombus; assembly: GCA_963457665.1. Lineage (NCBI taxonomy): Eukaryota > Metazoa > Mollusca > Cephalopoda > Oegopsida > Thysanoteuthidae > Thysanoteuthis > Thysanoteuthis major. Next base: position 37,688,586 of record OY735228.1, on the reverse strand, counting down.
TGTCATCTTATAGCAACAATAATCAAGATGAAGATAGATCTTAGCGAAAACTTAATGATTTGTAATACTCCAGCTGATAAAATAAATAGAATAAAATCAGAGGGTCTTATCTTTTAAATAATCTTTAATTTTTTTTTGTCAAAAAAAAAAAAAATTAATCAAAATTTTGAGGTGATATTTTCATGAGGCATTTCCGAAATATTCAAAAAGCATGTATGTATGAGTTTATATTCCCACTACAGGAAGAATAGCACAAGAACATTCAATGTTTTTCTCCATAAGTAATAAGAAAAGATGTCTGTCATGCATTTGAACTCAAAAAGAAAAGGATAACATCTGGCAAATATTAAACATGGATTTTCCTTTCAAGATAAAAACACACGTGCGAGAAAAACTCATCATTTGTTAAACTGGGAAATTAGCAGCTTCTCATAATAGCCTGGTGGTAAAAAGAGAATGCAGAGGAAGAGAAGAAATGTGAAGACTAACTTCTTCAGTGAATTATACATAAATAAAAAAAAAAGAATGTAGGGTGTGGCTATAAGCACATGTTAATGACACGTACTTAATTCATCAACCAGGTGGAAAGAAGAAAAAAATAATCATATTCATCATTAGGAGACTTTTTTTTAGGAGATAGCATCAGACTAAAAATGGTAAAAATAAAACTGACAGACTCTTAAAATAACATGCTGTTAAAATAAGCTAATTGTGGGTCAGTTGAGGTAGCAGAAAACCACATCAAAGGAACTAGTAGGCTGGCAATCAGCCAAAGAATATTTTCTTAATAAACCTATAAGGCCACTTGGTGTTGGCTGAATGGTCACAGATGGATCTTTCAGCAATAAGACAGTTCTATCTTTCACTCATTAACTTTACGGGTAAAAAATATGAAATAACTTTTTTTTTTTTAAATGAAAATATGACTAGATTATACAGATCATCTGTCCTATCTTATTTGGGAATTTGGCACCGACCCCTAAACAAGTTTCTCCAATGACACCCACAAACCCTCAATTCAAATTGAAAATTAGAATATGCATAGAGATAGTGGGTCAGAAAGTCATGTATTTTGAAAAGGAAAGAATTATGGCAGATATTAGCTAAAAAAAATTAGCAAAGCTGCCAAAAGTAAAGGTCATTTTCAAAAAGTGGCTGTTTACTAGCAATATTTTTTTAAAACTAATTTTTTTTTTTTTCAAATCTAGCAACTTTCACTCCCTGGTTCAAAAATTTCTATAGAACTCCACAGGAAATGTCAGCAGTCTAGAATGCTTTATTCAGGAGTCATCAGTAAATATATGTGGGCTAAATATGCTAGGACGTAGCAAAAATGCAATAGGTAGAACAGGAAATTGAAGCATGACGTGTCAATCTCCTCTGTAGAAAGACCAAACGAGATGAAATAGCCTTGTATCATCAAATTTTCACCCTCTTCTCTCTTTGGCTCTTAAGAATGAATGTAGGTTGTATAGTTGACATACTTTATTCTGAGTAGAGGAACATCTGAATAAATGTTCTGCATTCGGGGTCATTTCTATAAATGATAGCAAATGTAAACAAGAGGATTGAACATAAAAGAAAATTTCACTTGAATTAAAGCTCTATCAGAACAACTGACCTGGCTAGATGACACAAGAGAATCTGTGATAATGTGGTTTCTTGGGACATTATATTACTGTATAATAGATGGTGTCTACTGGTGAACTCATGTAAACTTTCAAGGTTGTAGCCCCAAAAATATGACCAGGAATGCCTGGAGGCATATATGCAAAGAATTTGCAGTCCACTCAGCTGGTTGGCCAGGCAGACCACTTATGGGGCTACGATGATTCAATTAATATAAAAAGCTTTGATTTTTTTTTTTTTTTTTTCAATACTCTGGCATTCCAGAAAAAGGTTGACATTCACACAAGAATGGCCCGAGACAGCACAAAATACACCCATGTAGTTTCTCTCTCTCTTTCCACTGCTCCATACATCCAAGAGTAATTTTGTTCACCTTTTATGAATTCAAAGGACAAATAATGGAATATAAGTTGCAGTGAAATTAAACAGGTGACATTCAAATTGAAATCTTCAAACATCACTGATGTTTCAGGCTTCATAATTCAGAGTTGTGCAATTATTCATTTGGAAGCAAATAAAGTTTCTTTGCCTTCTATATTCTGAAAACAGCAGGATTACCAAAAAGGCAAGTTAGTATTTGTAAGTGATCTCGACTATTTTAAAATAACTCATCATGTGCAAAGCAAAGGTTAACATGAAAACAAGACTTTGTCCCTAGTGATCTCAACTATTTCAAACAATTTCTATGTGCAAAAATGAAGTAAATACAGAAACAACACTTTGTCCAAAGTGCTGAGTAAGTGATGCTCATTGACATTTTGTTCTTGTTGGTGATTAGTAATCAAACTATTGGGTAATGTATCAATCTCTTGTACAACTAATACAGGCCTACATGACATTCATTCTTTCCAATATATTTTAGTTAGCATATAAAAAGATTTGGTAGCTGTTTTGTTCAATTTCACCTATAGCTTTAGATTGATGAGTTCCTTGTTTTTAGAACAGCCCATTTTCATGGCATCTCAGAAAAACATGTTTACTTCAAGCGATGCATAACAACAGATTGAAACTTTCAGGGGTTATTTATGCTCGTCCATTGGTTAATGAATATCAGGTGGTTTGCGTTTGCACACTGTGGTTCGACTAACATAACCCCAGACTTGTTATTTAATAGCCACACCTTGTACAATTTGCATGCAAGTAATGAGGTTAAGAGGAAAGAGAGAAAGAGGGTGTGAAGTACAAAACGAAAGAGACCCAGTCAGGATTCAGATGTACACCAGCTGTGATTCTTAGCATCATATACTGAGGCAACACACAAAACATAAGTAAAAATTCATACATAAAATACACACTTTATACTTGAAGTTTACACATTTTAGAACAAGTATATATAAGCATACACACTTATCTAAGAAAAAACATTAAACACTAGCAGTTATGATTTTATGCTATAAGTAGGAACAGACTTATGCAAAGCCAAGCATCTTTTTTGTATTGATAAATGCACGGCAAACAAGGTTATTCTTTCATTGCTCTTCATCAGCAGCCTTTTAGCATTCGTTGTTGGACACGAACATTCCTAAGGAATCATCAGATCTCTATCATGGACGTTGTGCAGCCAATACTTTCTGAACTCATCTAGTTCGTCATGCCATCTTATATTTTACCAGCCACAGTTTCGCATATGATCTCTGGGGACCCATGCTGTGAGTTGTGATGTGCATCAGTTATCTGACATTTTCCAATGTGACCAACCCATTGCCATTGTATTGGAATAAACTCAAATAAAATCATTTTATGGACAGAAATGAAGATAGATATGAATGGAGTGAATGTATTTTGAACACAAAACATATCTACGTTATCAAGGCAACCACTCAATGTACACTGATATTTTAGCACAGTTTGAATGCCATTTATCTAAAAAAATTCAGCATTCACCAGATACTCCAAAAATGTAACAATGAGTCACTTTATATACATTTAGTAAGTAAATATATTCACAATATGTCTTTGGTCAGATAATATGTACTTATTCAGGAATATCAAACCAATATACTCAAGTATTCAATATCCAAAATTATTTTGGAAACAAGGAGAGGAGAAGGAAGGAAAAAAAAAAAAAAAAAAAAAAAAAAATGGTAAAAGATTATCACATTGTCATTTTAAACTAATTTGAGGCATCAAGATGCAATTCAAATTACATGAAATTAATTTTCAAGGCAAACATCAGCCTTGTTATACTCAGAATTCTTCAGGCAAAAATAATAGCAATTAAACTAGAAAAAGTATACAAATTCACCAAGCTTCACAATTTACATACATACATACGTACACACACACACACATATATATATATATATATATATATATATAATGGCTTGGCTCTGCAAACCAAGATCCGGGAGAGTTTTCTAGATCTCAAGCCTGTACGTAAATAACCCAAACACATACACAACTACCAAACACACACACACACACACACACACACACAGAATGAAAGTGACAGATTTCGAGAGAAAGAAAAAGTCAATATATAAGCGTTTATCAAATGTTGACAATGAGTCAGTTGTGCAAGCGCTTGTAAGTATGTCAAAGGGTACGAACAAGTAAAGGCCACCTGAAATAGAATCTGATAGACACCCAAGAAAAAGAAAGTCTATTTCCATAACAAGCCAAACAAGGTTCCACGTTTTAAATTCACTTTCAACAAGATAACTTTAACACCCACTTGAAGTTATCACCAATCGGAACCAATTCTTTTATGGTCAGATCCAGCATATACAAGAGAACATATGCAAGACCTCTACAAAGGCCATAGAAAGAATTTAACAGAATCAATGTTATCTTGTGCTTTTTTTCTCTTATCTGATATTGTCACCCAGTCTGTAAGTAATTGAATACTGTATAGTGAGTGCTGAAAAAAGAAATTTCACAACACAGTGTCTTACTTTTTTTTTTTTAAATTTCACACAATGAGAAATGGGGATTTTAGGGTTTGACTAATACAATCGTTACGAACGGGAGGTTTGCATCATGCAATGTATACATTGGACATGCATTTGTTTAATAATATTGCCAATTAATTTTTAGCTTTTAGAGTTACTTTTTCTAAACAATATTACTTGGGCCGATGATTCCAGTTTCAAAATATTTCTGATTAATTCTATTGAGAAGAAATCATTAGACAATATAAACCAAAGGAAATTGGATATGTATTGATTGCAAACTGAATGAAATTTTGCTGATGTTGCATCCCATTAGTAGCCTATTAACTAAACATGTACTGAGCAAAAATGATTTTTTATTAATTGAAGAAATATCTATTTCAATAAACAAGTAAATACCAATGCCCTATTTCATGATGTCTAATTTTATAGAAAGTCAAAATAAGAGTCTTCTTACATAAAAAAAATTGTGATACTTCAGTGACATCTAAAAGAAAAGGTTGGTGAACACCAAAAGTGTGCAGATTTGCTAATCTAGACTGGTTTAATTATGGGTCATAATACCATCTGTCTTGATTTTTATGAAGTTGCCAATAAAACTAGTTAGAGATTTCAACTATCATAAAGGGAAGTCACCATAACTTGGAACTTAGATCATGTCCAGGCACCCAAACCAAACTCATAATTGAGAATTACCATTCACAGGCTAAATGCCTATATGATTGTCACAGACTCAAAGTTGTAACCAATAAAATAATGAGGGAAGAGTCTACATTAATCACTTCACTTAACTGGTACTGATTGGTTGGCTTTCACCCATAATATATCAAAGAATGACCTCCAAATTTCTATGATTATGTTAATTTAAGGTGGAGTTCAGAGTAGCAAGTTTCCCATCTAAAGGCAATGAACAAGGAGACGTACAGAGCGATTCCAACTTTGGCCCCTTGTAATAACACCTTGCCCCCTGGTTTGATTGTGCTTTGCACACAAGAGTCCAGTTTGGCCATCAATATTATTTTTCAAAAACCTAGGGTGGCAGGCATTACCCACTATGATTTGACCCACAGTGATAGTTCTTGTTACAACCTCAAACTTCCTCTGCCATGGTTTACTTCCATTCTATAACTGTACGATTGTGGTAAATACAATTACTCTGGAATTGTATCACACTCTTCACCACTTTGCAACTAGGAGGTATGGTATTGGTATTAGGAACCCCTCCCTCAAAATAAAGAGTGATTACATACAAACATACCATTTTTTTCAGTGCCAAGTTACATGAAAATCCACAGAATGTCAAATATAGCAATGAAAAAGATGAAAAAGACAAATAGTCAACTGAAACGAGTGAGGGAGGAAGGGTTAAATGACACTTCATCTGTTATACCTCCATAATGGGGGTTCTTAACATTTTTATAGTGTCAAAACCTTTGTGCTCAGTCAATACCCCCTTCACTCAATCAAAATAAGCATAATCAATGTTCTTTAAAAAGGCATGATGAAACAAAAACAAAATCAACAAAGTAATTTCTAACTAACTAGAAATAATTTGATATCAACGGTATGTATACATATCAGATTATAATAATAGTTTTTCAATCTTCTCCCATCACGTCTATACCCCTAAAGTTTTCTACGGATACCTCAGGTCAAGAACGCCAGCTCTATAATGATAGAGATTATATATATATATATATATATATATATATATATATATATGAAAAACTGATCATCAGCAGTTCTCATCTATAAAGATAGTATAGAAGGAAAGACAATCAGAGAAAAGACAAAAAAAAAAATCATGGTAATTGCAATAACAAATCAACATGATTATATTCTTTGGTGGCATCCACAACCAACAATAAACAGGGAAAAAAAAACAACAAAAAACAACATTCGAATAGGGGAGAAGAAATTGTAGGCACAATCTTTAAAAGTTAAAAATGAATAAACATTAAAATAAACTCTTCAACAATCATTGAGAACTATAAGCTTTTATAATTACTACAGGATATTTGGAGCAATAGGCCTTTACAATGAGAAGGCAGAACTATTTGTATTCAAAAATTCATCAAGGTTTTGATATCTTCCATTTTTTCGCAAAGGTTTGCTGCCATGAAAGAAAAACTCAAAGTAAACATTGATTTCTTTAGAGTCCAGTGACAGGTTCAATGCAAGACTATCAAATGACCTGGGAAGAACAGTGCTTTTTAAATTCTTCAACAGTAAATTAACTAGTCCAATTCATATACAAGTCAATTTATCTAGGCATTAAATATGTTTTTCACACACATATATATATAGTTAATCCCTGTGAAGAAATATGATATATGAAAAATATATTAGAATTTCTATGAATTTTTTGTTTTGTTTTTATGAAAGAAACTACTGAACTTGTTTCAGTAGAAGACTCCATTCTCCATCGTTTCAAATAGTGAGTAGGATATCTTTTTATCGGCAGAAATGTTACCTTTAAATGTTACTTTCAAGTGGAAGAGTCTTATTACAGACAGAAAAAAATCAGTTCGCTTGTGTATATGTATATAACACACACATGCACGCACGCAGACAGGCAGATAGATAGATCATTTAATGAACTGGTGATATTCTAAAATTAGCAAAATAAGAAATAAAGAAAAAGGTATTCTCTGCCACTACCTGCCAAGTCATCAAAATAGAAAATAGTTTTCAATTTTAATACCAAACTCAATGCCAGCACTTTGGGAACTATTTTATGACCAAAATGCAAAATCCAAAGTGATTCTGTACAATCATTTTTATATCAATGCAAATCGAAAAGCAAGCTCCAACTCAAGACAAAGAGTGTAATAGTACCAAATGATACATCAGCACTAAATATAAAACCTTGCCAAAATGAATGAAAATAAACTAGGATCTTTTTTTTATAGTTACAAGCTAAAGCTCAACATGAATACTTGTATTTCTCATTCATACTCCAGTGAATTTAAAAGGCCTTTTGAAAGCTTATAGTAAGCACTGATACAAAATAAAAAGGAAGAAAATATACCAAAAGGAATAGTGATAAGTATAAAACGTGGCACTCACAGTTTATCAACAAACCTCATGATAAAAGATGTGAGCTGCTGAGTAACATACCAGAAGTTCCTGCAACTATTCTGGGACCTAAATATTTCTAAAATGAAATCTGAACCTGGCTATCTACAAGCACCTACAGTGAAAACAGCCCAAGGTCCAACGCAAGAACGAGCATAGAAATCACCCATTTCACAAACCATCACGAGAAAAGAGCAGCAAATAACAGGTTTCACTTATATCTTATTTCTCCTCACCACTGTTCTTTTGGGGGAGGCATAGCTGAATTGTAGATTATTGGAATAGAAACCTCAATGGCTTCATTTTGATATTCAATAGATGAATCTAAATAACAGCTAAAACAGATTTTTAATGTTATTTTATTTTTTTTTAAAGATTTGATAATATTTCTAATCTTACGTTGCTTCCTTGACCACGGGTTTCTATTACTGTTCAAATCAGTGAACTATGTGGAAGCTACTTAGAAAGACAGCAGACAAAACAGCTGATGTCCACCATAGCCTATGCTGCTTGCAGTTGCTTTGACTATGGTAGAAGAATGTGATGAGAAACACATACAAAGCTACTTGAGAGTTGATAAGAATTTATACTTATCTTGGTCATAATTTCTCTTTGAATAACACAGATAAGTATAGATTTAAGGGCCAGGAGGGTAGGGGGTAACAAACCCGTCGATTTCATGTGAATCAGTGTAATTCAGTCAACACCCTGTAAAAATTTCTGGCAAATCACACCCTCTGCCCACCCCACATGATAGAGTTCCCATATGCCTATCCAGATAAGGGACCTTTTTAAAAAAATACCAAATGTTCCATCCAGGAATCTTCAAGTATCTTCATCATATCTCCTAATTGTTTCCTCTTCCAACACTCATCAAATCAAAACGATTCACCTTGAAAAGTAGGATAACCAAGTCTCTAATCAGTCAATTATCATAATTTGATTGGTGTTGAAGAGGATAAGGTGTTCTATTTGGAGATTATCAGATGTAAAATACCAGATGCCAAAGAATGCATCTTCAGGAACGTTGTGATTGAAACAAGATAGAGATACTAATTAGAATAATTAATGGAATAATGATAATTTTTCATTTCAGAACCAGACAGACAGAATAGCCACAAATTTCTATTTTATGAATTGACTCCTTTATTCCACCATCTTCAACAAATATTCATAGAATACTTATAATTTGCTGAAGATGAAAATCAAACAATAAAATACAGTTTCTCTTTACTCAAACTTTCACTGGAGAAAATTCTCTTAAAATCAGAATTAACTAAGGCAGAGTTACACCCACAAAACAATGGGAAATTACAGGAGCAATATGTTCAACATACTATGCAATGACAAGCTCATTTTTAATCTTGAAAAAGGCCAAACACTTTTTTTAGATGCACTGTCACTGACTGACAAATTGGCATAACAAACTCCTCATAACATCTCCACAAAGCATTCTCTCCCCTATGAATCTGATGTTGCTAAAGTCATCAGAACAGGAAATTCTATTTTACTATAATATTAGCATTAAATAAAGGTTTTGAAGATGGGAGCTTTCAAAGGGATGGACTTTTAAAAGGTACTAAAGATCAAACTAGAACATCTATGGTCTGACTTTCATGCTTGTTTCTTAATGTTACTACTGCCTAAGCAGGTGAGGTAGTTCTAGGGTAATGGTCTCAATCAAGGGCTTACTCACCCACTATCCAACCCTCATGATATGCCAGTGGTTAGATTTTTTTGTCAAGATGTCTAGCAGTGGGACAGACCACTGAGATGTGGATTCATACCTTTCTAAAGGGCATTAGTGCTGAGTAAATATGAATAGTCTCAGCTGGAATTTGTACTTGGCTGATTCTATTACACTGATAATCATTACACTAGTTTCCAACCACTGCACTATACACTAACAAGGAAATAAAATCCTAACCTTTTTTTTTTTTAAACCTCAGTAAAAAATGGAATACAAACAAACCTCTATAATCTGAACAAGACAGGTGGGGAGTATTTTGATTGGATAATTGGCAGTTCAGATAACTTACCTGATCATCAAAAAAAAAAAAAAAAAAAAAAAAAAAAAGGAGGAAGCCTTACTGAATACCGTTACTGATATAAGAAATCTTCATTCAGGTAATTGATATTTGGATAATCAAGGTTTCTCAAATGGAATGCCAAAATGTTCAATATAGATTACGACAGAATGGAATCGTGAACAATCAATAATCATGAACACCCTTTTTTGATTTTATGTGAAATGCTTTGTTTTCCCCAAACTATTCAGGGATTCAAAATCCGATTCTAATCAAATTTTTATGCCAAAACTACAAAATAAAAATTAAAGAAAAGTATTTTCCTTTTTTTTCCCCCCACCCTATCAACAGACTATATTTCATTCTACTATAATTGCAGCCACTCAATACAAGTATGGTGGCTACCAGGAGAGCTCACCTATGTGTCTCCCCTAGAGCAGTGTGAGCATGGGAGAGGACAGGTTGCACAATCTGGTCCTAGTTTGGCAAGATGTTCCTGTTATTCAGTGGCAAAGCATAAGCTGAGACAGCAGCCGAACAATCTCATTGCTGCATATGGCACCTGGAATTCACAGACAGTCACTCATCTGGATAATGACCAGGCTCAAAGTCACTTAACTTTGGTGAACGCAGTTTGGAAGGAAAGTCAGAAGGGGAACTGAAGAGATTTAACACTGTGAATTAAGGATTAAAGAAACTGAAGAAATTGTCTAAGGGTACTATCTTGAAGGAATTGTATTTTTTTGTTTTTAGAAATTTTGTAGAAAGAAATTAATTCCCCCCACCAATCAGTGAGCAATTGTTTATATATTCAAAACACTTTGGATATTTTTTAAAAAATTCAACTCAAATAATCCCATACATTACCATCTACAAATAACACTTCTGACAAGTAAGATTTCCAATAAAATTAGTGAAAATTAGCACTTAAGTTGAAGGCATAACATAACATTAATCCCAATGCATAGGTCATCCTGATACATATGTCAAAATTGCATTGAGAATGGCACACAAGAATACAACGATATACTTTATTCAGGACTTGAATTTAGGGAATTATTTTTGCATTGATTCAAAGAAATTGATTAGTTTTAACTAACTACTAACTCATTGTCAACTATTAAAACCATTAACTACTTGAAAAATAGAATTACAATACCTATACTACTAGTACAGAAACGAAAAGAAAGAAAAAAAAAAAAAAAAAAAAAAGAAACACCTACGACAACAATAAACATCAAACTAGGTTAGGAAATAGTAGTTATTTAACCACCGCCCTATGAGGGCGAAACGTGACACAAAGTTAATGCGGGGGCACACAAAAATTGTCAAACCAACACAACTAGTGTCACGAAAGCTTCAGGACACCCTTCCGATCCTCCCTTTATATTGCAATGGGAGGTGGTACTGCCTCAGGGTCGGAATCCCCAGGACTAAACTCACCTTGTGTCACGTCCTGCCTGAAGACAAAAACTCAACAAAACAGATACAACACTATCACCCCACCCTGGAGGCCAGGGCTGGGTACTACTTGCCATGTGGATGCAGAAGTTCAGTATCATCCTTTATGCTTCACTTGTTTGTGTGCAGGGGGAATTGTACACTCTTTATGAATAGTTTTAGTCAATTCATTACTTCATTTAACATATTCAGTTTAAAATGATAGGAGCAAAACAGATTTTGAAAATAAGTATGTTGATTGAAATATTAGTAAACAAAGAAGAACTTGGTAAATCATTAAAGCACAAGACATTTTGGAAAGTGTATTAAAGACTTGATGAAATAGTTGTCTTTTCAATGGTGCGAATATATATATATATATATATATATATATATATATATATATATATATATATATATACACACACATTAGTAGTATTGTATCTGAAGCCATACATAAGTATATAATGTTTATGACTGTATAAACATATTCAATGATATTGGAATAGTATTATCCAACAAGATTTAAATTAATGACAAATTTGGAAAATTAAATTTCTTTTAACAGTTTTATTCCAGTACATGTTTTGCAGGATTATTCAACTTCCTCAGCTGTTTAAAATTTTAAATTTAAATTAAAATTAACAGCTAATCAGCTGAAGAGAATGAACAACATGTACTGGAATTAAACATTTAAAAGAAAGTATAATTCACAAAATTTGTCATTGATTCAAATGCGTGCACACTGTGTATGTTTGTGTGCATGTGTGAATGTATGCACTCACAAGATATAACATACAGGATAAAATTTATTTTTGTCATTTTGTTTACTCTATTTCTCTTGTAATAAGCAAGAGTAATTCTAACATTTCTGTCCAAACATTAGAAAAAACAATAAAATGATTTTCCATTTATCTTTTTCCAAGCAAAATGTAAAATGGCAATTTATAAAATTCTACACAGAATACAAATAGAAACCAGTTTTAATTTGAAGTGGTACATTGGATCGTTATCTACCCATTATGGAACATCAAGGCATAAATATAAATATAAAACTTGAAAATTAAAACATGAATAGAATAAGCGAATTATTATTCAATTCATGAATAATATATAAAGATGGCAGAGATCCAGAACAGCACATCAATTTCATTCATAAAAATTTTTTTTATTGATTTAAAAAAAAAAAAAAAAAAAAAAATGGTTGAAAGGGAGGTAAGACACAAGTTGATGGGTTGGTGAAGTGACGCGACTTAAAGACATGCTACTGTTTACGTGGCTTTCAAATGAACATCTGTACCTCGCATAAATGAATCACTGTAGCCCACACATGTACAAGAACTTATCTAAGATTATCTTTGAGAATTTTTTTTTTTTTTTTTTCCAGAAGTGAATGAAGGAAGACAGTTTCATGAACTAAATTTTGCTCGAACCAAATTACTTAAGGTAATGAGTAAAACAATGGCAGATAGATCTTTTGTCTAAAATTATCTAAAGAAAAATAGATCCTTTATCTAAAAATACGAGAGCCAGATTTGAGCATTGTTGGTCTGAAGTGACCATAAAGACTAAAGAAAACACTTTTTTTGAAAAACTAAAAACTTTTTAGATGGTGCCTACTGGTGTACTCACGCAAATTTTCAAAATAGTAGCCCCCTCAAAATGTAACCAGGAGTGCAAATAAACACCGGCACACAGACATTCGAGAGGAGAAAGAGAAAATTAAAAAAAGAATCTGTAACCCACTTGGCTGGTTGGTCAGGCAGGACATTTGTGGTACTATGGTGATTTGATACTTGCGAAAAGAAAGACAAGAAAATAGAAGAAGAACCAATAATGGTAATTTGAATAATATAAGTTTCCATTTAGCCGAACATGTGACACAAACATTTTATATTGATGATAGCTTTACACGCACGAATTTAATGCATATCATATTTCGACCTTGCACGTGCACGCGCGCACACATGTGCATTGATAAAATGAAATAAAAAAATTAAAAAATACTTACATAGGCTTGGCCTCACGTCCATCTGGATGAAATAATGTTACAGTAGCAATTATACAACCATGGGTAACTGTAAGAGAAGAAATGGAGTAGTTAGATGACAAAAGATAGAATCACAAGTGGCTTGGAAGCAATAGTGATTTCCTCTCTTGGCACTAGCAACTGACTGATGTGTGTTTGTTTAGATTAGATGGGGGACCCCCAACATAAAGAAGTGGGTGGGAGATTGGTGCTGCTATTTTTTCGTGCTAACAAGTAATGTGTGTATGCAGTCATATGCTACTGAGTCAGCATACTAGTGAGAAAACCTAACATAAGCAAAGCGAAAAGATACGGTTAAAAAAAAAGTCAGTAAGCTAGTAAATCAGGGCAACATTTGTTGTTTTTTTTTTTTTTTCAACTCCTACTCACAAAGAGGAGTCTCAAGAGACAGACGTTTCACTGAACTTATTTCTCTAAGAACACGTAGAACAGGATTCAGGCTGCAAAGGAATGACCATGTATTGACCAAGAAAGAAGCAAGAACCGGTCACACGAGAAAGATGTGTGAAATTACCAGTCATCAAAAGAAGAGACAGGTAGGTTTGAACCAGACTGAAAAGGTAGCAGGTAGATCGAGGTAAGATTAGAAAGAAAAATTGAAGTGAAATATTCTATTCGTTCGTGCAGAAATATTAAAAGCAATAGCCAAAAGTCCAGGTGACTATTTGCATCAACCAATGACAAAGATAAGTTTGTCCATCTGTAAACAGTTGAATTTTAATTGAATCAATTTTCGTAGAAATCACTGAGAAGTGAATTCAGGTTGAATAAAAAGATTTACAAAAATTATTTCAAAATTATCAAAAAGACTAAATATATAAAAAGTAAGTTGAGCTATTGTTTCAAGCAGGTTTTACAAGCATCTTTTTTTCCCATTTCTTCATACTATTGAATCAAATCTAACTTTTTTATCAATCTAAATAGGGCGGGGCTCACAGTAACTACCCATAAGTTTTGACTAAATTAATAGTAATGATCTAAGTTATTTGACTTGATTTAATACCACTTGAGCAGTTTTCATCCAGACTCCTTAAATCTTACCCTTTCTGGCTTCACAAGGGGTTTTGTAACTGACCACGCCTTGCATTTGTAAGAGGAGTACTTTGCAAAATTGACCTTTATCCCTGTGACTAACGTACAGCAGGAAAAAATATCCTCTTGACCATAACTGTAAGTATTTTAGTCATTTTTACTCACTAAACACTCAGAATTGTTGCTTCTGAAAGTAATGAACTTTCTCCATCCCTCTAAATACTTCAACATACAAATCAAGTAGAACTAGCAGAAAACCCACCCTAGAGGCAGAACTTTCAGCTAAATGTCTCCTTTATATAGTTAAACAAAAAGATGAAGATTCATCACAGCCAACCTGATGGACACCAAATTAGGATCTAGTTTAGCACTAAACTTACATTGTAAAGTGAACCCCTTTTAAAAGTTTGGGAATTTCCCAAATTTTCAAGTATTAATTGGGCAATTACTTCTTCATACCATCAAAATACCAACATAACTAACTTTGCTGTTTGAGAGTGATGCCCACGAAGCTGACCAGATGGGTCTAACATTAGCCCTAAGTTCGAAATGATCTGTTACTTTAAGTTAGTTATATGCTAAGAACATGCTCCGAAGTACCATTAGTAATCACAGAAAATTTGGTAGCCATAGCTCTAGCCTTCCTTTAGTTATACAAGAACAGGCAGGCATCTGGTGAATCACTTCAAGAAGATAATTAGATTTTTCAGACTGAGTTAGGAAAACACTGAGAATTGATTCATCCAGTTTACTTTCCATTAGTCAAAAAAATCATTTACAATACAGATTTAACCACTCGGAAATGGCTGACAGATACATAGAAATTTGTTCAGAGGAGGGAGGGAAGGAGACTTTTTTGAGATTTAAAAAAAAAAAAAAACGAAGTCCAGAGAGGTTGAGTGGCCTAATATCCTTTGTTTTCAATTCTCATAAAAAGTGTTCAGATGAAAGACATGAGCAGCTGTGCACAAGTCCCCGACAAACCATTTTTAAAAAGTTGATATTTACATCATTCTTTTAGGTAAAATGTTCAGTTTTTGTTTCTTTCAAGCCTGGACACTCTGCATTATGAATCAGTATTCAGGCTTCAAAATGAAAAGAAAACTGATCATGGTAGCTACGAAAATAATGAAAATATCAACTTTAAAAATTTGTTCATGGAGCACTAATCATGCGAGGACATTCATATCTATTGATCCTCTTTACTATCAAAATAATTTTTAGTATCTTCAACAAAACTGAAGTTTCTTTTTATTGATTCAAGTCTGGAACAAAGAGTCAATTTTCTCATTGATGGACATCATTAAGAATTAAGACAGAGATATCTCGGAGAGAAACAGAAAGTAGCAGTTGAGAGTTGGACACCAATTTATAGCTCAACTCGAGAGATGAAAGTGTTATCAATCTTTCAACATCCGTCATTAGATAGACCTTCCCAGGATTAGTCACACTTCTCTATCATGGGCATCGCGGAGCCAGTACTTTCTGAATTTGTCCAGCTAGTCTCTCCATCTAATATTCTGCTGGCCTCGGTTCTGCATGTGATCTCGGGGGATCCAAAGAATACCGGTGCTTGAATATTTCTTTTTTTTTTTTTTTTAAAGAAATTCTCATTTTACAACTTTTTGAACTTTAAAAAAATTCACCGCTAATTAAAATTGATTTGTAAGAAGAAAAAAAAAAAAGAATCTTTGGTCATCAACTGCTAATATCTACCATTAACAAATATGCTGTTTTCTTTGAAAACCAAGAAAACCGACCATCCTTTCAAAAGATTGCCAAGTTGGCAAGCATCAGAGGAAAAACAAATCTACACAGCATCAAACATAAAATTAAGGATGTTAAAAAGCATTTTAATAAAAGGCCAACCTGCTGCCAAAGTCCTTGAACTAAAAAGTTGAAATAAAATTTCCACATGCTGTGTAGAAGCTGCTTAAAATGTTAGCCTAAATAATATTAACACAAAGCTGGCCAATTAACAACTATCATGGGCAGCAGACTAAACCACAATTACAAGCAACAGGCCTCATCAACTTTTTTTCAAGCATTACAATAGAGGATAAGTTTCATTTTTCAAAGGTTATATCCATGTGCATAGGACATGAAAGAGAACAGAGTGGTAATAAAAATTTTAGATATGTGAGGTCTGTATAGAAAGCCACTTATTAACAAACAACAATTTTTTTTTTAAATAACCTACCTACAGCAATGGTACGTTAGTCCTCTTCAAAGTACTCACATACTTATCTTAGTTTCTTTCAACTTTTTAAAACAGTTTGCAAAGTCCTCCGTCAGGATTGTCATTAGCTATCTCATCACGTTCTTAATCTCGTCCAATGACAAAAAGCCAGAAATCACAGAGCAAGATCCAAAAGGGATGAGGTGTGACAGACCTGAGTGATACAATGTTAGGCCAAAATTCTTGCATGAGATGCAAAGAACAGACAGGCTCTATCATTGTGAACATGACTGTCACACAATGCACAAGCTCACATAATGGCATCTCACTGTCAACACAATTACAGTAAGGTCTCTTCAGATTTTTTGTGACACCAAGGTCTGCAAGTCAGTGCTTGAAATTCAAAAAGGCTTGCATTAAAATCACATTCGGGTTTTACTGTTTCAAACAAGCAATAAGTTGGCATTTTTTTAGCTTATTGTCTCATTTAGGCAATAGGAGCTTTCAACAGTGGCTCTTTTTTTTTAGAGTCAAGCACACAAAGAATAGAGAACATCAGTTCTTGTTAATAAGTTTGTCTTTCCAAAAAGTGTTGCATTTCACAAGTTCTATTAGGAAACAGTTAACAGGCTGTGGCCATTATTTTCACCTACTTTTAATACTTTATATGACTATCACATGTATGGTAAAGTTATTTACTAAGCTAGGTTTAATCCCAGCACAGAGCTACAAGCATGGGGTACCCAATGAGGAGTGAACTTACTGCTCAGTAGAAATGATCTTCAAGACCAGCTTACTAACAATTATTACATGATGAGGTGCCCATTATGCTTGATATGAATTTGTCATTAACATCAGAGAGCACAATTTTTGGTCTACAGAAATATAAAGAGTTTCTCTAGACATGTGTTATGTTGTGCGTCTTCAAGTGCATTATTGATTGCTTTCGAATTCTTTGTAGAATATGTGATAGCTATAAGAGCCGAGTGAGACAAAACATTGTCTTACCAAATGGAATGATGGGCAAAGCAAAGACAGAGAAACAAACAATGAATCCTTTCTGGCAAAATGGAGATACAGGCTCAATGAACCAGTGTCAAGATACTCCTGACTCTGCATGTCTGGATCCATGATCAACTCATGTCTAGTAAATGAAGATGGTCAACAATAATCAACTCAGGAGAATGATATTCACTCAAAGTTGGACACACGGTCATATTTAGTGAGTACTCAGCAAGGACTCAAAATTTTGAAAAACAATATACTAGACAGTATTATACTAGATAATCTAGAAAAAAAAAAAAGAGAATAGAAAAACGAAATTAAATCAATCCACGAATGAATAGTCCATCAGGTTAGCATACTAAGTCCTTCAAGGTATATCTTAGGACAATGAGGGTTACTTGGTATTGCCCATCTTTCAAGTAACATGCAACAGGTTGTACTGAGTTACATGCTACCAGCAGCAGATAATAATCCCTGATCTACCAAGTGGATTTTTGCTTTTCCCCAAAAGGCATTGCATTCATTCCACACTCATACTTCTTCTAATAGATCAGAAAAGTAAGGCATAAGTCTTTTCTCTAGCATTATTTTGAAAACAGAATGCCAACAGAACAACGGGTACATAGAGAATCAAGGCAAGTTCATTCTTACCCCACGGGTATTTTCTATACTTTTGTACATAGTATTCATTCAGATCATGTAAAATCAAGCTTGCCAAAATTAAAAATCTAAACAAGGCGGACACTTATGCAATTAATTACAAACATAGCCAAAAGCAACCTGTTGGTTGACAATAACAATACCACAAGCCATCTTTATCAACTAGCAGCAGAAGTGAAATTTTATATACATCCATGGTACTGTCTAATGGAAAACTTGTTTGGGACATTGACCAGTCAGTCATAGAAGGTCAGATTATTTGCGCAACATATAATGATCAACCATTAATCAAGATAATTACTTTATTAATTGTTGCTATTTAAAAATCTGGAGTGAGGAATTTTGGTTTGTTTTGTAGTGAAGGAATTTGAGACTTATTGGCTATGCATACAAAACTGAATCTAATTAGACTTGATGTCTGATGTGAGCTTTGGTTAAAAGAGAGAAAAAAGTTAGAAGAGCTATATATTTTTTTCATTTCCAGCACTTTTGATTAGTACAAAACTATGATCCTTAAATTGTTACCCATTTAATAGTGACCCACACAAAATTGCTCAATTCTAACCATCAAGAAATGAAGTGATGCTAGCAATGTATAAAAGTCATAAGCCTATCTCTCAGGCAGTAAAGTGACAAGTAGAAAAAAATATCAGATAAAATAAATGGTAACAGTAAGTGAGGAGGCAGAGATAGAAGAGGAAGATTGTCTTCCTGCAGGTCTGAACCATGTTTCAAATCTATCCAACATTATACGACTGAGAAAATAGATATTTAGCATTAGTAATTGAGGTAGGAAGAGGTTGATGAGGATGGTCCACCAGAAGTTCTGTACCAAGTTCTTATCAATCCAACATGATACAGACGAAAAAAATTGCTATTTGATTAAGAATTGACCAGCCAATCAAAATGTGTCCTGAAAACATGTGTTGATACATCTAAAAATGTTGTGCAGAATGTATCTGAAGCAAAATTTTATGCGAAGGAATCAAGAGTTTCTAAAATATCAGATCAGAATGTCTGACAACTGGTTATTTAAAAAAAAACAATTATAGGCTACATGTAACAGTTGATTACACCCCATGCACACACACACACACACACACACACACACACATACACAAAATGCTGACTAACAATCTATAACAAACATTTTATCAATTAAAAATAAATTTGAATATTTTTTTTACAATTTTTTTTTTTTTTTCAAGAATTTTTCAATTCTTTTTCTTAACTCATTTTTGAATTGGAAGTTTGGCTTTTAAAATCTTATTCAATTACGTAAACAAATCAGACAATTTTCAAAACTAATGGCCGTGCATATTAGTGGAATTTTTTCTTCCTGAGTGGTGTTATCCCCATGGGGAAATGAATCAGAATGCATACTCTGTGGTCAGCAGGTTCCCAAGAAACAACCAAAAAACAGCTGAGTGAGTGAAATCTATCAAAGAGTTGTATGGCCTGCATTGCAAAGTTACGGCTTTGCCTAAGTTCCACCAATTAGTCATACGACTGAACTAATCGTAGGATTAAAAACTACTATAAAAACATTTTTATCAGCAAAAACTGACCATTATATAGAATGATATACCAGGAAACAATACTAAACCATTCAAGGGGATTTTCAGACAATTAGACTTCTGTTAACACATTTTAGCCAATCCATTTTACAGCCTACTTCAGGTGTACTTTCCAAATCGGATGGTGATAAACAGAATTTTCCCAATGCTAGCAATGCTATAGTGTTGGATTTGAGTGATGACTATTTCCTTGTTAGGTTTGGATTTCAATAAATTGTCCCTGTTGAGTAGCAGAAGCCACATTGGGATGAACTCCACACTTATCTGACACACACACTCAGTTGACATGTGCTGCCTCTTTGATTTTCCTGCTTCCAACGACGTTCCCCATCTTTAATACGGACAGGATAGTGTTCACCTTTCTCTCTCCCAGAATGATCTGCCATCCCAGGCCTCTGATAATGTCTTTTTTTTTATGCTCATCAAGTAGGACCTTGAGAGGTCTGCCCATTTCTCCCATATAGATCTTTCAATACAAACAAGAAGTTCAATCATGTGAAAAACTAATTGAACATCAATGACCCTTCTCAAAACTATAGCTAATACTGATCCATTTCAACAGTAACTTCTACAAACAGCTACCCTTGATACAGTAAATACAGCAGTGACAGCCTCATCTCAAACAACCATCAGATTTATTATCCCACAAATGATTATGTACTTTCAAAACAGCATAATCCACTTCAGTTCAAGTGAGAGAAATATTCTTTACATTCACCTCTTCCAGCTGCCAATCCAAAATATTTCGAAAGCTCTGCCTGACTGTCTTTTTTGGGTCATAAATCACGTGCAGTGACTCCACTAAATCCAAGAGGCACTAACTTTCACAACAAACAAATGAGCATTTCTTTGATATTTTTCTAGACTAAGTCTTAGCCATTGGTGTTATTCCCACTCTGAAGAATATAAATACCAATTCAATAAAAAAATTACCATAATGACAAAATTGTGATAAAGATGGAGTGATATAAAAAATAAACAACTGTTACAGAGGTGAACCTTGTTACTACATGTACATAAGAGGAATAAATTTCTACATCTGATATACAAGAAAAATTAATTTCCTTTTATATCTTCGAAATAGAAGTCATTACATAGTGTAGTTAACAGCAAAAAAAAACCCAGTTGTCTCTTGGTGTCCACCATCAAATGACAGTAAAAACACTAGCATTTCAAGGGAAATTATGAATCACCACCAATTAAGTTAGAAAAAGGAGTGATCAATGAATAGGTTTCTGCTCTTGCGTTTTGTTGGGCTGTGATCACTAGGTAAGAAAAGGTCTGAAAACAAGCGGGCACAAATCAATGGCCAATTCAGCATAAACTTACATTGCATATTGAGCCCCCTACCAAAAACCTATTTTGAAGGGGAATTTATAAAAAAAAGAAAAAAAAAGAAAAATAGACCTAAACCCAGCAACAGGGATTGAACCTGTCTGTTGTGGATAACAGTGATTAAAAAATAAGAATAAAAGATACAAGTAGCACAGAGACATGCTTAAGATTATGGTCAGTGTGCCATATACTTTACAAGCAAAAATAGAGACTTGAAGGATTGACAATATTGTTAAATGCAACAGGAAGCAAACTACAAGAAACAAAATATATCTTAATCAAAATTACCCCATTTGATGACATATGAGACCCCTCTTATTTCAGCAGTGAATATCAATAAATCAAGAAAACAAAAACATTTCTTTGAATTCTTCTCATTACCCAATGTTTTCTAACTCAGAGTTCAGGCAAATGTCCAGCTAGACACAAATATTTACATTTACTTTTTGAAACCTTTTTTGGTGAAATGGGGCCGGGGGGGGGACCTTATATGATGTCAAATACGGTTGTTTCTTTCCAAAGCCTTTGGTAACTTTCAGCAGCAGTTTTCCCATAACAAATTTTTAAATACCAGTATCTCGAATATCAATATAGAATAACACACATTACTTTTCAAGTTTTATATATTCTATGGAAAAAAAAAAAAATTGGATCACATTCCTCAAAGCTAGACTGGGAAAAAAAAAAAAGAGAAAAAAAAACTGAGCTAAAAAAAAATATTAGAAATGATTAAAAAATAAAATAAGTAAAAGCAAGAAGATTTGTTTGTATACTCACTTTTTTCACCCCTTCGGTTATTTTCCATTACCTCGACCCCGAACTGTATAATATCCCCAGAAAATATTTCTCTGGGGGCACTCTCTTCGGAACCTTTACTGAGCCTCTGGTTGTTGACAAATGTACCATTGCTACTCTTGGTGTCTTGCAGATGGAACTGGTGGCAAAAGAAAGAAAGAAAAAGAAAACATGAATATCAGTCAAATACTACGATGATGATGATGATGGTGATGGCTGTTTCCGCTGTTGAGTGGTAGAATAAGGTTCAACCCTAACAACCACCAACATTCTCTCTCACCATCTTCATCCTTTTCTCAGTGGTACTAAGGAGCAAGAGACTGAGTGTTCAGGAATTGTGATCAGTGAAGAGAGTGAAGACTATATGGTAAGTGACAGGAAAGAATAGGCGGAGGACCCACAGTCTTAAGAACCTGTATGACAAATGGAAGTCATCAGGTAGGGTCAAGTAGAACAAAAAAAATAAAAAAACCCCAAAAAATCAAAATTTAAAAAAGAACAGGATGATAGGTCTGGTTAGTCACTCAATAGAAACCATGTTAACAATCTCTTATAGCAGTATGCCGTGTTGGGGGTGATCAATTGAAATATTCGAAAGAATGGGTGATCAATGGATAAGATACTTTTCACCTTTTGTAATGTGAAAACGAAAAACGTCTAAATAAAAAAAAAAAAGCATGAATGCTGCCAGACACATACAAAGGAAACAATTTAGCATAAACTTGCATTGTAAACTGAAAACTACACTAGAAAATCTCTTTAGGAGAGAGAAATTTAAAAAAAAAAAAAAAAATACTTTTTTTTTTAATATAAAAAGAAATCGTGCTGAAATTTCCAGCCCTCTGGCTTTGTTGGTGTAACATGTATGTCTCATATGTGCATAAAAAGCCAGAACTGCATAAAAACCGAAGAAACCTTTGGTGACAGTTTCGGTTGATGGTCTCTAACAAGTGAGGAGTTTGAAAAGGATGTAGAGAGTAGCTCAAGAGGGCTAATAGCTGAGAATTGCTCAAAGAGTAAGCACTTCTTAAGTATTGATATCAAGTGACAACAGGCTATTTTGAAGTACAGCAAATGGAGTCTCATTGAAGTGAACAACTAATTCAATTTATTTTTGAAAAGACAAGTTGAAATGAGAAAGTAGCCAGAAGATAATATTCTTTATTTGGAAAGAAAAAAAAAAGAAAAAAAGACTGACAGACAAAAGAAAAACTACGTTGCACAGTTTTAGTCCATGACTAATAGGATAATTCAAACTCCAGTTTATTGGTAATTATTTTCATTTATATCTAAAATATTTAACCAAAACCTATTTAAAAGAGAGAGAGAGAACTGCAAGATGATAGTCTCGCCTACATTGTATGTAATAGATAAATCTCTTTGTGGAATTAAAATATCAAAATTATAAAAACTAAATTTTCCATCAGGCAGAAATTTTCAATCTTTAAGATCATTTTCATGCAAATGAAAAACAAACTTTTATATTAAACAGAATTAAGGAACACGTTTATCACTATTTTTCCATGCCCCAGAAAGAAAAAATAATTTGTCTGTTTGAAAATTTCTTTGCTAAAAGATAAGTAAAAGGGGAAAGGAGAAAAAAGAAAGATATCAAATGCTATCCATATTTTCTCAGAATTCTAATACCACATCATGCCCTAAATAGAAAACAGACTGTAAGTGCCTTCTATACAGGAAATGCCAAACTTTTTTGAAAACGGAAGAGGGTAAAATAGAAGAAAGTGAAAAAAAAAAAAAAAAAAAAAATCAAGACGTCAACAGAAAGCAGCTCAGAATAACTGTAAACAACTTTAACTGGAGCAAAGTTACTCGACATTCCACATCCTCCACTGACCCGAAGAGAAAGTTAGAAAAGTAATTGGTAATTACCTCCCTTGCTCCGTTAACAGCACTACCATATATTCGCCTGTCTATGACCCTGTTCCTATTTCTAATGTCTCTAAGTTTATATTTAATTATTCACAAATGGAACATATACATCGACTTATAATTATCAGTAATTGATATATTGCGCAACAGTTTTTTATAGACATAATATCATAACAATATCAGTCAGAGAATTAATTTAAGAAGCTTGAAAATTCTAACTTACTCATTGGGAATATAATTGCTGAAATTGTTCAAGATGTAGTTCACACATACATCTGTGTTGATTACTTTCACAAGTTATATCAAGTACTACTTGCATATAACCGTCAAGAAATACAGGATTATTGATGTATGGATCTGCACTCAAATACATAAAACTAATTTAATTCAAGTATCCAAATTTCAAGGGTTTCATTATGTCTCAACTCAAAACATTTCTTTCAGCCACCCACTCTTTTTTTCCTTCTATTTTAGTTTCAAACATGCAGTGGATGTGCGATGTATTTTTCATTGTTATGTCACAACGGTCTCATTTTATTATGACCCTATAATTGTTTTTCTCGGCTGTGCTAATCTATTTGACATGGACCAATCATACAATAGAAGGAATGTGTTTATTATTTAAAATAATAGTTTTAATACAGGTATACTTTGAATGGTGAAGGTAATTCATCCTCAAAATTGTCCATACTGTCCAAAACTACAGTTGAAGATTTAAGGTGTTTTTTTCCAAGCTTATCCTTACTTATATAGAAATACTATAACCATACATCAAAAATCACACTATTGAAGGAACTACTGTATTTAAATTTTTATATATATATATATATATATATATATATATATATATATATATATATATATATATATATATATATATATATATATAATTATTATTTCTATTAATGAAATCTTAATCATTGAAAAAAAAAAAAAATATTGACTATGTTTTTGAAATGGATCTTTGTAACTATTAAGCATAAACCAATTACATAAAGAGCAAAGACAATTCAATTGTATTTAAGCTCCATGTGTTAAATATTAACATGATTTCACATTCACATCCTTCAGCATCAGACAAAATGCCCAGACATCAAATTATGGACTGTTAGACAGAAGTTATTATTTTTCAGAAAATACTGCTTACACTTTAAAAATATAATTGAAGTGGCCATCAAAAATCCAACTTGAAAATACATCAAATAAAGTTATGCACACATTTTCTTTATATATTTCATGAGATTTATAGAAAAGTCTGTTATTAATTTCTACTCTCAGCATCAAGTGGTACTCTTCTAGCTGGCATGGATGATATAGCAAAGGAGACTACTTATAGAAAGTTTAAGCAATTTTTTTTTCAAACAAAGAGGACTTTTGGTTTCAATGAAATGATTCTGAATCTTGGTAATAAAGTGTGAGTATACAAGTTTACAAAAAAAATATGAGAAAACTGAAAAAGAATTCTTGTCCTCAGCAAAAATTGATTTAGTTACAAAAAGACTAACAAAAAACAAAAAAAAAAATTGACATTATACTTTAAAAAAACTAGTTTCACAAGTAGAACTGGCCGAAACCAGCCTAATCAGATAGTTTCCAGTTAGTATGTATATTAAATAGGAAGTGAGGGTTCATTTTATCATTATAGTTACATTGTAAATAGAAATGAAATATATGTAGAATTTACATTAGTTTAGAAGGTTACATTCAGGGGAAAAAAAAGAACTCTAGAATTATTAAAATCAATTACTTCTAGCAAAGTTATTTGGTGTTACTGAACAACTTTGTCTAAAATTACTTTCTTTTTCTGAAGCCTTTTTTTTCCAAATGACTTTAAAAAGATAACTTTAAGGCCAAATTGAATATATGACTGTATTTCAAATCTCCCAAAACAGGGTTATGGTAAAACAGCTGATGAACCCAGAAATACGGAATAAAATCACAAATATAAATGAAAATATAACTAAATTACATGCACTATGATCCTAAATTAAATACTTATGGGAAAACAAATTGAAATAGCAGTCATTGGATTAAAGATGACTGTGACTATGAAAATTTTTATTAATAAAATTTCATTTTCAATGGTTAATTTTCTAGATATGCATTTGATAACTGATACCATACATCCATTATTGCAAGACAATCCTAAGGGAAGTTGTTTCACTCCTGGTATTCTAAAATGAGCAGCTTTTAGATCTTGTAAGGTTAAAAGGGGTTATTAAATCTCAAGGCCTTCCTAATCTTAGTAATAGAGTCCTAATGACAAGCAATTCAACCCGTGTGTATTAATCATATATGACCAGGTTATAACATAGGAAGTTCAAGGATTATGTAAGGATGTACATGGATAAGAGCCCAGCATCATCAAAACTATCACTAAGATCTGTATTAAATACTAGCCTAACATAATTTAATTCATTTTGTTTGATTATCAACAGCAAACTGGTCTGGTTAATCACTCAATAGTAACCATCATGCAACCAACATCTTTTGGCAGCATGTCATGTTAGGGGTGATCAATAAAAAAAAGTAAGGGGTGATACATGAATAAGTTACTTTTTGGGGCAGTGATCACTAAGGAGTGAATTTTCAGGAAAACAGGCGCACACTAATTGAGAGATCAATTTAGCATAAATCTTCATTGTAAATTGACGCCTACCCAACTAAAAACCTTATAAGAGGAGAATATTCAGAAAAAAAAAAAAATCAGGAAAAAAAAAAATGAATAAATTAAAAAAATCATTTTTCCCGAATACAAGGAGTAAATGTTGAAAATCTCAGCCCTCTAGCTCAACTGGTGCAACTTGTGAACGGGATTGGTCAATTGATATATACATACAACCTAAAAATTGAAGAAACCTGTTTTGACAGTTTTGCTTGACGTTTTCTAATATTAATCATTTATGGCACTATCATTGCTGGCTCATCTCATTTGGACAGAAAGTTGAATTAATTAGAGCAAGTATTGAATAAAGGAAAAGAATAAAATGTTAAGCGCACTGCAAGGTGAACAGACACAGAGGAACGTGCTCAAAATAGCAGAACTGATAGTGTGAACCAGAGAGAGAGAGAGAAAGCAAGAGAGACCGATGGAAAAGAAGACACGCATGTATAGAGAGTTTAATAGAAAGTGAGCAACACCTGGCTACTTATTATTAGCACGGGAATCAACTGACAAGCTAAAAGTATCACACAATCAAAGCAATTAATTGTTTGGGTTTGAAAACAATGCAAGTTGTAGAGATGGAGAGAAAAGAAACAAGATGAGTAATGTGCTTCAATTGTTAAAATGATGTAAAAGGCAGTTGGAGGTAGGGCAAGAGAAACAACCAGGGTGGGCCAAATTATCTACCAAAAGTACACACACACACATCTATACTACATAAAGATACCAAACTGACTTATCTAGGTTTACATCTCACACACATACACTGCCTACTGCTATTCAGCATCATCTTTTACCCACTAGCTACGTGATGTTTAACTACCAACTAAATATAAGGATACCTGCAACTATCTGTGTTATACTTGAGCATATTCATTACAGGGAAAAAAAAGAATGCTGCCCAGTCAGAGAGCCTGGAGTTGTGATTCACAGGGATGCAGGTTTTGATATACAGACACTAGCAACTCATCAGTTGGATAAAGGGATTCCTGTCCCCTTCCCTCTCCTCCCCCGTGACAGACATTCCAGGTGGTGGGTTCTGCTGAATGAGCATTTTAGCAGGTGGACTAAAGGTGCCAAGTGTATCTGGAAACACTAAATTCATGCAGACAAGTTTTTTTTTTGTTAAGTTGGTTGAAAAAAAAAAAAAAAAAAAGAAAAGGAAGGGAGGGGATAACAACTTTCATCTTTCTTTTTACACATGTTGTTTTGATAAGAATATTGAAAATTTGGAGGAAAAAACTCAAAAATAAACAAGCTCAAGACTTATGAGTGACTAGGTTAAAGCAAAACTTGGAGCAAAAAAGACTTACTAATGGTATTGTTTAAAGACTAAGTTCTACTGAATTGTGTATGTTCCATGAATTTTTTTTTTTTATTGTTACAATATACTGAATAGCTTAAGAATTCTAATAGAATCACTGTAGCCCCACAAATGGCCCATCCAACCAACCAAAAAGCCAAGTGGGACAGATTTGTGTGTGTGTGTGTGTGTGTGTGTGTGTGTGTTTTGGTCACATTTTTGGGGCTACGACCTTGAAAATTTGCAGGAATACACCACTAAGCATCATCTAAAAACATCTTTTTGGAAGGGTATTTTTTCAATTTTCAAACTGTACTGTTTATTTACTAATGTAGATTGTTGGTTTGAGTCGAATTGTGATAAGCAACTGAAAAGTTGAGTCATAGGGAAAGTAATTGACAAAAAATTATGGTATGCAAGGTTTAATCTGATGAAAATTACAAGTGAAGTTTTAGAATTGAACAACTATAGATACCAAAGGTGGTGAATGGATCTATCCTTTCTTGTACGTGCCATTATCTGTGGGTTCCAGTTTAATTAACAGACTTGTAAATTAACATCAGTGCTCTACTAGACCCCTTTGAAAAATGCTTTCTTTTGATTTCTTGGAAAAAAGTTTTGACCTTTTGCAGGCCTTATATTGATGGGTTTATCAATAATATCTAGATTCTGGAGAATCAACATGTTTCTAGATTTTATTTTTTTTTTAACATTTTAAATGTTTTCCACTAGAAAATATCAGTGATGTCATAAATAGAATTTCTTCTGACTATATTCAATCTTTGATGGAATCTTTTCACTTGAATTTTGACACTAAGGGTTTCTCAGTTATAGACTCTGATGTCGAGTTACTATTTCATTTTGGAGCACTTTGACGAACAGAAAACTAATTGTCATTCAAATATTTAATATACAAATGTAAGAGGACAATGGTTCAACTTGAGTTGCTTTGTTCCCAACTCCTTCTCACATACAAAGGATTTAACTTTTTAGAGCATGACAAAAATAAACAGGAACACTAAGTATGGTTTTTCAATTTCCTCTTTTGTTGATAGTTGTTCAGTGATTGTTTTGTCTGGTAATCACACAAGTACCCACGTATGATAATTCAATAAATTTTCTTTCTCTGGCTAATTCTTCATCTCTGGTTGTATATGAAGTGACTAACAAACACTTGTTGACCACTAAAATAAGTTTTTAAAATTTCAGTTTTTCTTTCAAATTCAGAACTCTGTAGCACTGATCTGAAAATATTTCACTCTAGTAATGGATATCTGACAATATATACATTTTATATCAAGACACATTATAGATGTGCACATACCAGTGGTGTATGGTGCTAAGACATTCTCTGCTATGAATACACAAAAATAATTTAATGCCTGTAAAAAGGCACAGACAGTAAAAGCCTTTTTGGTACAATATAGGGAAAGTGGTCTTGATTGTACACTGTAAAGTTTCACACCCTAACTCATTCTATGTAACAAACGATGAACAAATGAAGAGAATTAATGAAAGAAAAACAAGATTTGGATTAGACTATTATATAGTGTCTAATTCAAATTCTTTTTTCCATTAAATCTCTGTCGGCATCCACATTCACTACCACTTCTCAGGGTGGGGTATGGAGGCGAGTGGACATATTCAGCGATGACTAACTCTTCATTTCTGATAACACTATTATTAGAGTGATCAGGTCAAGACCTTCCATGGGTTGTCAGACCCAAATCAAAATTCTGAGAGATTACGGACTGGGGATCAGAAAACTTTATTTTCTTCTAATAGCCATAAAAAAATAAAAAATTATATAATAAGTTTTGAAATTGGGAAGACATTTTAGAATTTTAATTCTGTTTGTATAGGTGGAAGGGGTGTAAAAGTAGTACAAGGAGTAGCTGTTAATACATGTCTACGCAGTGCGTATAAAATATGCATAGCAATAATGTCAATAAATACAACCACCAAGCTAAAACACAAAAATTACACGGAAAGAAAAGGTTTGAATCACTTTTTGGTCAAACAAGGGTCAAGCAATCCAAAATTGGCTACTTCTCCCATGTGTGAATTGCCGCTCTACTTTGAAAAGTATGAAAATTAGATGAAGACTCAACTTCCATTTAGGACTATTAAATTTATAGAGTCCGACAAAAAGTAGTGCAAATGAGAGGTAATACTTTTCTAGGGGAAGGGGGTTGCAAATGCATTTCATGTAGATTCCCACGGGAACCACCTCCCATACCAAAAAGGCTTTAATTATCCATTGCTTTTTACAGAGACCAAAATATTTTTACATTTTTGTACAGAGCACACCCAAGATACAAAGCACTATACATCACTGGCATTTAGTATACAAGTACATACACACACACGCAAAGGGTTGCAAAAGGTTACATTTCAGTTTAGCATCAAACAACACTTTCTACCTAAAACTTCCCTGACAAGAACAAAATATTTTTTTTTATCAAAATCCTTGGTACAACCAATTATTTTCAGAAATTTCTTTTTCTGAAAAATGGCCCCACAAAATCTATAGCTACTTCCATAAATTCGGTGTGTGAATTAAATCTGACCCTTTATTCCACTTGCCGCATGCATTCAATCTCATTTGTGTATGGTTAGTATAGTAAGCTAGTCCTTCTGGTGATAAAACTGCAGGAAAATAGTAGAACTACTGCCAATATAAGTTACAGAAAGTATTAATAAAATGCACAATGAAGGAAGTGGCTAAAAAAAAAAAATTTCACAGGCCACAGATTTGCCTTTTAGCACAGTAGAGCAGTTGTTTGAAACTTGAGGAAGAGCTATACAACACAATCTCTGCCTACATCTGGGTATCCCAGCAAAAGTTTTGATAGAATTAAAACAAATGTGTTCAAGATGTTTGAAAGTTGTCTGAAGCACTGCAGAAAATTGGCTCAAAAGACAGAAACTTGAAAGTTACTAAAAACTAAACATTGACTTTTGCAAAAGCACACATCAGGGATTTATAAAAGGTATGTAGTTGAAGGTATTATGGTTAGAGGAAACCAAAAAGAACGAGGGAGCTCAGGGTGCATACCTTAGCTAATGCTATTGTCAGGGGAGTTCATGGATCCACCCAAAAATTTGATCAATTCTTCAGTGACCTATTGCCAACCCTCAACAGAATTTCATTAAAATTCATTAGGGAAATTTTGGAGATATTGTGCGGTCATGAGCATATACATGAATGCATGAAAAAGAAATGGAAAAATATCTATTAAAAAAAAAAAAAAAAATCCTGGATCCAGTCCCGATTTCAACAAATAATCCCACTGCTCACCATTCCACAATTTTATCAAAATTCATTGATTACTTTTGGAGATATCACACAGAAAGACATACAGATGGAAAAATAAGTCAGAATACAAAACTCTCCCACTATGTTGGCAGAGGTAACTATTTGGCCCAAACTCAAATCATTATTGAAAATTGGTACAGTTCACCATCCAGAGGAACACCATTTTCAAAGTGAAAGCTCAGGTTGGACCTGTAGTGGTTGGGTGGGAGTTTGTTTCCTTTATAATTCATAGTTACTTCTTTTCTTTAGGCCTAATTTGGCTCTCCATAGGAACTCCTGAAGATGATCAACAAAATACTTGGGAATAACACAAAAGTCAGTCACACTTAGGGGTAAGCTAAGAATTCAACCCCCTTGGATTTTTTCCTATTTTATTGCGTTACAACTTGTATTCTACATTGATTTTTTTTTTATATAATGTCATAGACCTATACAAAATACTCCCAATTGGTGGGGTAAAACTTTTTTTTTAAATCTTGTTTGAAGAATTTTCAAAGCATTAAAAAAAAAAAAAAACTGTAAAGGTGTGTGCCTCAGTATTCAATCCCTTTGTGAAAAAAGCCCTTAAATAAGATCAGATCCAACAAATAACCTTTACAAGTCATGCATCATTCTGTGCGCAATCGTTCACATGATCAGTCACATGATCTCATTACACAAACACTTGCTCTGGAAGGCCCAAAAGTCTTACACCAATCTCCATAGTGGCACTATCTTTGGTCTCTTCTCGCCTCTCTGATTAATACCCTACTTGCTGGGTCCATGAGTTTTGGGGAGCTGCCCTCTCTTGACAGGTTCAAGATTACAGATTTCTCCCTTCTTTAGGAATGCTGTCTATATCTCTGATCATTCTTCTGGTCACTTGATTCCTTACAAACACAGCTAACCTATTTGAATCTGGTCTTTGAAAAAAATTTCTGCCATTCTTAGAAACTGCAACAAACTAATATGGCAATTGAGAAAAAATAAAATAATATAAACCACCATTGTCATTTGAATTGAGTTTACAATTGAGAATAGTGTGGATGATCTAGATAAGTGTTGAATTACATTATCAATATCAACCAGCACCAGGTATTAAAATTGACCCTGTGCAACCAAGGCCAGTTAGATGACTATAGAGCCATCACAAAGCAAAATCAAAATAATTGATACACTAATATTTAACGGACATCTTTGCTCTTTGCAGCATAACAGAAAAAAAAAAAAAAAAAATTTCTGCATTGTACAATAATCACAACATTCATCATTCAAATAATTAGCTTAAATTCCAAAAATTCTGCACAACAGGGCAAGCCAAACAAGGTCAGGTTGCCTTAAAAATCAATTGATAGATCAATAGAATATTCCGAATTGAAGGAAACTTTTTAAAATGTCAAAAATCCTTTTGATAAAACCAACAGGTATTTACGGTCATTGGTCACAAAAATATCCACCATTGATTTCAGGGAGCAAAAGGAAACCGTAAAAGAAGACTCACTCGAGGTTAAAGATTGATCGTTTTATGTTCAAACAACAGGAAGCTATAACCACTGAACAGACTTAAAATTCCAGAACAACACGTTTCATGCAAATGTACTTTTTATGATCCCTGCAACTTGGGTGGTATGGAATTTACCAATATATCAATAATCTGACATTTAACATTTGCCTTTCCCAGGCAAGTTGACGTTTACATCACATGGGTACTGCAAATTTTATAAGTACTGCAGCACTAGCTATCAGGAGAAAAGGCATTTGATTTTATATCTGAAGAGTTACTGAAAAGATATTGTCTATAATTTTTAGGAGAGTCATTAGCACTCAAAGTGTTTCTCAGAAAATTGAACTCATTTTTGTTATTCCCTTATAGATTGCATCGGTTGAAATGTTGTTGGATCAAAAGGAAAAAAAAAGTGAAAGAATGAATATAATTGCCCAAAAGACTTTGAATTGAGTTTTATTTTATCTAGCTGTATAGCATTATCCTGGTATCTGAATAGAAACCTCAGTCCTCCAACAATTATCAATTTTATACATAAGATTGCTACCATTTTTCATAATTATAAAAAGTTTTCTCGGGGTCATGGTCCTCATCTCTTCATTTCTTGAATGCTATTTTTTTTTTGTGTGTGTGAAATTTCAAGAGTTATCAGACATTCTTTCAAACCAAAATAGGAGTGGTTACAAGATGTCATGTCTTAAGGAGAGGTCCCCCCCCCCTGCTTAAAAAAGGTCCAGAATGACACAAACTCAAGGTAATAACAAATTTTTTTTTTCAGAATTTAACCCATCCCCAAATGAGACGGTGGAATGAGCACATACCAGCTAATCACCGAGATGCACCCCCCACCTCTTAGAGTTTGAAAGAATACCCATGTATCCCCTGAAGCAGTAAGGTTCAATGGCTGGAACGAAAAGTTTGTGAAGTGAACCAAGATGAGGACAACAGTTTGAAAAAAGAAATAAAATAAAATAACAATGATAATCTCTAAATGTTTAAAATTAGATATTCATCATATTTTTAGCTTATGGCTCACTGTCCTTCAAAATGTATTGGAGTAAAATCGAAAAAGAAAACATTATTTAAGAAAAACAGATTCAAAACACAAGTACTGAGAGGGGAGCTTGGTTTTTACCTTCAAGTTATTCTACCGCCCCACGCACACAAAATTTGCTAAGAGACTGACAGTGAGGACCACATTGTCTACACATTTGAATTAACTGCTTCACAAAGAGATGAAAGTAAATATCACATGTCAGGTTTGAGAGGTGTTAGGGTGTTTAACATTTCTGGCTCTGGTGAACTGATTACGTCACAAAATTGTTCACATGCCTCCGTCATGGAATAAAACTAGTAGAATAGGAAGAAACAATAGTAGATTCAAAAGAGGTGTTTACCAACTACCTTCTTGTATCTACATCAGTGGCATTCTTTCAAAGAAGAGATTTCTACATTTAGAGTGGAATAAACAGGCACACTTCAAGAATGTATTTTATTTCTGAAATGAAATAAATACTGCAAACCCTTAGCAATGTGTAGGAATATAACCATCACAGTAAACATACAAAAAGCCTATTTTCAAAAGCTAAGCAGATAGGAATTCGTTAGGTTTGGAGATCACATCCAAGAGAGAACATTGTGATAATATGAGCAAGATAATTTCATAAAAGTACCATTTTTTTCAAGAAGGGGAGAGACTTTTTTTTCACAATTGAATCACCATAGCCTCACAAACAGCCACCCAACCAACCAGTTAAGTGGGCATCAGATTCTTCTCTTTACTTATCTGTGCGTGTGTCTCTGGCATTCACATTTTTTATGCTACAATCTTGAAAATTTGCATGAGTACACCACTACACACCACTTAGTTTTTCCGAAATGTGCTTTTGGGGGGTTTCTATGGTCATTTTGGACACTATGATCACTTTGAACCAACAATGACCAAATCTTGAACTGTTTTTTTTTAGATGAAAAAAAAAATTTGAAGAATTTTTTTTTTAAATTGAAGAAAAATTTTTTCCTTCGGATAAGTTCTGGTACATATGCGGACTACGGTGATTCATTATGCACGGTATGGATATCTAGTATTATAACCAATTTTAAACTATCAATCAAGACTTCATATAAAAAAAAAGAGAAAAACTAACTGGTAAAGATTTTTTTTTAGATCCTTCAACTGTTAACATTGCAGGAAAATGTTTGTGAATAGACATAGTAAAGCTTCAATAATCCAGCACCAAAGGAACCTGAGGAATGCCAGATCATTGAAAATGCCAAATCACAGAAGGATTAGCTCTGAACAGTAGCAGAACCACCTTGATCATACCTTTAAATAATCAAGTAAATCATTAACTTCCCATTTTCAATTATAAACATTATATAAGTTCTCTTTCAATTATTTTCTTCATTGATAGCCCACAAAAGTCTGGACTATGAAACTAGGATAACACCAAGTTTGTTATGGTCCATGGGTTCGCCACATTAATCTGTTAATCCCAAGTCAGATCAGATGGATCCTTGTGTTCATCAAATCTGAAATTTGTTATAGCGAGGATTTACTCTTCTAAATCCTATCAAAGTATCAAAGTTACTGGATGATATACACAAAATTTTAAAATTATTGAGGTAATGAAATTTTTAGAAAAATATTTTTTCACAAGAAATATTGTCTTTCATGATGTACTCGAGAATATTGCCCCTACCCATCAAACATATACTAATTTGTGAATGAAGAGCCACTATTTCAAGCAATATATATTTTTCTATTTATTACTCAAACATTACTTTCATGTTCTATTCTCCAACTGCAAAGATGCGATGTGGAATGTCCAAAACAAGCATATTCATTTATATCATATTGAGTACTTTGCATCGAAAACATCAAAATTGAGGAGCTAAAGAAAGTAGCCCACTACATCTACCTTCGACAACAAATCTCTGAATTCCTCAAAAGAAGAAAACAAGCAAAGAATCATACTAATTTGGCAAGCTTTCGGTAGGGCAAGTTCAACTTTCAAGAACAAGAAATAGTCACCTATGGAGCTTAGATATGGAATCTAACGGAAAGATTGACCTTCAGACTGAGAATCATGCAACAGGCACAGAAGAGAATCATGCTTAACCCCACATGGAAAGATCATAAAACAGCACAGTATATCAGAGAAAAGATAGGAGAAAAAAAAAACATTAGGAAACTCATTGGCAATTGGCTGGTCATGTGATAATAATGTCAGACGATTGCTGGATGACTAACAACAAGGATCCCCAAAGATCATATGCAAAATTGTGGCCGACAGAAAGTAAGATTGTGTGTTGTAATAGACAAATTCAGAAAGGACTGGCAGATGTCAAAAGGCTGATGATTGAATGACTGGCATGTTGAAACTTGTTATTACCAAGACAATGCATTTTCTACTACAGATTTTCTCAGCTAAAAGATCAGCTAAACTAATTTAATAAAAAAATTATCGTCATAGAGGATTAACAAAAATAAGTAAGTTTTAATTGAACAACCATAGCCATTGAAGATGATGAAGGTTTGTTTTTATGTGTGTTCCAGCAGTCTTGGCTATACTGTTTTATCTACAGACTTGAAAATTGGTATCAGTACGCTACTACACCCCTTCTAAAAATGATTTTTTTATGAAGAGAAGGGGGGGGGGAATTTTCTTCACCTTTCTTGGAGATTACTCAGACAGGTTTATTAACCCTTTTACCTGTCAATTCTTTTTCCAGCTATACAGTACTTTTCGGTACTTATACAGGTATTGCGTCAGACTGGAAATACATCTGGGTACAATGTAGTACTGAGTGATAACTCAGTTTTAGCCATAACTTATACTCAAAGCTCATTTGAATAACCTTGACTGGAACGACAATGTTGCTCTACCGACAATGTTGCTAAACCAATGGTGACAGATATGTCCTGACTGGTAAAAGAAGAATCTGGATGTTTCTAGACGTTTTCCAGTGGAAAATGCCAGTGATGTCATAAATAGAATCTATTCTGACCATATGTAGTCATCGATAGATTTTTTTTTTTTTTACAGGACTACTATTTTGACGCTACGGTTGTTTACTTATTGACTGTGATGGGGAGTCATCATACTGGTTACTTCATTGTTTGGATTGGCTTACACATTCTACTAGGGTAGTGATAAAGAAATCATTCAAAACAATCAATGATTGGTGAGCTATCACCATTCCATACACTAGCATTCAACTTTTCAATCTAACTTTTTCAATGTAAGAGTGTTTTCAGTCTAGACTGGAATTTAGGCCATCTTCTTTGGGCTAATTTTGTGGTCCCTTTTTTAAATCACTGCTCCATCACCTAAACCAAACTATCAGTAGTTTGAACACAAACCAGATCCACATTACACAGCAGTTAATATATACAAATACAAAATTACTTCCGTTCAAGTTTCAAACGAAGCAGCTATCAGGAATCAACGTTTATACCATCATAATAGCAACATGTGGATGTAAATTGATACTAAGATCCATATCAATAAATATGAAATCTGGACTATCTAAAGCAGGAAATGGAAACTGAAGATAACTTGGTCGTAAATGTGCTGCAGGCGCAAAACAGAAACTTCAGAAAATCCAACTCCTTATTCATGTTGTTAACAAAATGTTTTGGATGATCCATTACAGGGCCTTCTTCAGATGTACCATCCAAATGTGAGTGCTGTAAACAGGATTTTTCCAATGGTAGCCATACTATAATGCTGAATTCGGGAGAGATCTTTTTCTTTCCTTGTTAGACCTTGATAACTATACCTTGTTCCTGTTGAGTAGTGGAAGCCACAGCAGGTTGGAACTCTGCACTTGTCTGACATATACAACACACACAAACAACAAGGAGTTCAATCATCCAAAAAAGTTTTTAAATGACTCTTCTAAAAACCATAGACAGAAATTTTACTACACAACATTGTGTACATGTTGGTTTCCTAATTTTTTTTTTTACAATCTATCCCGACCATTTTCAAGTTGATTCTCGTCTTTTTAATATTTCATATAGGAGTATACAATGGCCTAATAAAGTAGTGATCAGGATAGGAATAGGAGCAGGTTCCAAATACTGGTTATCAATTATCAATGCCATTCGAAAAGGTTTCAACTCAATCCATTCTGTTCAATTTACATGTCACCTTGACAATTTTTATCACCAACTGAAAACATACGAAGAGCATGGGGATTAAGCACAAGTCTTTCTAACCATAATCCAAATCTACAAACGTGTATTAATCCCAAAGGAGAATTGAAGCTGCACTCCAAAGGAGATATAGGGTCTGATATAATAGATAGGTTTAACAGTTCACTGTAACATAGTTTACCCTTGTTGAAGTAAATACAAGCAATTTTTTAATAGAAAGATTCTCCTCCTAAAGGAAGCACTCAGAATATGATATAATTATAGAAAAGACACTTTAAAACGTTCTAGTAGCATTTGGGCGATGTGTTTATTCAGGATATGCATCAAGTAATTGATGCACATGGTGCACAAATTTTGACTCACAGAACCAAATTCTAATATAAAACAACCAATTAATATTATGACATTTAAAAATTGGAAAAGAAAAAAAGAAAAAAAAGAAAGAAAAAAAAATTAATTTGGGTAATAAAAATTAAGCTCAAAAGTTCTTGCTGTGAGTGATTATGGCAAGGGAGGGGAGCATCCAGGCTCCTCTTAAATGCAATTATTGCCAACTCACACTAAAGATATTTTCTTTCATTCCCCCTACTCCAGTAAGAGTCTAGGAAAGATCTTCAACAATGTTAAATTAAGCAACGAAAGTGTGTCAATCAGTCCCTAAAAGAAATTGATTTCATCCCATATGACCCCACAAGATGAGCATAGACTAATTTTATTAAAATTTTGGATGTAATTTCTACTGCAAGATGCTTGGATGTACAAATATGAATCACTGAAAGACTCAGCGTACTGCAAAATAATTCTATTTACAAGCTTTTTAACTTCACTTAAAATATTCAAACACCAATTCATTAAGATTCCAGGAATATTTTGAGAATGTATTGAAATGTAAAAGGTAACACTGACCATCAAGTGAATAGTGAACTAGGATGGCACCAATAGATTATCTTATTATATAAGAGCCGTTGTCCTTTGGCTTGTTGGTTTCTGTCACTCTAAAGCAAACAGCAGTATATAAAATTAATGAAACCTTTCAATGATTCAAAACATCCAACCTGGAGGTAGGCAGGAAAGTAGCATATCCATTGGCCAAAAATTACACTGTTTGAATACGGTGAAATTAAGTTACAAGTTAACAACAACCAAGCAGGAAGCCTACTTTGATTACATCCAGTAGAGAGTAATGCACAAAACCAAATGAAGGGAAATAGGAGCTAGAGAAGTGCATCAATCTATAATTTGTCCATACATAACCCCGTAGTTTTTATGGGTACTATCCTAGTTGCACATAAAAGTATTCAATGAGTACATTCACACTTAGTTACTTGATGCGAGAGTGGAAACTGGCTGTCAGTGAGGCACTTGGGGGATCAGGTAGACAGAACAACACTGGATAATAAGCTGTTTGGGTCATCTGCTTACTCTGTCCACTGACCTTACTAGCATTAAGTGATTGGCTACCAAACAGAGCTGTCAGCAGTTGGCTTTAATCTCCTGTCAGAAGGTCTTTAAATTTATTCCTTAACGAATAAACAAATTGTAGACAACCATCAAACACAGCAAATGGTGTAAGACTTTTTAGTTAAGTCATTGCTCCAATCATAATCCAGACTTGAACAACACTTCAAAAGGCCATATGGAAAATCTTTTTCAAGAATAAACATTTGTAGAACTGAGAAAGAAATACCAATTAAACCAACTGAATCTAATATATATATATACCTGACCCTGAATGATCAATTTGAATCCACAGTTCAACAGGCTATCAAAACGGTTTCTTCACAGTTCATTACAGACTTCTCAAACAGATTTACAACCAGACACTCATCCTGAAACTGTTATAGCTTTTAAAATGGAGGGATAAGTTTTTTTTTAAAAAGGCTTTGAAGAATCTATCAATTCATTTCGGCATAGTATCATCCCATAACATTTCAGAATAAGAGTGAGAGACTATTTGGGACCAAGCACTATTTTTTATACTAAAGGGATAAAGAAATGCTAAGATAAATATAACCAAGTAAAACTTGAAAGTGAGGAGTAGAAGAGGTGATTTAGTGCAGCGATATCAATACTAGGGGAGATGATTCAAACTCATGTCAAAGGGCATCAAGATTAAAAGACAATAGTGTAGTGCGGACTACTGCAAGTTACAAATGTGTTCATTCAAAAGGCATCAGTCAAAAGGAAAATACTATAGTACAGATATTTCAACTGAATTTGTACTAATCAAGTAATTCAATTTTGTATATTTTTTTGTAAATTTAAATTGAATAAAAGTTTGGAGATTTCATTTCTTTTTTTCATACGTCTCAGGAAAAATAGAATTAATAATCTAATTTTTTCAACTCATATCTGTGTAATAGAATAAGTTGAATAATCAATTTTCATTCATTTAAACTTACAGATAAAAAATTGAATTACCCAATACAAATTCAGTCAAAATATTCATACTACACTGCTTTCTTTTTGACTGATGCCTTTTCACCACATGCTACCATAATTTATAGTAGTCTGCACTACACTGTTCTCTTTTTTGACTGATGCTTTTGGATTGATCCTTGATAGTTGAATCCTTAATAATTTGTAATCACTGTATTTATTCAAGATGTGTTTATTTAAAAAAATGAAAAAATAAAAAATTGAAAAAAAAAAATAGATAGCAACAAAAATTCATAAAAGCAATTGGAAACTTTTTCTTTTTTTTTTTTAAATAAAAAAACTTATACCAACCATTATTGCCAGTTATTTAGACGTTATGACGACTACACTTAGATTCCTGTGGCATTAACAACAGTTTAAGGTTTTCTGGAATGATTTGGTCAAAATCATTTTCTAATGGATCTTCGCCATATAAGTTCAACATTTGGTTCAATTAGATTAAGTATAGATAAGTGCTGCACAATTTTACTATCTCGTTTCCAACTTGTAATCTGGCAATTGAATAATATTCTATTAATGTTTCTGAACCGAACAATCATGTCTTTCAAGATAGAGTATTTGTTGTTTTGACAGTAACAAAGACGAACTAGCTGTCTGCGTTGAACATTAGTGAAATAACTTAGAATCTTAGTACAGAGCACATAATATGAACAATTATTGGCTTAACGTGCAATAAAAGAGCTTTCTATCCTAGGAAGAATTTTTTTTTAAAAAGGACAAAGACAAATATAAGGGAATGTCACTTCCTGTACTCAGCAACACCACTGCACCTGGGTGGATACCAGCAGATCAAGTTTAGTTGTATTGAATTACAGATAGATCAAAATCACTCTTACCTGTTTTCATTTTTAGAGAAATGATGGGACTTATTCACTGAAGAGTTTAGAAACCCAACACTTATAAAGCTAAATTGTTCTAAATGAAAGACATTCTTTTGTTCAATGACAATAAACTTGATAAAATTCATTGGAAAAGAAAAAATCTGTCCTCAAGAACTCCAAGCATCAAAAGTATTATCAAGAACTGAAAATCAATATATGCTCAAAATTGGTTTGTATAAAGAAGTGGAAAGATGAAAAAGTGGCCCTAGTAGCACAGACTTGAGAATTCTAGTGCCAAGCATAAGGCAGATGTGATTCTACAGAGGCTATGAGTACCTATTGAAACTTATTTCCAACAACTTCTGAAACTGCATTCCATTTCAAATATCCACTTGTTTTCCCCACAAAGGAAGCACTGTCTTTCATTCTTACATACTTTGATTATTAGTAGTATTATAACTAATTTTTCCTAACAATTTATGTGAGGTCTTATTGTTTAAAATTAAGACTGTATCTCCCATCCTTTGATGAAGATGAAGAAAAAGAAACAAACTTGGTGCCTTCCAGTCTTAATCTAAAATAATTTCAATAGCCGCAAAGAAATCGCAGTTATCTAACAAAGATCGTTTGGAGGACAGGCAATTATCTAACTGAGTGAACAAAAGAGAATATTAGCAAATCAGATAGAAGTAGGAAATTATGATTATAAGAGGGAGAAATTAATCAATAAGGATCATCCAATGTTAATTTAGAGATCACAAGATTCATGGTTTAATTTTATGAACTGGTAAGTGAGGCTTATCAATTATAGCCTATCAATATTAGCTTTTTGCTAAATGAATTTATGTAAATAACAAATCTGGTTAGTCACTCAATAGAAACTGTGATGTGACAAAATCTTTTGGCAGCATGCTGTTTTAGGGGTGATCAATTAAAAAATTGGAAAAAGTGGATCAATGGATAAGTTACTGCTCTCGCCTCTTGCTTGAGCAATGATCACTAAAAAGTGAATTTTCAAAAAATAAAAGGCACAAACTAAGGGATCAATTTAGCATAAACTTATACTGTAAATTGAACACCACACCAAAAACCTATCGATGGCGATTTGAAAAAAAAAAAAAAGTGGTTTCTAGACATAAGGAGTAAATGTGGAAAATTTCAGCCCCCTAGCTCGATTGCTGAGGTCTGTACACATGATAGACAAATACATACATAGCCAGCCAGTCCAACTTGAAAATTAGAGAAACCTATTTTGACAGATTAGGTGACAGTTTCAAATAACTGAAATTTTCATCATGGAATGTTTGATTATGATACTAATCCACTATTAGAATAGGTATTGTGACTGATATCTCTTATGAGGATTCCTTTAATACTAACAATACCATATTGCTTAGTTTGTGATCAAGCCAGAAATCTAACAAGCAGTACATAATGTTTATAATTTAGAGAAGAGTCATTACCATTCCAAAAGTTGTTCAGATTACAGAACTTATTGTTTATGCTGTTTTCATTGTTACAATAATATTTCAACTGATCCATCAATAAAAAGCAATGCAAAGAAAGAGTTCAATATTCTAAACAACTGTTGGAATCCATAGTGTTGCTGAGAACTCACTCATTTCTAAGTAAACATCACCTGTTTATTATTAGAAACCATGAACCAAAAATGTCAAATTAGGATTCTTCAGTTTTGAAGTTGACCTGTCTGACTAGATCATATATATATATATATATATATATATATATATATATATATATATCATGCATACAGGCCACACCAATTGAGCTACAGTGATAAAATTTTCAACATTCACTCTTTAATAAAAAAAAAAACCCACCTTCAAATAAGTTTAGTTCAATTTGCAATGTAAGTTTGTGTTAATTTGTGCCTGCTTGTTTTTGAAAAATTCAAAATTTTCAGTGATCCAATGGAAGAAAAGAAAAATAATTTATTTATTGATCATATTTTTTAAAAATTTATTGATGACTTCCAACACAGCAAACGACCAAGAGATGACAATGTGATGGTTTCTATCGAGTGACTAACCAGAGCTCTATATAATTCTAGTTAATACTTGTGAAGAAATTCCTGGATATATT
Source organism: Thysanoteuthis rhombus (assembly GCA_963457665.1). Lineage (NCBI taxonomy): Eukaryota > Metazoa > Mollusca > Cephalopoda > Oegopsida > Thysanoteuthidae > Thysanoteuthis > Thysanoteuthis major. The sequence goes on along the minus strand of OY735228.1, from coordinate 37,645,701 downwards.
TGAATTTCTATGAAACTATTTAGAAAGGAAAAAAAAAAAAAAAAAAAAAACATCAAATTTATTTTAGTTTGAGAGTCCATAGTTTCAAATGGTAGAAAGGAAGTATTTTTTTTCCCCCGCAAGAGAGTCAAATGTTAAGGACAAAATTATTGTTCATTATATGAGTATAGTAACTCAGCATGAATTGGTACCATAGAATCTACACTGAGAGATTTAATGAGGATGCAACCTACTAACAACAGCCAGCAAGATTAGCTTGCTGATCACTGTTATATGATGACAGTCCTGACCTGGGTTTTTTTTTATTTTTAGGGGGGGAGTCTCTATAGGATCTCATTAATCACAGTGGAAAATAAATATGGGGATAAATCTGCTTTGAGATTTTTTTTCATAGAAAATACTGAATTTGTTTACTTGCAAAACTTAGAACAGTGGGCAGGAATGACTTTTTCAGCAAAATGTTACGCCATCCCGCCCCTCCATTGGAAAAGTCCAGTGTTACGACCAGCAAACCAAGAAAATCACACCATATATACGAGAGTAGATTTACAGGTGTACGCACCTGTGTTACTAATTCTGGTTACATAAAAGTATTTATTTTGATGTCTTTTGAGCTCTATTACCTGCGCCCACACACACGTATAGTTGGGATTTAGTTTCTAATTTTTAGTGAGACTCAACACTGAGCTTATGGTGCTGTCTCTTTCCTTCAGCCCTGATTCTTTGTTTGGATTCAGCTAAGGAGGTGGCCCTGAAGGTCTTTTTGTGCCACGTTAGCCTCTCCGCAGGCTCTTTCACCCAATATCTCTAGTTGATTCTGCAGAAGATGAGGGTTTGCTTAAGGGAGTCCCCAAACCTCTTTCAAGGTGCCTTGCTGTTACATTATTCAGAAGACTGCTCACCAAACTGAGTTTTTGAAAGTGTACAGTCTTCCTCTCTCAAAATATAGCCTGCCCAACACAACTATATTAAACACCCGATAATTGAAGTAATTAAATGTTTGTGAATGTATTTTTTTTTTTTTTAATTCAATAGCTAGTAGTACTTATTCACTTCCTCCACGAGGGCAGAACGTGACAAAAAGTCAAGTTCGATGTGCTGCCCCCCCCATACATACGTGTGGGTAGGAACAAAAATTGTCCAATTCCCTCAGAACATTCTTCTTAGCATACCCAAGGGGATCAACCCTGAATCTACCCTTTGTAATGAAATAAGGAGAACCGACCTGGAGGAGTAGGGCCCCAGGAACCAGATATTATACGTCAGGGGCAAAAGGGAAATAGTACGTATTGTATGTGTTGTTTCTTTTTACTGATTATCTGAGGGATTGCTTCTGACAGTAGCAATTCCAAAAACCTAGAATCATCTACAAAATAAAATAAGATGAACTATACATCAGGAGAAGACTCATTTCTAGTTGGAAATTTTTGTTATCTTTAAAATTGGCACATGACATTGCAGAATGACATCTAACACGTCATGGCCTCCTGTCTGCACCATTACAAACTCTTCATCTAAAAATATTCCCTCACTAAACCTTAAGAAAAGAGTTTCTGATCTGCTGGGTCTTAACATAACAAAGATTCAATAAAGAAGCCATCCATTTGTCTAGCCAGTATTCAACAGATCAAATTCTTTGAATCTAAAGGATGGGGTGTATTCTAAGGTGTGAAACTACATTTTTGCATTTTCTAATATTAGCAGGATAGAGTTGATGAGTAAGATTATTGTTTGGCAACTACACAATGAATGCCTTTTAGCTAAATGGGTGTGTCTACGACTGTCAGAAGTTATAAGTTCTTAGGATAGATAAACAGAAGAGTTTTCAGTTCAGAAATGTTACTGCTGCTCATTTATTCAATTTTATCAACTTATACAATGAACAGTGTGACTTTTTTGTTTCCATCCGTGACAAAGGACTCGTCCAATGAAAGATAACAATATTGCTGATGAAAACGTTTCCTCACCACCAGTTGAAATGATGGATTTTTCCACTGACACCAGTTCAATTATAGATTTTCAACAACGGAAAAAAGAAAAAAAATCAGAATATTTCTGTAAAATTCATAGGTATAACAAATATCAAACTATCCAAATTATTGATTTTTAATTTTTTTTCTCCAATTATTATAGATTTTGTAGTTTTCTAGACATTCTTCTATTGCTAGTAAAATCCATTATGTTTGAGAAAATCATGTAAATTACTTCAAAGAGTAGTTTAATGAGAAAAACAAAATAGAAAATTGGATGGAAGTTGAAAATGGTAGCTTTATTTTAATCTTGTTGGCAATAAAATTTAGTTAGCCTTACTTGATACTAATTGTATAATATTTATGGATTTCAACGAGAAACGATTGTATGTGGTGGTAACAATTTAAACAATATATTTAATCTATATTATACAGAAGTGGTCATGAGCAGTAACTTATTTGAGAAACTGCTCACAACCACTTCATTCTGAGAAACAAGTCTAAGACTTATTGGATTACATTAGGGCAACTTCGCCTTCTCTCTTTTTCCACCATTTTAATAAGCCAATTACCATCTATGATTAAAATGGCTGGTGATTGGACAGGACACAGAGAGGCAAATTTACTCTAGTTCCCAAAGTATGGGTACAACCCAAGAAACCAGAATTGAATTTTCTGCACAAATCAGACTTTCAGAAATACTACCAACAAAATGAAGCCATCCGTCTCCCTAGCCTAGTGGTTCTCAACAAGATCCTACAGGTGGGGGTTCATTTCATTTCATTTCATATGTATGTAAATGAGCATTGGGCATTCATCTAAATTGTCACGTCCCTGACTGACCTATTTTTCATAATGGAATCATCCGGATGGAATACATTGATAACAGTTGAACAGGAAGTGAGAGGAGAGTAATGATAAAATTTTAAAAAAATAAATGAATAAAAAAAAACAAAAAACAAAACAGGGATATCCCTGTTATTCCTACATCACTAGTATGAATCCAAAGTAACAGGGGGTTGGGGAATGATCCTGAAAATTTTGATCGGGGGTGGGAGGATTGAAAAAAGGATAGGAACCACTGCCCTAACCAGTATTTAACAGAATTCATATACAGCACATTGAGAAAGGTCAATACTAAACAATATTCAATCATCACCTTTCAAAGAGTAAGCAAGTCACACTTACTTTATGATGCGGCACAGTATCCATGACCCACTAAATTGCATGTTGGTCTTCTAACAAAAAAACCAATATATAGAACCACTTCCCAAAAGTTGGCTTTCACCAGTACAGTAAATTAATTAACATGAATATCAATAATCATATACTTTGCAGCTATAGCCATTAATATGTCTCTGACAGATCCAGCAACTCTACTCTAGCCATTATCGTACATAGATTTCTACAATTATAGAAAATGCATCAGCAAAAAATTAATATGAAACAAAAAGCTTAGAGGCCAGGGGCTCTCTTTACAATAATCAGTATTGCAAAATAATACAGGTTGAATGAAGTTGCTAGGAAAATAATTTGATCAAGTAGAAAGATAAAAACTATGTTAGTATTTTTTTCTTCATTGTGTTAAAATGACAAATAAAAGAAAAACTAGTTACAAGTTCTTATGGTTAATGTTTCTGCCCCAGAAAATTTATATAAAAACTGCTTTTACAATGAGAATGTGTTCGCAAAAAAAAAAGAAAAAAAAAACAAAAAACTATTCACCAAAATGACAGTCAAATTGTTGAGCTATTTACACCAAGTATGAGTATGTCTGGTGATAATGCATTGACAGAATTCTACAGAACTTGTGATCCTTATAGGTTAGTGATATTCCTTAACTTTAATCTGAATCCTAAAGAAGTAATTTTCTACTCAGTCGCCATATCTATAAATAGTAGATGGATAGGAATGGACACCATATACATTTGCACAAATTTATTCTTACAGTTCTGGATTGAAATCTACAAAGTATATGGTTTCATCCAATGGTTCCTAAATTTTTCAAGTCATTCTCCACTTTTGTCAATGAAATTACTAACCCCCTTTCTACAGCCGATTACAATAATTTAAAGATTATCGAGTTGATAAAACCAATTAAACAACGACAAAAAGCATACTTCAGAGACAAGTTTAAAATTTTTTCCAGAAACAACATTTGTAGGGGAAAAATGAGACTTTTGTTGCCAATTAATACTTTATCTTGCATCTCACATCCCAACTAACCTTAAGCCAAAAATTATTCACAATTTTCATTTTCACCTAATAACTTTATTCCCCACTTGGTTGGGAATCCTCCACCTCCCCGCAGTTGGGGACCACTGGTTTAGTCCTCTATTTCAGAGACACAGACCTTGTCATTATTGACAATAGATGGAACTACTCACTGGTTGCATTATTTTTCTCAGACAGTAATTATGTAGCACTTCATTCTCTCCCTTATGACAATGAAATTTTTATGAAAAACAAAACAAAGTCAAGGAAAATTCGTTTCATGCCTCATGAAATAACAGTATTTAATCAGTTTCAGAGGTTATAGGTTACTGTACTAAGCACAAATTACACACTAAGAAGAGTAGGCAGGTTGGAGAGCTCACAAAAATACCTCAGCAGTCAATGTGTTATATTCATATAATAGGCAAAACTCATTATTGCCAACAAGCCATAGGTGAAGTCACTCATACCAAAAGTAGAGATGACAGAACTGCCAAATACTTCAGAAACTATTAGAGATAGAAGCATGCAGTTTTCACCATTTCATACCATGAGTTTTTTTAAGGATTCATCCAGGTTTTTCTTAAGACCTGACCTGGTCCAGACCCAAACTGTCAGTCACACTTTTTAAAGCTTAAGAGAGACTAATGAAGATAGAAAAATGATGTTTTCACCAATCGATAGCCCATCATTTCAAGATTTATTACGAATACAGAAAATGAGGTGGTTTTCAGAAGTTGGGGGATTATGGTGGTTTTTCTGAAGCAAGTCATTTTTAGTAATCCTTGCTTATATGGATGTAAAATACACTAACTAAACGCCGCATACAGGCATTTTATATTACGTTTACATGAACAAGACTACCTTATTCTAAGTATATATCAAGAATTGATAAAAATTCAAAGATTTTTGGACAATTGTACTCATGTTAATGTTTCAGTCGATCCATCCAACGGCCTTCTTCAGGTATACAATCCGAATCAAAGAGGCAGCAAACATCAACATGTCAACAGTGTTGTCAGATACAGAGTTAGACCCTACATGGCTTCCGCTACTCAACAGAGACATAACAAGGAAGGTAAAGTTATCACCTGAATCAAATGTTATAGCTTGGCTACCATTGGAAAAAATTTTTTTACCATCAATACATTTGGATAGTACATCTGGAGAAGGTCATATAATGGATCGTCTGAAACTGCTAGTATTTACTAAGTACTAAAACTTAACTACATGAAAAATTGTTGTTTGCATTCATTATATAAACAACGGAACATCATATCCACACTTCAGTGATCCTTATCTGGTATTAATATCAAAAGCTGAAAATTTGAGGCTAATCATTTTACTATAGTCAGTCCATTTTTATACTTGTAAAATCTAGACCACCCAAGGATCTATGAATATCTACTTATTTTCTGATTCTATAACAAAAATCAAATATTAGTAGGGTAGTGGGTTGATAACATTCCAATTCAATAAATAAAAAAACATTTGTTCTTTTACATATTAATACAATTTTACATCTTGCCAGAAAATGACTTTACCAACCAAATTGTAATTAAAAAAAAAAAAAATCAACCACCGAAAGACCAATATTTTTACTTATCTGTTATGATGTAGATTTATACTGTATTCAGTACAAGTTCTGTATGCAGCCCCCACACAAGGGCGTACCCCCCAACTCAAAATAGAATTTCAATGTGGCGCACAAACTGGAGGTATTTGCACATTGCACTGCCAGGTGTCAGGAGTCCATGTTATCCTGAGCCCATCAGCCACGCACTACCAGATGTCAGGAGTCCATGTTATCCTGTGCCCATCTGCCATATGGCGTGGTTCTGGATTGACTGATTTGTATCCTGTAGCTTTTTTTTTTTGTGCGAGTGTTTGCAAGCAAAATTGGCGATTCTTGTGATGGCCAATAAGAATGAACAGAGTGTGCGCAAAATTTTTTTTTTCATGGGGCCCAGGGACTGCAGCTATAACAGTTGTAATGCTTCAAGAAATTTTCAAGGAAGAAGTATTAGGTAAAAAATGTGTACTGGTAATGCTCATGTTTCAAGCGTGGTGAAAAGTCACTTGAAGACCAACCACAATCTGATTGATGTTCAACAAGTAGAAATTGCAGAAATCTTGAAAAAGTTTGCCGCACAATCAAATAAGATCGTTGTCAGAATTTTAATGATATCTGAGACGACTACTTTGCCATGAAGTACATGCCAAGGAATGTTAATAGATTTGAAAAATGAAACATTACTGCAAAATTGCTCCTTGTTTTACCCACAGAAGTGAGAAAAAAAAACAAAAAAAAAAAACAATTGTTTGAACTTGAGGGAAGAAACAAATTCAAAATGACAGTTTCTTCCCTAAGTTGGGATTTTTTTTTTTTTTCAAACTAATTATTTTTGAGTAACCTTTCATATCTTATAGACATTAACCATCCTCTCCTCTGCAGAAGACCAAACTTCAAAAGAATCGACAGTACCCATTCTCGAGTACCCCCTCGTACATCTCATAGACATTAACAATCCTCTTCTTAGCAAAAAACTCAACTTCAAAAGAACCACATCTTCAGCATATCAGCATCCACTTGGAAAAATACCCTTTTTCATTTTAAGCAATTCTTTGAGTTTAATAATAGTAGCAGCAAATAAGGCTCTGAACTATTAATTCGATTAACTTAATCTAACACATCTGTGAATATGATAGAAACCTCTACTATTACGACTTACCCTATCTTGAAAGAGTTAGAGAATAGTATGTAGATGGACTAGGTGTTTATGTAAGTCATAATTGATACTAAGACTTCTGTTTATCATTGAAGGTACCACAACAACATCAGGCTAATAAAGATTTATAACAAAAATATACAAGGCAAAAATCAAATGAATAAAAAGGAAATAATCAAATGATGGTCTCCTTTTAAAATAATTTCCTGACAGGAGATATCAAGTCAACGAATCCTAATAAGCAAACTAGTTACAAGAGAGTAAGAAGAGAAATACAAACAGTCATGGCCGTGTAAAAGAAAATATATATCTGTACATCGCATAAATGAATCAATATAGGCCACATGTGTACCGGAACTAATCATCTAAAATCATCTCAAAAATAAATCTTACATCGAAAAAGAAAAATGGATCTATTTTGAAATTCTTAGAAAAATTCCAGCACAAGATTTGGGCGTTGTTGGTCCAAAATGATCATAGAGACTTAGACACACGAGTCGGTATAGCCCCCATAATATGACCAAGCGCACCCAAAAATATACACCCACAGACACTCAAAGAGAGAAGAATCTGTAGTCCACTTGACTGGTCGGTTAGGCAGACAATTTGTAAGGGTGCAGTGATTCAATTGAAAAAGAATTGAATAAGACTTTCTCACAACACTTGCACATTTACCTCAAAAAGGTTTAAAGCAAATGACAAGTGAACCAAAAGGTGGGAGATTCCATCCCATGTGCCAGTTTCTGATTAATTACTCCCACACATACCACTTATTTAGACTAAAAACCAACTTGGAACCAAGCATGAAAGAAAAAACCTTATCACTCAACAGTCAATCTATTAATGGCAAGATCTGTAACACATTTATAGCATAAATATCCTCTTGTACAGGCAGTCATGTAGATAACAAAATATAAATAGTATAACTTTCAACACAAGCAGGATGAGACTCAGTAGTGATGTGATGTTTTTCTTACTTAATGTTTACCTATCTCTCGTACTAGCCTAGGTGAAATGATGAGAGAAAAATACTCCAACAATACAACCAATGCTAAGAAGAGCTAAATTACCATTTTGCATTTGCAGTGACTATGGAGAGCAATAATATATATTTATAAAGCCATCTGCAGGATAACACTGCTAAATCACACAGAAATAAAAGAAAAATAAACGCAATATTAAAAATTCCTCATTGGAATGTAACAGTTAAGGAACCAAAAGATAAAACTAGAGGAAAAACACCTTGACAGATAATACTATCCAAGCATACTAAAGTCCACAGTAAATATCAATATCTTGCATAAATGAATCACCATAGCCCACACATGTAGCAGAACTAATTATGTAAAAGAAAATTAGTCTTTATACAATAAAAATTGAATGAAATAAGATATTTGATCTGAAATTATCTTGAAAAAAAAAATTTAAAAAATAACAGCACAAAATTTTGGCATCGTTGGTCCCTAAAAGAGACCCAAAAAAACATTTTGGGAAAAAAAAAGAAAGGAAAAAAAAAAAAAGTAGACTGGTGCAACACACTCTTCTGACTCCCCATTTCCCTTCATCTGACTTTGAGCAGTATTTTTTTTACAGGATGTCAACAAAAGCAGTGGAAAGTGAGTAAAGCTGTTATCAGCAGCAGGCATTCGTACTATCCTAGCAGCTTGCTTGGTCAGTTGCTGAATTGTAAGCTAATTTTACTGTATATCCAAGCTTAGTATGGTTGACTCAATTGATACATTATTCGTCAACCTGACTGAGGATCAAACATTCAAATCACAGTAGAACTCTTAATTTCATAATTCTGTTTACTATAGCATGAGAGAAACTGACAAAGTAACAGTGGCTTTTATATCATGAGATGATAACCAGTGTGAATCAAGATTTCATGCCCACTCATAAGATTGAATCAGAGTCAACAAAGTTTATACTGACATGATGAAAAAGAAAACCAATATCTTTACCAGAAATCCATACCAATTCAAATTAGACTAATTAACTGCATTGAATTGGCAAGTGAAAAGCTTTTTCAATTGAATGAGGAGGATTTTAGGCTTTAACCTTATTTACAAAGAAATTAAATAGGAAAGAAATGGCAGCATCAATGTTTTGGAAAAAAAAAAAAAATTATATTGAATGCTTAGTTTTAAAATTAAAGAATGAGTTTTTAAGCAAAATAGGATGGAGTCAAATGAGGAACTGAAGAAAAAATAAACAGCAAATGCCTATTTGAGTATTTTTGGAGGTGCGGGTGGCCTGATGGTCAGCGGAAAATGAAATGGGCAGTTCAAACTCTGGCTGAGAGTTTGCATCCACTTTTCAGTAGTGCTCTTCGGAATGGCAAGAATCTCTCTTCTCACCCCATTTTTTTTTATAGATAGCAGGGCAGATTGAGCTCTCCAGCCTTGGTTGGCAGATAATGGATTCCAAAATCAATTCCAACTTCTCGTACAGCGTCATGAATAACAGGCAAAGTAGGGAACATGTCCCCCGAATTGTACGTTTAACATGGCTCTGGTGAAGCTTTGACGGGCCTCGTCTGGAAGTGGATTATACTAAATAGCCAAAGTTGAATAAAGGAGAATTAATAGACGAATGAAATAACATAACAGCCATCTCCACTCTGAATGAAATTGAGTATTTTCAATAACCCAGCAACATTGTGTCAGGTATATTTTACATCTAGCAAGAAATTCAGATTAAAAGAGGTTTGTACAAGTTTCCACTAGATAGTAAGAGTAAAAATATCACTACCAAACGCAATAAGGATTCTTTTGTTCACTTCTATAAAATAACAACATACAATATTCCCTCTGCTCTTATCAAAAGCTAAAAAGATACCTTGTCAGATGAGTAAGAGAAAAATGAAATGACATAAAAAGAATTTAGTCAACAAGATCTGCAAGTACAACCTACAATATCTTGACAGTTGATGGGCAATATGAGAGAGAGGCGCAAATTGTAGAAAACATTGGAAAGTTTGATAAACACAGTTAAGTTTTCATTAGGTAAATGTCAAGTGTGTCAGTCTAGTATGCTTGGGTGAAACATCCTGTTTTCAGATATGATATGATCAGGCTGGGAGAAAGAAAAAAATAAAAATTAAAAAAAATGTACATCTAACAGGGCATAAGTTTTTTGTCAGCAAGCCTTGTTGAGGGTGATCAATGAAAAAGCTATTTCTCTCGCTTTTTATTTGGGCAGTAATCACTGGAAAGTCTGTGTCCGCTTGCCTTTAGGAAACAAACTGAGGGATCAATTTAGCATAAACTTGCATTGCGAATTGAAGCTCCAACTAACAAATAACTTCTGTTAAAATTTTCACTTTTCCAGTTCCATTGGTGCAGCCTATACACATGATTTATAGCCAGTCAGCCAACCGGACCAACTTGAAAAAAACTGAAGAAACCCATGATGACAGTATTGGTTGATGGTTTCTAATGTTTGTATACGCCAAAATTAAATATTTTCATTAGTCCATAACTTGTCACACCACTGACAGATATTATAGAAATGCAAATAAAAACTTATGCAATATTAGGTGAAAAAATCACCTAAGCTGATACATTATTTAAGGAGTAACTTAAGAGTTCAATCCAGACCAAACGACACTTTAATGACATCATGTCAGTTTGAATGATTATTGCCTTTAATCTATACATATGTATTATGCTATCTAGTTACATACATTTACATCATTATGACATCTCACATTCATCTCATTCAGGCTATATATTTTCAAATAAAGGCCTCTTTAGTCAACCCCTGTCCAAAGATGGATATCAAAAGGTTGATCATGATGACCAAGTCAATTCAAGTGTGACAGACACAGCTCTACCTTCCTACAATCAGTACTTGTCCAAACTGCTGCTGGCTGGTGTTACCCGATAACAACGGGCTGGGCTGTTGTCTGCTACAGATAATCTAAGTATGATAGCCATGGCTCTTGGTATTACTTTTTTTCTCTAATTATAAAAATTGTAAGAAAAAATCTAGGTTGACAAAATTTATGACAATGATCTAACAGAAGAGAATGAAAACAGATTTCAAACAACGATAAATTGCCTTTTCACTTGAGACACTTAAAAAAAGAAAAAAAAACAGCTCCAATTTGAAAAAAGAAGATGATATTGTATGAAAGTAGACATAATTTAAACCTAACAAGCTAGCCATGAAAGAGAGAGAGAGAGAGAGAGAGAGAGAGAGAAGAAAAAAAATGTCATGGCCATGTAGAATCAAGAATTTTTTTTAAAAACAACTCAATAACACTTCAGAAAACATGCAGAATGACCTCAAAGGTTAATGAAAATGACTACTGAACCAAAAAGGGGTGATCCAATTGAAAATCAACTGCATAAGACTTTCTCACAACACTTGCAGGTTTACCTCAAAAGGCTTAAAGCAAACGACCAGTGAACCAAAAAGTGGGCAGTTCCATCCCAAGAGCCAGTTTCAGATTCATTACTCTCACACATACCACTTATTTAGAATAAAAACCAACTTGAAACTGGAGCAGGGAAATAAAATGTTATCTATGAGGAAATAATTGGATAAGTAAATAGTACACACACATATATATATATATATACATATATACATATATATATATATATATATATATATATATGATTAAAGGCAATTATCATCGAAACTAGCATATCATTTAAGTGTTATTGGATTAGGGTTGAACTCTCAAATTACCCCATAAACAATATATTAGTTATGGCGATTTTTCACCTGATATTACAAGAGTTTTTATTTGTACTTTTATGATAACAGTAAGCAAAGCAATGGGTCATGATCTGAAGAATTTTATGTATTCTCAAAAAATAAACAGAGTTCAAACTGCAGCAGTTAATAACAATGAAAATTAATCATATAGGAACAATATATATATATATATATATATATATATATATATATATATATATATATATATATATATATGTATGTACCGTACTTATTCATGTTTAATTGAAACTTTTCCAGATTTTCAAACCTAAAATACAGGGTACTTATCATACATGAGAACTAAATGCCCCCCCCTCTCCCAGCCAAATGTGTGGTCATAATCGGAACAACATAACCAAAAGGAAGTTATATCTATGATCCAAACTAATGAGTAACATAGAAATTAATTCACTAACCGAACACTGGATTTGTTTCAAATGTTTTATTCACATCAATATTAAACACATTTGCTTCACTGTTGTTCGTGTTTCGAAACAAGGTAAATTATATAAAATCTCATTTTTAGTCAGAACGAGGAAGGTAACAAATTGAACAAAGGTTTAAATTTGGCAGCTACAAATTCTGAAAAGTGAATTATACACAAGAGATATTTTTTTTTCCCCCCCCACAGGATTTCATAGCCCATAATTATGGGTGCATATTATATACAAATATTTACTCTTTTTTTTTTGTTTTATAAAATAATCCATTAAAGGCAAGCTAATACACGAAGAGCCAACCAAGATGAAACTTATGTGGAAAAAAATATATTTGGAATAAACAAATAAGGATGTTTATAATGGATTATTTTTATCAATTCTTGCTTGGAGAAAAAAAGATTTCAAAATACAATTACAAAGAAAAATTCTAAAAGAGCAGCAAGTTTGAAAAAAAACAAAACAAAAACAAAAACCAAAAAGACTCAAGTAAATCCTTGCACTTAGAAAATATAATAAAAGAAAAATCAATAGTTTAGCAGTTAAATCTGCATATGTGAATATTGATTATGACAGATGAGAAGGGGATCTGATATTTCATGACCTGGATTATAAATTATCTATGAAAAAAAAAAATAAAATAATTTAAAAAAAAAGCCAACATAAGACATAAATAGATGGGAGAAATACAGAAAGGACAAAAACATGTCTATATTCAAACATCTCAAGAATACATCCATTAGAAGGAATTCTTTTCATTATTAGTCTGAAGACTGGTAATCTTGCTCAACATTCAAGTAGTGGAAAGCATATTCTTTAAGATACTTCAAATTCATAATGACTGAGAACGGAAAGCAAATATTGATAGATAACCTATACCATTTCACGTATTAGATTGAAAACGCTGGCAAACAAATGCAGGAAAATACAATTACATAAATTTCCTACTATTCTGAAATAATTACAAAATAGCACACTAGGAAAAAAAAAAAAAAAAAGGCTCACCAGTCATATTCTGATATATACTTTCAGGAATTGATAGCATCTCATTCAAAAGTAACAGTGCAGTATAGTTATAATTTGTCTCAAAAGTTCTTATGATTGATATTCTGATCTTATGCATATCCTTGGACAATACAGAGAGAAATTGACAGACAAACTCAACTTTGGATGCTTTTATATCTATACCAGTGGTCGCTAACCTTTTTATGCCTAGTACACACTTTTGAGACTTTTAAAATGGTAAAATTTCAGTACCACCCATCAATATTTGATATCCAGTTGGCCACTCAATGGCAATCTTAAATGGCTAAAATTGGCCGGATTTTCATCCAGGCAAAAATTGCGTAGATCAATTTCCAGGTAACCGGGCAAAAACTCATACAAAGCTCCAGAAAGTAAACATACAATGTATTTATCATGAATCAATGAAAATGAAATTCTGGTAAGTAATCTTTGGAATAATATACTGTTGGCCATAAAAAATTTGAAAAAAATTCAAAATAAAAAAGTAATGAAGAAATAAAAACAAGGATAGTGTATACCAAATATAAAGTACTTCATTGCGAGAAATATAGACATACCTTGCTACCCAGTAAGGGGCCTAGTGGGCGATACCAACACAGTCCCTTCAAGAAAACTACCAATAGAATGAATGGTCTCTAAATCAGATATTATTAGCAGTTGGAATGCTGTTGATCTAAACATTATGAATAATATTGAAAGTATGTATTTCAAGTTTTGTACATGAATGCTGTGTGTGTATCTGAGAAAGAAAGAAGGAGGGGAAACAAACATCACTGGAAATTATAAGATACAGATATCAGTTAATTTTCTCCAAAATGCAGAATAATTACTTGTAGACATAAAGATGAGGAGGAGTTAGTACAGTACTTCAAGTGGTGGACTAAAAACAATGTCTAATAATAAGGAATTCAAAGATATTCATAAGCTCTTGTCACCCAAGTTCTGTCTAACTATTTGTGCCCTTTGTAGGTATTAGCAAGAAGTGTTAATGTTATGATAAATCTTTTTTTTTTCCTAATCCTAACTATCACAGTAATAAGGATTATAGCACATCTATAAGTTTTTTGCAGTCCAAGGATATGATACAAAATATAGACGGTGATGAAACTAACCAAATAACCTCATACTGAACATAACTAAATGAATAATACTGTCTATAGATTTGAGAAGGGTTATTCATATTCATTTAGTAGTTTTCATACAAGTGAAAAGAGTCTGACCTATAAATGTATATTATTCTTCATCAATATAGAAAGATCTATACTGGAGCAACAGACAGACCTTTCAAAATTTGACTTCAGCACAAAAAAGCCATAATCAAAGGTGAAATAGAAAGATCCAAGATGGCTGACTATATCTGGAGAGAGAAAGGCAAACACTATCCTTTCTGGGAAGAAGTCTGGATTATAGACAAGGAACATTGTTGGAAACTGAGAAAAATCAAGGCAGCAGCCCAGAACAACATGTCAGACGAGTGTAGAGTTCAACCCAATATGGTTTCAGTTAATTATCAGGTACAACATATGGAGATCCAGGCTCAATAAGCAAAGTACCTAAATCAAACGTTATGGAGTTGCTACAACCATTGCGAAAGTTCTGTTCACCACCATCCCCATTCAGATAGTACACCTGAAGAAGGCCGTAGAATGGATCAGGCAAAAAATTGTGTCAACAACACACACAAGAAGTAGTTCAATTATTCGAAAAACTGTTTGAATAGAACTGAATCATGGAAAACAGAGTATGGTTTGGTTTTGTATGACAGCAAAGAATAGTAGTTAAAAAGCTTTGGGCATTTGCATTTCTGTATAAGCTATCCAGTCATAGACAATCCGACTTTCCTTGTTCTATACAAAGACAACATAACATAATAGAAACGTGACCCTTCCTTCCTCTATACAGAGACAAGATAATATAATGGCATTGTGAATAATGGTTGATGTTATATAAGCAGTGATCACATTCATGATCAGTCTGACAAGAAAATGAAATTCATAGTTGATGATCCTCAAAGATTGTTTTTTGGGGGGGCAGGGAGGTTCAGTACAGAAGAATCAACAGGTCCAGAAGTAATTTCATGTTTCTTGGTCTAAGCAAACTTCAGCAGGTTTCAATAATGAAGCTCTTAGAGCAGAATAATTCAGTTTGCAAGATGAGAATACTAACCACTATATTATAGCAAGTGCACCAGATTTTGTATTCAATTGTGAACAAGCATTGGACACAGCACACATGGAATGTGTTAGTGGCTTGATATTATATAAGATAACAAGCAAAATAAAAAAACACAAACAGAATAAACTCATGTTTCCAGAATGGATTTTAGTCGAGACAGTAGTAGTATTGACGTTGATAGTAATTATGCAAATATGAGAATGAAAGAATTCTTTGAGCCGTACAGCAAGCACTTGAATAGAAGCACGGAAATTTCTTCAAATAAAAGAACAATGGGCTACAGAGGAGAGATCCAATTCAAACTGCCTGACCAGAAAAACTTAGATAAGGAAATCCAGAATTAGATCCATTTCCACAATCCTCAACAAATGAATCCTTTCCAATGCAAGACTTTTCATTGTATTTATAGTAAAAGGGCAAAATAAGAGCAGACACATATCTCACAAGAAATCAAATACAGTAAACCCTTGCTATAATGAACTACTATAAAACAAATTATGGCTTTAACGAACTTATGGAGCCATCCGAAACTGACTACAGAATTATTGAACGAAGTTCGATAAATGCAGCAATCATATAGACCATTACAAACTCTACTTATTTACCCAACAATGTTTGATAAATGTAATGAACAAGTGAACCATAAAAAACTTGGCATTATCCTAGTTTCATGGTCTAGCCTTTAGATCAAGATCAAAGTGCAGTAGGTGTACATTGTTCATCTCACATCAACAAAACATAGCATTAACTTCCCATTTTCAATTTTTAACAGAGTAGTTGGATTTTAAGCATTTTCTTGGAGAATTTCAATTTAATTTGAATATATTTTTCAATAGACAAAAACAAGTTGTTATAAATCTTATTTATTATCCTCGCCTAAAACCATGTGACATAGCATTCTTGTTAAAACTTTCAAGTTTTTCAGAGTGAAATGTGAGAGTGGTAAAGCTAAACTCGTCAAACTTTTTTTTTTTTAAGTCATTAAATTTTGTATTAGAATAAATCATGGTTAGTTTAGTATTTTTGTGAACTATTGTTTCGTAAAATTCATGAAAACAAAATACAACTATAATATAACTTGTTTTTTGTCAATTGAGAAAAAAGAAAAATTCTCAAATGAAATTAGAATTCAGGAAGAAAACAAAATACATTCAAAATTGAAAATGGGAAGTTGGGGTTATATTTTTATGACACGAAAAGGACAGATACTACATTTTGAACTTGAACTAAATGCCACAAAATATTCAACTAAAAAACTAGGATAGGGCCACAAATTATTATCATTATCATTATTATTTAGTAAAAGAAGCCATGTAAGGTCGAAAATAGAATATGGGGCAACAGAACAACCATTGGATTTACTGAAAGAGGGGAAACCATCAGGTATAACAAACTTTCGGATTTAATGGCAACCCCCACCCCAATTAGTTTGTTATAGTGAGGGTTTGCTGTGCATTTTAAAGAAAAAATTTTCCGAAAAGGCACCAGGAGTTGACGCTGAAATTCTCCACCCAGCAATTACAGATGCAAATAGAAAGTTACCACTTGACCGTTTACATTATAGTGTTATTGACTGATTAGAATCACTAATAGGTTTGATTAGTTAGAGGCAGGAAAAAAAAAAAAAAAAAAAAAAAGGGGGGGAGGAATTGACGTTTCCCCACCCACTTAAAAAAATAAATAAATAAATAAAGCTTTCTGTACTTGAATTAATTCATTGTTTGGACTGAACTAGGAGTCTTATATTTTCAAATGTCTAGGGTATCCAATGAGAATTAAATCCATTATTAATGGCTTGCAAGCGAGAAGGGGTAATCCCACACACTAATTGCTTACAGCTTGAAAAATAAAGAAAATAAAATAAATGAGAGCTTCCAATTGATCAGGACAGGAAACAGCAGTACAACAGGAAGAGAAGAAAAAAATTTTTTTTCCTCTTAGATATATCCACACATCTCTATTAGCCGCTTTTTGGTTGGCTAGTCTGTCAGCCGGTCCCAGTTATGTTAAACAATAGGTAGGAAGGAAAAGGTGTGATATCATTGAAAAAACAATTTTCCGATCAAGTTTTTTTACCAGCTTCTAATGATGTCATAATAGAATTCTGAGGCTTACATTTTTGTATTTAAGAAGGGAAAAAAAAAAAAGAAAAAAAAAAGAAAAAAAAAAAGAAAAAAGTGGCCATTTTCAATTTTCATAGAAAATAATTACAGAATATATCCATAATCACAATATTTCACAAGTATGAGAATCAATTGACTGAGGGGAAAAAAAGAAAAAAAAATTTACTCTTCCTGTTTCTACTACCATGAATGGTAGAAACATTGAACTTTTAGTTCTTGTTTTTTTTTTTTTCTAAATGTGAACTGCAAATGGTAACCTTTGATTCAGCTCAAGTTTTCAAAGAAAGGAGGATATAATATCCTCATGAAAGCACTCTTCATCCAGGTTTGAATTAACTCTTTCAGAACAAATGTCAAAGAACATGCCAGATTTTAATTGTGGTTTGTATTATGGCTACTAAGTTACTTTTTAGAATACTTTCATTTTGAATTTCAAGTTTGTTTTTTTGTTTTTTTCATAGTAAATTATTGTCAATGAACACCAATAGGTCTTTTTTTTGCCTTTTAATTCCACAACTGATTTTCAACTTCAGAGATAATTCCAACAGATTTCAAATACAGGACAAAATAACTAATGTTAAATACTGTATTTAGCAGTCTGTCTAGATTTATTCTTGAAATATTTTGGTCATACTTTTATCATGAATAATGAATTCCTTTAGCAACAAAAGATATGTCCTAACTTAAAGGGGGGGGGGAACCTGCTAGCAAATGTCTACTACATGTCATGACAGGACATAAGAGCAAAAATAAAGTAAAGATAATATCTATTAGTGCCATATCTCATCAGGACATGGGCAATCTTGGCTTTCAACAGCTTAAAATTGAACATTGTCATGATCATTCTTGAGAAGGATACAGGAGTGGTCTCAACATTGAATTAAATTTAGAGTTCTCATAGACTGGTTGGCTCCCAAGGTTAGAGAGTCCAGTTTGCCCAGCAATTTTATCTAGAGCAAGGGATTGGAGTTGGAGTAGATGGATTCAAGTCTTTCCAAAGGGCATTAGTTCAAAGTGAACAGCCTCGCCAGTTCCAGTGTACATGACATCAACCATTACGCCATTCACACCTCCATAACAGAAATGAATTAAAAATAACTTCACATGAACTCACCTTTCCATTAGAATACCAAAGCATAGCATGGTTCCTTGACAGAACTTTGCAGTCAAATGTGCCATTGGTGGGAGATGGGCGAGCCTTAGCCACAGATCTGCCTACTTTGACTGGTTCATGGAGAGAGATGTGCCGCTCAAGGAATGGGTGTGAGTTTGGTCTACATGAGAAAATGGCCACAGCTGACATTGCTGCTCACTAGTCCTCCCCTTCAACCTGAAAAGACAAAAAAAATTATACATGAATATTTGCAGTCAAAGGTAAATTTGCACTATGTTAAATTCAAGGCTACAGATATACAGGAAGCTGACAAAATAGTAAATATACACACGTATATGTAGGAAATTAATCTTTTCACTATATAGCTTGTATATTCTCACACGTTAACTGACTTTACATGAACATTTTATGGTGTAGGATAAACACACGTATACATGAAGCATAACGCACACTCATATTTCATAAATTACTTACGCCTACTAAAATAACTGCAAGCAGCTGATAAATGAAAATTGCTTCTTCAACAACTTATTGTTGCCACAAATTGCAAAAATGAAAAAGCACACAAGGGGATAGTTTCAACAGAACACAAACAACCAAATTATCCTCTCTTGTAGTCAATGTTTGTTCACAGTAGCATTTGAAAGATTCCTTCAGAGGCATTCATCCAAGTTGGGCAGAATATTTGCTCATCTATCTCTTGCTATAGGTTACTTCAAGAATAGGTGTCAGTGACAAGACAAAGTCTCAAGGTTTTTAGGGAAAAAGTAAAACAGAATAGCATCTCAACACACAAATGATTCAGTGGTGTCAGCGCTTGTCTGTCATGCAATGACACCACCTAAACATGGACGCAGACCCAAACTAAATTTGGCATGCGTACTCAATAGACTTTAGAGAAGGTTTTAAAGCAAGAACTTTTTGGAATAATAATGATCTGCTTTCTGTCTAATTTTTTAAAATACTATCTACACATGACCTTTAGTAGCCAGAGTTATTGAACTAAGACAACAGTTTTTAGCTCCCAATACATCTTTTGCAGGAATTAGCTGAGGATTCCAGCTAGTTACTTATACACAGTGCTGTGATTTTTTTACCAGTTGATGAGCAAAACTTGAAATGAGAAAATACCCAGTATCTATTACTTAAATATGCTCCACTTTGTATAATCAGGACTAGTTTATATGAGTGAATTGACATGAGCTCACAGTATTAATTAACTAGCATAATACCCATGAAATTGATGGGATTTTCTTCATGTATGAATAAATCATACAAATATATTAGTATAAATGTGTTTTTCACTATCCCCCCCCCCAACCACCTTGAACAAAATTCGTTCAGTTGATTTTCTATAACTCTTCATATTTTGTGTTTTCAAATGATTTGAAAGTAATGATTTAATTGGGCAAAAAAACAATTTTATTATTTTTTCAAGAGAAAAACAACTTCATTCATGAAAAATGAGATGCCTACATTTGTTTTCTGTTCTACTATGAACACATCAGAAGTATAAGTAGTAATGTAGATGCAAACATAAACACTTGGCTGCTTGCCTCGGGTTATGCGAACAAACAGACAAGCTTTGCCTTACTAACTTCCTTTCTGTTTGCAAAGCGACAGAATCTAACAAATAAAAAAAATTTGATGTAGTTTTTTTATATAAGAATCCTTACCATCCTGCCAACCAAAGTTGTGCAAAGATAGGACACTTTCTTTCATAAGGAGGGACTAGCTAGCCTCATGCCTAACATCAATATCAAGTGGTTTCCAGCTAGTATGTGTGAGTGTGTGTGTGTGTGTATATATATATATATATATATGTACATTGAACTGAAAGTAATGGTTCAGTTTGGCATTATAATTACATTGTAAATAGAATCCCTACCGAGGACACCTGAAAAAAAAAATTTTCTCAAAACTACTTTATAACATTCCCTAAGTCCACTGAGTGTATGCCAAATTTGGTTGTTCACGGAGAGGACACAGTGACAAGCAGAGTTAGTTGGGTTTTTTTTATAAGATGAACAATTGAACTCCTTGTTTGTGTTGTTAACATGACATTTTGGCCCTCTCCATTTTACGGCCTTCTTCAAGTGTACCCTCAGAATATGATGGAGGTAAACAGAATTTTTGTATTGTCAGCAAAGCTATAACTTTGGATTCAAAATTTTTCTCTTTTTAAGGTAACTCATACACAGAATGGATTTTATACTAAAGCAAAAGGACCAAAAAAAAAAAAAAAAAAATCCTCTATCAATAAATTATCATTACAATTTATAACAATGTAAAAATTGTAATAACAAAAAAGCCACTATAACTTTCCAAATACTATCCATGAAACACTAAACATATTGCATTAAAATCTATCTGGACTAACAATAGTTACAAAAGCCATAATATATGATTGAATAATTACATGGAGAGCAGATATCCCATATATTTACTAAGTCCCTTATCTATCCTTTCCACCATCCACAGATGCTAGTGTTCAGACTATTTTGAGATAAAAACTGATTGGAAAGAAAGAGTATTGTCTTTCCTGAAAGTAACTTGAATGAGACATTTGCAATTAAAGAGACAATTTAAACACCATTTATTTCATTTTCTAAATTGCTTCCAAAGGAGTTAATTTATGTCTTTACTGAAGAGAGTACATAAAAAATATTGGTAAAAGATTTTGCAGAAACATTAGCAGTCTGAAGATATGAATCACTTTGTTTCTATGGGTTTTATAAACTACATACAAGGTGCTACCCCGAAGTTCTAGTAATTTGATCAGTAAGAGCAAACTGCAGTTTGACCTTCTGCTGTTAATCAGGGCCAATAGCATACTTTGTGTGTCAGTGTGAGTACAGGTATGGCAGAGTGATGCTTATTTTTGTAATGGTTTGTTCAGGTGTTATGATGGTTTTTGCAATGGCTGATCACACGGAAAAAAAGAACCTGCATCAAATTCTGCTTCAAGATCAACAAGAGAGCTGCAGAAAGTTTCAATATAAAAATCCATAGATAATGACTGAATGGTAGTCATTCCTCACCCACCCTATTCATCTGACCTTGCCCCTACAACTTTTTTCTCCCAAGCTGAAACTCAAAATCACAGGAAGTGCTCAAGACCATCACATTTGAAGCCTTCCAGAGATGCATGGAATTATAGGGGAAAGAAGAGGAAGGACCCCCCCCCTGATAGTTGTATCAATGGCCAAAAGAAACTACTGACAGTGGGAACTAGGAGCTAGGGTGGGTTATTGTCTTGCAATGTTCACATCACTGAATCTTTTGGGTAGCACTTCATACATTGAGAAAAAAAAAGATTATTACCTAATGGTGACCTCAAATATTAGTGGTTGCTCAAGTGTGGACCTCCAGCCAGACAACACTTAGCAACTAGAGAAGCTATTCTATAATCAGAAGTAGAATAAAGCCAACATTTAACCAAATCATCAAACTAAAAATATCCAATATTAAACCATACACTTTCCATCATCAATTGAATTATCCTAATCCTCAAAGCACCCTACGCCATCACAAATGCAAAACTGGGAATATAGCCAGATTATCGAGCAGAGAGAAATCAATCTCTTTCAATGGTATTTTCCAATCACTGTCATAAAAGAGGTAAATGAACAATTAAAAATAACAAAAAACAACAGACCTTCAGTTGTCAATTATCACTGCACAGCTATAATAATTAACAATGTTTACATAGTCATGGATTATGCATTTCAGCATAAAAGTACCTTATTACAGATGAGCATAGAACACAATTTCCCAAAGTTTTGTTGGCCAATAGCGTTTAATGCCACAGGAAAGTAAGTTATGCTTTCTAAAATAGAAGCAGCAAAAAGCAACTCCAAAATCCTCTCATATAGATTTAAGATGTATTGCATTGCTAATTTTCAATGATATAATACAATAAAACCCAAACTTCAAATCTGTTCATTTTCACATTTGCAAAATTTCATCCTAGTTTGATATAGCTGATAAATTGTTAAAATCAGCACTTCCTACAATCAGAAAGAATCATGAATTTATGTCTTCATTGTAAGTCCAACACAGCCTACTTCTCAACTTTATTTACATAATGAAAAAATTGAGAGATAGGAGAAAAATGCATGCATACACTGAATAGTCCAAGGGGTTTATCTATGTTTTGGGGGTTGCACAGTAGTTGCATAAGTAGATCTAAGTATTGGG
The DNA here is from genome assembly GCA_963457665.1 of Thysanoteuthis rhombus. NCBI lineage: Eukaryota > Metazoa > Mollusca > Cephalopoda > Oegopsida > Thysanoteuthidae > Thysanoteuthis > Thysanoteuthis major. The sequence goes on along the minus strand of OY735228.1, from coordinate 37,622,982 downwards.
AATCCAAATATATTAGTCTTACAACTCTCAGCCTGTGTATCATGTGTGAAAATTGCAACTTTTGATCATATATATGGGGAAACATCAGACGAACAAGATAGTGGGGGAGGGGATATATAAACGATCATATCTTACCTGATATTAACTCTAGAGTAATGAATTACACCCCAAGATTATGTTAATAAACTCATCTACTCATTACACTTTCCCTGCATTTCCCTAGGTCAGTCAAAAACTTTATAGATTGAAATATATTTTGTTTCTAGAAATATTATTCCATAGGCCCACTCTGAATGGTGTTGAAAAATATGTGTGTACTTGGGGGCCCGGAAGAAACTGGTTAATATAATTCAATTACAGAAGACATAAAGAGCATATAATCTAACATCCACTCAAGAAAAGTGCATGTTTAACACAGTTCAAGCGATTTCTTCAGTATTCTTAAGGTGTGTATATTTCTGAAGTGGATGTTGGCGCCAGAATCAGCCACTTTCCATGCCTAATCACTTGATTGAACCAGATATATTAACTGGATCAAGTGCAACCCACAGACAGGTCTTATTTTAGCTATGACATTTCTTCAAGGATCACAATGCAAAAATTGTCTGAACTAACCTAGTGACCTGCAAATTTTTTTAAAAAAAATGAAATAAAAAGTATTTTAAAATCATCTTTTTGAATTCTGAACCTTGAGGCAGCAAACCAAATCCATACTGGTAGATGCATTTTAAACTGAATTTTCTTTCAATGACAACAGACCCTCATCTTTAAATAACATGATGGTTTATCTGACAGATGAGATGAAACCATTAGACAGAGAATCTTATCCATTTTCCAACAATGTTCCTTGACTGATGCTCAATATGCTATGTTCAGAAGACAATTTGCACCAACCAATAAACCAGAACCACTGGCAAAACTCAAGTTCATTACCACCATCACAGCAAGGTCCTCTGCAGTGAGTCTGTTCGTGGCACTTGTGTGACAAGGATTTGGAAAAATGTACACTTGAAACCTTGGAATGCAAAAAAAAAAAAAAAAAAAAAAAAAAGTGGGCAGTACCTAGAAAATAGATCTTGGGTTTTTAGGGGATCAGATGCCTAGGGAAATCACGAGAAAGCTTTGATTTGTCTTGATGATGAAAACGAAGATGAAGAATAAAATAATAGCCTTGAGGACAGCGACACAGATTGAAGTGACACATGTATTTGTGCAGAACACAACCAAATCTTATGCACCCAAAAATATAAAATAAAGTGGTTACAGCTCTTGGACTAAAAGACGGTGAAAAATCAAAAAAGACAACAGCAAAATTTAAACAATAAACTTAAGAATTCTTGCAATATTTAAAATTGAAGATTACTTGAAAAATCTGCATGTGAATTTACATGAGATTTTAAAGATTGCAGCTGGATCAAGTTAATTGACTAAGTTGATGTTGAGGAAATAGGTACATAGAAAGATACATTTTCCCTTCATACAAACATTTTCCAAAAATACTCCTTTCCTACACTACAATATAGAATTTCATTTAAATTTAGATGCATCAGATTTCTTCCCAAATCAAAACCTGCATACAGGCAGGCAGAAAATGAATGTCAACCATTAAAAATAGCTCAACTTCATACCTAACTGAACTTTCCATAGAATCAACTGTGTGCAAATGTATTTCAAATGAAGATGGGTTATTTGAATAACAAAACAAAACCTTATCTAAAGGGTGGTCTTCCTATGTAAAACTAAAATTAAATCATCAAGAAATAGTCTTCAAATGCTGACAATAGAAATTTGAAACGTTCATGAATAGTAAAAGTCCAGAACCTTTACCAAAGAGTAGGATCTATGGAAATACCACAAAGCATCTTTGCAATTTACAGTAATTCATATATTTAGATATGTCAGGGTGGTAGAAGAATTATGCAATTTGGTTTTACATAGTGGCTGATCCATTGCAAATTTATACAAATCAAAAAGGAACAAATAAAATGAATCTTCAAGAAATCATAAGAGACGTGTTCTATTGTTTAACTATCATTTCAACTGATATTTTGAAATGCCCTAGCTCAAGAAAAAAAATACTGAAGTTATAAGTGGTTAAATACTGGTTGAGTTGGGCTTTCTCTGTCATTGAATAATATAGATATCTTACTTCCCAATAGAATCAATAATGGACCATAATGAAACTTGTAATTATACAATCAATACGCTTCGAGACTTGCCTTCTGTTTTCTATATGAAGAATACCAAAAGTATTATTCATACTGTAGATACACAGATAGGTATAAACTAATGTATAAATCATAAATACCTATGTCGTGCCAAATCAGACCAACTGATTGTGTAAAGAAAAAAAAAGATCATGTTTTTTTTTTTTTAGATCCCAGTTTTGATTTAATTTGATCAAAAGTTTACTACACATTTTTTGTGAAAAAAAAAAAAGTTTAAACCTTGCCAATTTCATCAATCTGACGTAACATATTTAGGACAAAACAAATCTTCATTTTTATCCTGGTTTAAAATATTAAGTCTTTCCAGCCAAGCATTTGGGGGTGAATCTGCTAATTCACCATTCAACCTGTTTTCCTGCTTAAACCACAAAACCAAACCCACACGTGTATATTTCTACATAGTAGTTTCGATTGGGTTGTTTACAACTGTAACTGATTCTAACAAGGTTGTGATTTCTATTTCAACTCACAAGAGACATATCTAAAGCAACACCAGTCAAGTAGAGTTACCTGAGAAGGCCTTGGTGGTTACCTTGTTGAGGCAAGTAGGATAGACCCTTCGGGGCATATACCTGTTGGCATGTAAGAAGCAGCCCTTCCTACACGTGTATCTAGTTGCTCTATCAACCATAACTCTTCAGGAAACTTAACCATTACTTATCATATTAATAGCGAAGAAGAAAGAAAGAAAGAAAAGAAAGAAAAGAAAAAAAAGAAAAATGAGAGGTTAGAAAAAGTAGGACGACACTCAGTGCATAACAAAACATCACCTTTTAATCGTATACAGAGGAAGCTGCTTATTATGATAACTTCAGAGGGTAGGGTCTTTTAGATAACAATAACCGGCTGATAACATTAAGCAAAGGACATAAAAATTGGAACAGTTTACATTCATTTATCTCTGCCAACAGGCTTGGAGAGATTTCTGCATTACCCTCTATCTATCTGTCAACACAATATCTCTAAAAGTTCCAAATGAATTCCAAAGAAATTTTGTTGAAGGGTAAGCCATAGGCTACTGAAGAAGTGATAACATTTTAGGGGAAAATCAAGGCGTTTGTTTCTGATCAAGTTACTGTAAGGCATCAACAGAGGTATACACTCCCCGAGTCCTCATTGTTATATGTCATAATCAACTTTACATTATAAAAAAAAAAAAAAAAAAAAAAAAATCAATACGAAATTCATTGATATTAGTTATATGATTTTCAATTCATTTTAAATAAAGTGTTTGGAGAGACTGATTTTGATAAGAACTGATAAAATCATCTGATTAGAATCAAAGTCTCCCTCTGTAATACACTTTTCTTTTTTTTTTATCCCCAAAGGGAGGTGAGAGTCTGACAAAACATGTTTACCAAGATACTTTAATATAGAACAAAAATATTTAGATTTTTTTATTTGAACAGTGACGTTTTTTGTGAAGTGTTTAGAAGTTACCGAACATTGAAGTAGAGATTATTATTTACATACCTTTCCCAACTAGTGTATACATAAAGACCATAAGTTGCAAGACAACACCTGACAAGTGCTTGGTCATGGTATTTCAATAGCAATATATAGAAGTTTTACTTCCTCATATCAAAAGGAAATTTTCCATTTGATCGTTAATCCAATTTCCTGATGAATGCACATAAACCTGAACATTGTAAATAAAATCTGTTAATGACAGTGCAAAAATACTTAAAATACAGAGAAAATAACAGTTATTTAAGAGGAAATCAAACAAATAGCTAAAAAAAAAAAAAAAAATTTTGATTTTCTTGATAATATATACCTTACAACTAAATTTTTTTTCAGTCAATCTTTAAAATGAGATTATATATACACATACTATATATATATATATAAACACACATGCATTTTTCAGTGATTGCACATATACTAAGCAGTATTGCTGAGGAAAGACACAATCCTAAGCAAAGTGCACAGATTCTATGATCCTAGGTAAAAATGCAGACATAAATAATTCCATCTTTTTCACTATGCTCGTATCTCAACATAAAACCCAATTTTGTAATTAATCACAATCTTCACAGCATGATTTTTACAAACAGGCTAATAAAAAAAAAAAAATCATGTTGTAAATAGTAGGGAAAAAAAAAAAAAAAAAAAAAAAAAAAAAGGAAAACTTTCTTAGAAATAATAAAATAAAAGAATTCCCTTCACTGTAAAACTTTTCCAACTCTGACGACAAACCAAAACTAGAAATACAAAAATATGTACGAGTATGTGTGTGCGTGTGTGTGTGGGGGGGGTGATGTAAGTATGACTGATAACAATTTCAATAAACCTTGAACACCTGTTTACATGACAGTTGGTATGTTGGAGAGAAAAAAACAAAAACAAATAGCCTAAAAATGTGTTCGCAGGCTTAGAGACGTTTGAGGGCCGAAAATACAAGATTAAAAATGTATCAATTTCACAACTATTACATCAGTGTGCTATCCAACATTCTAGGTGAATACTTTGGTAGTCAGAAAAACATTAATCTGAATACACACTCACATACATGAAAATGGCATTCAGAAAGAGAGATATAAATAAAGGCTAATAACCTTGATCAGTACAGTGAAAAAAATGGCCAAATAAATAAATAAATCTACTCTACAAAATAAATTCTATTTCGATCCAGCCATCATAGAGCAAGAAATTATCAACAATTCTCAAATATTCCTAAAATTAAATCTGAAAATTTTCTTTAGTGAAGTTCATCACATAAGTAACAAGTTTGAAGTGATTCATTTGTTGTACTGTTAGCCTCAACTTTACATTAGCATTTGCAGTCCTACCACAAATAAAGCAAGAAATAAAGTAAATTCTGTAAACTAATTTTTTTTATGGCTGGACCACAAACCTGACCTTATAAAAAAAACAAGCAATTTTTCTTTGGACGGAAGTCTGTACTTTAAAATTTACAAGAACAGTAGCAGAAGAACGAGAAATAAAAAAAAAACATCTCAGAAGCAAATGATCATCATGAGTACAATATCAGCAGGAGTGAAGGTAGGGGGAAAAAAAAAAACAAACAAAAAAAAAAAAAAACCACAACACGTACATGAAAACAGACGGGAGAACAATCCACCAACCTTTCAGTCATTTCCATAAAGGCCTACTTGAGGTCTACCAATGTTAACCACAGTCAGAAGAGTTATCCACTTTAGTGACTAATACCAGTACGAAAAAAAGAGAATAGTAGTTCCTTTGTGCATCACAACCATGTTTAAGAGCTCCTACATCAGTGAGAAAAAGAGAGACTGAGAGACGGCCATGAGGCTGGTTATCACTGATCTAGCTAGGCCTCTATACTAAGTCGCAAAGGGATGCTGCACTGTTAGAAACATCAGTTACATCAACAAAAACATAGCATTAAACCGAGGCTGTGAAGAACTGGATAATAATGTTGGTTAGTTGTTGCTTGGAGCAGAAGGGCTTGTGTGTGGATAACATGTGGGTGGATGTATGCACTTTAGCTTTACTTAGAGAATAGGAAAGAGACAACAACAACAACAATGAAAAAAAAAAAAAAATCCAGGGGGGGGTGACGGGGGTAATTTGCAGGTTAGTGCATATTAACTGCTACTGCCTTAGGTAGTAGAGGCAATATGAAAACTGACGACAGTTGTCATACCCCCACCCCGACTCACTCTCATCGCATCCCCTATCCGAGCAGACAAGCACTGCATCATATTGCATTCCAACAAACCAATAACAATCACACAACCATTCATTAAAAAAATAAAATGAAATAAAAACCGAGAGCACATTTTAAAATTCCTTTGGCATTATCAAATTCTGATGTGGTAACATGAGCAATATTTAAGAAATTTTAATGTGAGCGTTGATGAAAAAAATTTTTTTTTTTAATAAATAAAATTCTGTTCATTGTCTGGTGAATTAGAAAAAAGACAAAAAATCCAAGTATTGTCAAATGATAAATTCTCAGTTCCAACATGCAACAGCATGAAGATTGTTCTCTCTTTTTTGTTATATTTCATGACCTAATAATTATAATTTTTCCAATGAATGGATAAATAAATCATTGAGCAATTCAACAAAGTTACGTATAGTTTTAATTGATTAACTAATGAATTTTATCTCAACAAATATAAAGCATATAAAGTCAAGGGAATCCAATTTATTTTGGAAAAGTTAGATTCCTAGCATTCATCAATAACTCGGTACAATGTTAGAAATGATATTCAATTAACTATTCAAAGTGGCTTTAACCAGTTCAATGTCTTTTGGCTAACTTATAGATGTTTTTTGTCCAATATCGCTATCTTGGATTTACATAAATTCTCAAAATACATTCCAATACTGTTTCAGTATTATTTAAAATTTTTATCAGAATGCAGAGGTGTCAGACACTTGACTAAAATGTAGTAAGATAACAGAGCAAAAACAAAAATCCTTAAAATGCTAATTTTCCGACTTTTGTAATGCTTGTCTTTTCGGAGATAAAAATCTGGGAATCAAGTATTTCTATAACTGCTTTCCAATATTTACTCCTTTATAGTTAAACCTGGCAAGCACTCAGAGAACACAGACCTTTGCCAATGTCATAGTCACTAAAAACTGAATGAAAATAATTGCACAAATAGTTTCAATGTAGGAAAAATATTTAAAAAAATATTGCTGGATTCATCCCCAATTTCAATCAATCCTTCCTTACCACATGGCCTGACCTCCAACAAAATATCATCGGAAATCACTGAGAACTATTGGTGATATTGTATGGACAATCATGAGTGAATACATTCGTTTTATTATTAATCTAAATTGGCTCTTTTATAAGTGTCAAAATAGAAACAAAACTTTAAATACTACTAGAATATTCAAGGCACAATTAGATTATATGCAACAATTTCAATATTTCCTGGCTCGTGGGCATCTATAAATAATGCAATATATCTCCTTTTGAATAGGCAAAGTTTCATCTCTGTATAAACAATCCTAGAGCCAACATGCCTGCTATTTTCATCAACAGTAAGATACTTCGACAGATGATGGATGAATAGGACATGATTAAGAGTTAACAATGTTTTAAATTGTAACAAAATGGCACTCACAAAATTAACCAATTTACTCATAATGAGGTTATCATCATCAAGATCTCTTGAAATAACTGATTTAGAGCATTTGTGTTGTGTGAGAGCATGAATCAGCTGATATTGCAAAGTTTCATTTCCCCGTTTCTTTCAACTGCATTAGACAACAAAAGATGATTAAGAAAAATGAGACAAGATTGAGAAACAATTTGAAGAGAAATAAAAAATTTTAAAAAGTCAAGGAAACTCACTCACAAAACTTGAAAGAGGAATATTTGACAGTTCTTGATAAAAATGGGAGACAAGGAGGGTATTTAGAAAGTCATTATCAATGACTGGAACGAGAGGGAAAATTTAATGCATTCATACATGTATGAGTATGCAGGCATAGCTTTTATATGATTCCAATTGTAGTCAAGCTTCTATTTTAATGGATATATGAACTTTTGAGTGAGCACAAGTGCAGTTTTTGAATATTGTAAGGATGACAGCATCAAGAAATCAAATCATTAAGATCAACTATTAAGAAAATAAGGTTTCAAGTTAATTTTTTTTTTTATTTATACCCAAAACTGCTTAATATACACGGGTCCATTTCAATGAAGCATTATTTAAATGTACATCTAATGAAAAAAAAATAGCATTTAAAACATGCTGAGATATACAAATCTTCTGGAAACATTCTGATCACTCCAATGAAGGAACTAAATTTCCTATACTATCAGACAAGAGGCAGACAAAATAATTCAATAAAGTGAAATATTTCTAATAAAACAACTAAAATGAAACCACAGTAATCAAAATTGAATATTGGGATATTCAATTTGTAATTCAAAGGGAGGAAGTAGTCACAACATGTATGGTATGGTTCAAAATAACTAACAATGATATAGTAATGCTGCGAAAATTTTTATCTTATTATAATTCACCGAAAGCCTGTATAAAATTATTTTGACCATGAAAAACTGAATATCTTAACATTTCAACTCAAATCACTATCCAATAGTTTTTAACAAACTCATTTGTTTTATGTAAGTTTACAATTGTTATCTCTGTACATAAATTTAAAAACAAGGCACACTGTAGAGAAAGCATCCCGATTATGACTTGTCAAGTTTCACACCCCTGCTCACTTGATGTCAAAAACAATGTACAAATAAAAAGAAATAAGAGAATCAATGAAAGAAAAACAGAAATGAATACATAAATTTACATTATATTGTTATTGCTTTGAATAAATTGAATTAAAATGTTTTTATCTCAGTACAACTTCGGGAAGCTTAGGAATGTTGGAGAGAAAGAAAAAAAAAAAAAAAAACTTCACTCTTCAGTAAATTCAGGCTTGGATATTTATAAAATGAAAAAAAAACCACATCCTTTCTCAAATAGCAACAGTAAAGGCACAGACAACAATAGGGGGGACCAAGAGAAAAATAGGGTGTTACCCATTGTTGTGTCTAAAAGGGAGCTGGTGTAACAATGCCACTTTTGAAAGAGTAGAGTGACAAAAGAAAATATCATGTCAGTATTCAAAATATTATCATAGAATTTAAAATAACTGAATAATAATCCCAGAAGTCAGATGAAGAATTTCCACTCTGAAACCACACAAGTTTTATTTATTCATTTTTCAAAACAATGAATGGTGCATTGACTTACATAACAATTACTGTCTCTTAATAGCTGTGTACTGCTGACCCCAAACCAGGAAGGCTTCAAGCTAAAAAAACACTCATAACTTTTTCCTTTGACTAAGCATTTAAGAGTGGATTTCAATGAATTAGGTTAACAGTGGAAATATTAAAGAAAAGAGAATTTGCTCGAGAAGCATACAGTTGGCCCTCTCTGTCTTGAGACACAATCGAGCATGTGCCAAGGATTAGTCTTTGGTTGACCTGTAGCAACTGCTGTGGCTGCACAACCCAAATCTCAAGCGACTGTCTGGCAAGATAGACATTAGTATCAATGCAAAACAAAATGTCTATTTGGCTCAAGGTAGCGGCAATACATAGTGCATTGACACTTTCTATCATGCAAGACCAAGCTAATGAGGTGGGCAAGGTTCAGAGTTATGATTACTTGGAAATGATTTCCCCAAAATAATACTACTGAAATTTGGAACCCATTGATTTTTTTTTTTTCAGAAAAAAAAAAAAAAAAACGCTATTTCTAGAACTAGGCTGAAACATTTCCACTATCTACAAGAAAAGTTGACTCCGTGAACAAATTTCCAGCTCAGTAAAAGTTCCAGTAGTGGAATGGTGGTTAGTTGAGAACTGAAAAGATAATTTGGTCACCGTCACACAGTGTACTGTGACTGCTAATTTGAGTAAGTAAACAATGAGGAAGGGTTTTCAAATTTTTTGGAATAAAATAGGATAGATTTAACTATAATTCAAATTGTAACTATTTTTCAATTGTCTACATTACATATTCTTTGAAAGCATGGAAGTAAAATTTTGAGTTTTTCCTGTAATGTTCTGATTTTTTGATCAACAAAAGTATTTAATGCTTTTAAATTATGTTTCAAAGTTTTACACAAGACAATATATCATTTAAAAATTACCTTAGGGAATTTTTATTTCAACACCCTAGTTTAGTTTCCTCAGTTGGCAAAAATTTAGCAGACCCCTCTAAAACAATTTTTCCCCCATTTTGAAGGACCAGTTTAAAACTTCTCTAAATTGCTACAAATCAAAGCCAAAAATGGCTCATTTGGATGGAAAACTAGTTATAGAATATCAGCTACATATCTTAAATACCAAAGTTATAAAGTGCCAAGTTAGCAAAATCATGCCTGGGGCTTGTGACATGCAAATTTGAGCAAATTGCAATTCATCATAGCTTTTTAACAGTTCAATCAAGTTGAAATTTTCAGAGTTGATTTATCGCTAGACATCCAAGATAGTGCCTATGGGGCCATTACAAGCTGATTTGGAATGACCCATATAGAAATATCTGTCATTCTATATACATTACTAGCATAGTACTCGTCGAAAATGTTATGATTATTTACAAAAAGATCAGCACTTTTGCCTCTGATTAGAGAATCTGTGCACTCAGTGAAAAGTGTTCCACACAAAAATTATACACATTCCATTTCATTGATGTGGATGTATTCTTACAACAAGATGATCTTGAATGTTTACATAGCTGAATGTAAAAGATTACATAAATATCATCATGTGTACCTGCATATTATTTAAAGTCAAAATGATTTATAAAGAAAACAATCAATACAACATAAAATATAAGATACTGTGTAATTCTGTTGGGATTGAAATGCTATTTTTGTTGGTATGATCCTTAAAAGGTATCTAGAACATTGGATACCATCATTATGTGCAGACATAAAATTATTTAGAGTCAGTATTAAACTAAAAGCTCTTCATTGATTCTTATAATCTAGTTAGACTCCGTTCATAAATTTCTTTATTCTACAAATAGGAAATAAGTGAATTTTCATGCTATATTTGGTTCGATAACTGATATATTAACACCAAGAAGCTTTTTCCTCCCTGCCAGATCTATTTCAAAAACTAGGTTTAGTTTTGGACGGGCAACACAGATTCAAATCAGGACAAAGTAAAAACGAATAAATATAGAGTAATTATATATATATATATATATATATATATATGAGAGAGGGACAAGCATTTTGCTTCTTTATGGTGAATGTTACTATACAAGGTTAAAAGAAATAAACAAAAAAAATAAAATAAAAATAAAATAAAAAAGAAATTTAAAAAAAAAAAAATCAATACTCATGCCATACATCAATAAGCATAAGGAGAGTGTAAACTAGCTTAGGAACCCATTGTCTTGCTATATATAAAATTAATATCTCCCCTTACATGTGCATATCTTTATGAGATTTCAAAGCTTCAAGTGCCATTTCGAATACACTCTTATCCGGAAGTAATGCAAGCTATAACTCAATAGATTTCTCTTATTCCGTATGTTGTTTAAAGTGATACCAGTTGATTTACAACTGAATGCATCAAGATGAAAGCCTTTGTTTGGTTAAAAATAGTTTTATCCAATCCCTGGTCCCAACCTACATCTTTTTCCTCACCCACTTCGAACATGCCCCCCCCCCCATAAAAAAAATTAAAAAAATTAAATCCTTGATGCCTCAAGCAATCCCAATGATTAAGAATAAAATTGAAAATTAGATGGTCGATTCAGATTTTACAATTGCATCTTATACTCTGAAAATAAAATAGTTGTACAGGATATTAGTCATTAAAGGTGTGAGCAATATCAAAGGGTGGGGGAGAATATTTACTCCAAGAATGAGCAGTTGAGAGCAGTACAAATCTGAAGATATAGTCACAGGAATATTGTTTTTTTTTATTCCTATAGACAGCTTCTGGAGCAAATGGCTGCAACCACCCCATGAGATGATGTAGCTTCATTAACGAGTACATTTTGGGGCTTGGGGCTATTCCCCCCCCCTCTTTGACTGCTCCACAAGGGTTTAGGGGTTTCGATTGCCCTCCTATTCACCCGTAACTAAGGGGGAAGGCACAGAGAAGTAGATTCATGCTTTTCCAAAGGGCACTAGTGTAAAGTGAACGTAAGCAGCCAGAGCCTGAACTGGGTTCACTGCTTCCATTTTCTGTGCTGATAACCACTAAACCATTGCACACCTCCACACCATTACACTTCTCCCACTTGAACATTAAAACAGGAAACTCAGAGCAGTTTCCTTCAACCAGCCATAAAGTGATTTTCCTGTTCTTTTTATGGTTAATGGATCTCTCTCATCTGGAATCATGAAGCAAGTTTGGATTTCAAGTAGAGAATGGAATGAAGATAAATTATTTGGGTAGAGTAAACTTGATGAAAAAGGTTGCAATAGCAACCTGGAAGAAAATGAGCTCTGAATATGCACAGTCACCTCAATTATTAAAAAGTCAGTTTTAGCTTTATGCACTAAAGATGTTTCAAAGCTCTAATTAGACAAAAAGAGAAAAAAAAGAAATATAGAAGGAAGTGTATGTAGGTACATCGATAAGTCCGTAGCCAAATGATGAAAAAAATATTTTACACAAGTATTTATTTTTCTACATCATCTTTGGCAATATACTTAATTCAGTTGTGAATTTCAATCACTTAGATCATGTGAAAATTCAGCTAATAACTACATGTCAAGCGACTAACTTATTGATGCACCCTTGCAAAACAGAAAATGTATAAAGCAATAGGAGGAATAAAAAGCGGGAAAAGTAAGAGATATGAAAAGAATCGAGGAGAAGAAAAGAAAAAAAAAAAAAGGCCAAGGAAGTTTACAAATGAAGATAAGTTATGCAGGTTTTTGATAACAGACTACTTGTCTGGTAATGCAATTGAGATGTCTACTTCCTCGATGTTTGGGTCAGCGGGAAAATTATTTCAGTGTGTGGGTGAGGGTTGGGTCCAAATGATATACATTTTTTTTTAATGAAATTATAAATTCTGTACAACTTGCTACTTCAACATACAATAAGGTCTGTCAAAGTATTCAACCATTTTGGATATTTCAAGATCCAATTGCAAACTTTGACGTAATTTGGCAACCAAATAGGGGGGTGCTTACTGCACATGCATGAACATGCGATTACTCAATGAGACTCCAATGGGTGAGCTTGTGTACTGTATGACAGTCACAATGACAGAGAGAGTTAATCTTCATCTCCTGGGTAGGTTTTTTAAGCAAAATATCACCACCCCACCCCCATCAACTTCCTACAAGGCAAACTTGACTGCCTGAAATTTGTAACTTTTCCCAGCGAGATTTCAGACCATGAACGAGATCAAAGAGAATGCAATGAAGAAACTGATAGCGACCACAAAAGAGAACTTTGTTTTGAAAAGTGGAACTGAAACAGGGATAAGTATGTTTGGTACCATAAGAAGTACTTTGAAGAGGACCAAGGTGTCATTATCTGAGGTAGTCTAACTTTACATTAATACTAAATAGCTGGATATATTCTTGGCTGACTTTGTACACAGTAATTCAAAGTCTCCAAAATAAGAAAAAAGAAAATAGAAGCCTTTAGGGTTAAGGTTATGCTTTGGAAAAGAGAAAAAAAAAAAAAAAAAAAAATGAACTTTGAGACAATGCATAAGGAATGATATGATAGAGAGCTAAGAGGAGAAAAAAAAAAAAAAAAAAGCTAAAGCTGCTAACAATTAATGGATGTATTTTTTTCAGGTCAGAGTGGGGTTATGGTTATCAGCACAGAAAATGGAATTGTCGAGCAGAGTTCAAAGTCTAGCCAAAGTCGTTTATGTTCACATCAAACTGATGCCCTTGGAAAGGAATGAATACATCTCTTCTCCCATCAGTTATGGAAAAATGATAGGGCAGACTGGGCTCAGTTGCCTTGGTTGTCAACCAGTCAAAGAGATAGACTATCTTGAATTCAAAAGTGGAATCCATTTTTCCCTTTAGCTATGTGTATAAATAGGGGGGAAAAAAAAAATTCTAAATTAGGGTTAGGGGTTTGCAATCCCACTCTGCTAAAACCCACTTGCTAAAGATGATTGGTACGCAAGCTGATGGATTGATCAGATCCTGGATCTCTTCTTAAAGTACCAATAACATTCTAGAAGGTGTCAAAGAGTCAAGTGGCTCCGCCTATGATTGATAATAAAGTGTAAACATTTTCATCATCAGCATTTGAATTTCATACCCTACTATCTAAATATTTTCCACAAAGCATATGACATTCAACTCATTTGTAAGCAGAATTCCAGCAATACAGAGACAACAAATCCAGTAGCTTGTCAAGTGCCTTGTTTCCATAAAAAACTGAGCTAACGTGCCATAACATTTATTTGCAAAAAAATGTTTATGATTTCTTTTATACACCAGTATAATACACTGCCCAAGAGTTCATAAAACAAAGTTCAATTGAGACAAATTAGGTTTAACTGACAAGCACTTATGTAAGCAATTGGGAGATATCCTAAAAGAGAAAAAACATACCAGGATGGTAAATAGCTATTCTAATGCTATTGGATCTTTCATATTTCATTTGAAACTAGTTAGTTTTATCCAAGTTTGAAAGAAATTCAAACTTCCTAGCCTTTGCAACAGAGTCTCTGATCTTTAGCTTAACAGTGGACCGGTGGTCTAATGGGCCATATAAGTAACACTCTAGAAGAGAAAATTAGATTACTGTTTTCATTCACAAATTTCTGAGTACACAATATTGTATATTCAGAAATGATATTTAATAATAATGGACATGTGAGTCATGCTAAGGATTTAAGTAGTGAAATTAATTCTTTGTGAATACTATTGTGTGCTTAAAATAGAAAAATGAATACATTTATGAACTTGTATACTTCTATTTTCCTACTTCATGCAGTTACTCTGTAATACAAACTGTAAGTTCAAAGCTAAATTACAGTAATAGTATCAAAAACATGAAAATCTTCAAGAAAAAAAAAAGAAGAAAAAAATCTATCTCAAACAGTCCAATCAGAGAATTTCTTTCAAGTCTACATACATTAAGAAATAAAACTTGATATAAAATCAGAGCACTGTGTCAGAGTATCAATAGCAATCATCAGAACTTCTCTCTCTCATAACACCCTCTTATTTAACTACCTTTCTTTTCTTCCATCTCACCATTTCTGTCACGTATATAATCTCAATAACATCCATCAGGTGTGCCAGCTGTTGTACACTTGTAACTAAGTTAAGTGACAGGTTATACTCAAGTAAAAAATAAATTTCATGTTCTTTCTGTGAACAAATTTA
Source organism: Thysanoteuthis rhombus (assembly GCA_963457665.1). Lineage (NCBI taxonomy): Eukaryota > Metazoa > Mollusca > Cephalopoda > Oegopsida > Thysanoteuthidae > Thysanoteuthis > Thysanoteuthis major. The sequence continues at coordinate 37,607,947 of OY735228.1, read as the reverse complement.
CCCTTATATATACTAGTAGCATTTATAAACTTCTTGGAAGAAACAAGCAAGTTCACAGCACAATGATAATACCACTATCACAATGAATAAATTTCAGCATAAAGAACTAGATTTATCAAGTGAAATTTTCATTCTTTTTCTTAATTAAATTAAGATGTATTTTTCTTTTCAAACTGTCAAAATGTTTCTTTGAATATTTACAAATAACACATACAAATTTTACTATTTTGCATTCTTTATAAACAATTATAGTTACTCAAATTTCAATTTTTCCCTTTATCTCTTTCAAATTAGGTTTCATCAAGGCTCCCCAAAAGTTACGTAGAAGTTTGGAGTTATTCTTTTACAAAAGAATAGTTAGCCTTTTCATTACATTTGAAAGCACTAAAAGATAAAACCAATAGTATTGCCAACTCAAAAAATATTTGTGCTAATTTGATAGCTAAGTAAGTGCTAAACTTTGAACAATAAAAAATAAATAAATTGAAAAAAAGAAAGAGAGAGAAACACCAAAAAGATATTAAAAAATGGTCAAAATGTTTCGGCATGTCTGCGCTAACAAAGCGTTTTTTTTGCACTGCCAAAAAAAGAAATGCGCTGGATTTAGCACAAGAAGTGTTAAATTGGCAACACTGAGTATAACCCCTAACACCCTATACTCATCTCTCAGGTAAGGATTTATCCCTTGTTGTGACATACTGTAGGGAAAAAAGTTGCCATGGTATTTCCCAGCTACTCCAATAAGCAACAAGTAGAAATCTCAACTAACTTTCTGTTCTGAGAAAAATTTATTTGTTGTTCATGGGTCAACTGTGAAAACTGACAACTTGATTAATCATAAGAAAATAAAGAGAAAAAAAACTTATTGAAACTAGACAGCATGCAGAGTGCTTATACCTCTGTCAACACCATATGCTAACTGAAAACTGAATGAAAATCTGTCCACACGTAGCAACGGTGCTGAGGTAGTAACTAGGTTTCAATCATTCCATATTTTGGACTATATTCATATTGAATGAAAAAATATTTCTCAATTGAAAAACATTCCTGGATCCACCACAAAATTCAGCCCATGATCCAAGAAATGTCATTGAAATTCATTTTGAACTTCAAAAGATATTGTGTGAACAAATGGAAAAACATGAGTGAATTACATATACCTCTTTCACCTTCATTCACAAATGTTCCTACTGAGCTATAAGTTAAAATAGACACGCTCTATAAAGATATTTTGATCTGATGACAATCAAGACACAAAAATTAAAGTCTCCTCGGCTTGAGGGACTTACTGAATGGTAAAGAGTTTTCAACTCATTCAATGCGGAAGCACATGAAGGTGCGCTTCAAATTTTGCTGCCATTTTGAATATGGCAGCCATTTTGAATACATAATAGGGTCACATGATCATCATATTTGCCACAAGTGAAATGCATATCTTATAACCTTCAAAATGATATACAACATCCCAGGGTTTCTAAGAAAAACTTGAATCCATCCATTATGTCTTTGCTTTGTAACCCTTGGAAAGAAAAATAAATAAATAATAAGGATAAAAAATCCAGGTCGGGATAAGTCGAGGGATAAGTTCAAAAAGTGGCACATGGCAAGTAAATGTCAGGAATATTATTGTCAAAGTAAGACAAAATTGAGAGAGATTAAATGTTTTTTGGCATTTCAGGTTTCAGAGGCACAAGCTGCAATTAAAATCTTGGATGCTCTGCAGAGCAAGTAAAAGAAGAGGTCTCCACATATGGCTACCACTATACATGCACAACACACAATGAAGAAAAAAAAAAAAAAAAAAAAAAAAAAAAAAAAGAGAAGGATATGGCATTTACCAGATTTAGAAAATCATCTGCTTGCATTTTGAGATTCTGCTAGTTAAAAGAAATCCCATCTGTCAACCCATTCAAAATACCTGGGCCATATATTATATCCCATAGATTTTGATTCAGGCATTATGCACTTTGAGGAGAAGAGATAAGAAAGAAAACGGAAAACAGACACTTACCATCAAAAACATTCACACACACAAGACAATGTCTTCATATTAAATAATGATGAGTGGTAAGAGAAATGTTTTTATAAATCTAGTCAAGTGATAAAGCATTTGACTACTATTAGGCTGAACCAATAATAACCATTGATATTAAATGAGATACCACCATTAAAAATACACATACACACGTGTGTGTGCTTTTTTGAGTGGGTGAATAATTTATTCTTGATGTTTCAAAGTATGAATACACAATTTCTTTTTTTAAACTATTCAACATGTCTTTCAACAGAAAATGACTTTTCTTCATCTACTTTTTTTTATAGAGATAATGTCTTACCTTTTATTTTGAGGGTTTTTTTGTTGAAATACTTAGGTATAAAATACTAATTTCAGGAAGCTATCCATATCTTACAATTTTCATCAGGTGAACAGAGACAAGAAAAAAGAAATTGAAACACTAAATAAGTCAAATCAGGACAGTGATGACCTTGGAGCTAGACTAGTGAGTAGAAGGACGATTCTACAGTGGCATGTAGTGGTTTGTATCACGGATAGCATCTGCAAAAGGCAATGGACAGTAAAAGCCTTTTTCGTCCTATGTAGGGAAGGTGATCCTGATCATAAGTTGTAAAATTCCACACCCTCACTCACTCGTAACAGAATAAATAAAAAGAAATAAGAACTAATGAAAAATCTCTTAGTGGTACAAAATTTTAAAATTCCCATGGATGCATAAAAAAAACAAAGAGAAAGAGAAAAATAAGTTTTGAATTTGTTTTCGTTGCAATAAATTCTTGAAAGCTTCTTGACTGACAAAGGGATGACCAGTCAAAAAAATGTTCTTATTTGTCTGCCATTCGTAACATCAAATGAGCAAGGGCATAAAACTTGACAATTTACAATTGGGACCACCTTCCCTACATTGTACCAAAAAGGATTTGTCTGACTTGATTGCTCTTTACAAACATCAAAATATTTGTGTTTGTGAGCATCTGCAACTCAGAGTACACTCAGGATACAAACCACAGTACACCACTGCTATTCTAGTACAAAAATGCAGAAGCTGGGGAAAGCAATTCATTGCCAGAAGATTAGATAAGTAGAGGAATCAAAGTTTTTTTCTCTTTTTCAAAAAGTTGGAGGACAATTTTCCAAAAATTTAACTATCACTTTTTCACGGTCAGAAGAAAAAAAATAAAAAGGAAGGCTGTGTCATAAGGTTCATTTACCAACCAATTATAAAAAATTACATTAAAAAGGTATTAAATATTTTCCTGCCCAGTGTTATCAGAATCAGCCAATCACAGATAATAACCCACTTTATTTATACCAAATCTCAACACAAGAAGCAATTGTATTGACCACTTTGGTGCTGAGGGGGCAAAACAGGCTTGTCCAGTGTTTTCATTATGGATGGTTTGACTGAATTCAGGCCTATATCAGGGATGAGTGGGGAGTGAACAGGAGCCAGCTGAGCTACTTTGCATGGCAAATAAGATAGACAAGACATGGACACTAAGAAACTGTACAGCCTTTAAATGGTTAGAACATTCACTTTATCTTCATAAAAACATAAAGCATCACTTGACACTAATTACAAAGTACAGACAAATTTTTGTCCCTGGCAGAAAAAGAGCCAGGGACTATCATTCACTCTGGGTGTCTGTTGTCTTGCTTTTCTCAACTGGATAACTTCATTTTTTTCTCAATATATTTCATTGAAGTTCTGTATGTCAGCTTGGAGAGATTCTATCTGGAGGCTGATGAATTATGGCCTATCTGATTGTTTACATTTTATACACTATATATATATAGTTTTTGTTTACAATTGAGAACATTTCTCAAATCTTGACTGATTTTGCTAAAATCTGGCTCCAATGTTGACAAAATCCCAGGAATTTAAAAAATATTGAGTTATGGTTGATTCAATTGTTTACATTTTATACGTAAATAAGTATACAGACAAAAAATATTGAACTTTAGAACTGCTGAAAATTCTTATACAGGTTCTTGGGCATTTGATAAAAAAAATATATCATTTTCAAGAATTTCATGGTTTGAATAAAAAAATTTTTTCTAAATTTTGTATTTTAGGTTTAACAGATCTAATAAACAACAAACTGTCATTCTGTCCCTATTTTAACCAATTTCTAGTGAAGACATAAGATTTTTTCAGATGTATTTATCAATTACATATAATTTTGCTGTGTACCTAATTACTTAGGAAGAAGCACCATATGGATTTCAACATTTATTTCAAATAAAAATAAATATATAAATCTATGTACTATCAATTTGAAATGATTAATTAAATTCAGTTCATTGATTCCACTTGGACCACCCACGGAGGAATAAAGTCAGTTACCAGCTTACAAGATCAACAGTAACTACCGAAGTCTGGACGTTGACAATTGATGTTGAATTACAAATAATAAAAAGAAGTAGCCAACTTGTGTAATTTATTGTATTGAGAGAATAAAAATGAAGAGATCGAAATGAAGAATCAGAGAAAATCATCCTAATTCTGCTTGTCACTTAGTCGTCATTTTGTGTTTTCAAGGCAAGTAGAAACCTAAATCTACTTGCAATCCAATTACCTGTCATGTTGATATAATTTTATCATTGTGAACATAAAAAGTAAGATATATACAGAGTGATTGGGCACAAAAATAGTTCCTAAAGAGAACTGACACCTAAAAAATTGTATACAAGTTAGCCAAAATTGTGAATAGCTTACACAAATAAACAAGTTTAAAAATTAGTGTTTAGCTTATAGCAAACAAGACTTGCTTGTCGTGTATTACTATTGTCAACAAGATGGGGAGATGTATTCCTGCTTTGGCTATGAAAGGAAAATTAAATATTTCATGTAGAAACTTCAACTAGATCCCACACCAAGAAATATTTAAGAAAATTTCAGGTAGGTTTACAGATAAAACCCAGCAGTTGAAAGAGGCAGGTAAGGAGAGCCGATTAATTTAGGGCAGATGCCTGGGGAGCGATGTCTCTTTTTGAGATGCTGATTTTGTGATAAGGGCATAATCTGCACATCTTAGATGAGCATTAAAAGATGAGGAAAGGGATGCAAACAGATGCAAGATGAAAATAGAAATACTCCTTATGTGAACAAATGAGTCATTTGACAAATTTGGTAACTCTAGATACCGACAAGGAAAGTTTCAGAGCCACTAGTGTTATACCAGACACAGTGAACAAAGGATTAATGAAAAATGGGATATCAGTTTAGAACGAAACTTTAAAATCTCCATAGATTAATAATGAACATAATTTAATGACACATATAAATTTTCATTTTTAATACATAAATTATCAGTTTTTTTTTTAATTATATAATGTTTCGAATTGTAAGCTCCCTGACATCTTACCCCAGAGAGACAAGGAACTGTATTTAATACCCACATAACTGATCATTTTTAGAAGTCTCTTATGAACATACACACCAAACAGATGTATTCTGACTTGCAGTCTTAAAGGGTTAAAAGGTAAGAGCACTTGAAGGCATCAGTGTACTAAACTGAAATATACACGCAGATGTAGCAGGAAACTTTCGGAAGAGATAAGCACCATGAGGTAATAAAATTCCTCTAGCTTAATTAATGAACACAGAAGATTCTAAAAATAAATATAATAGATTTAAAAAAGAAAACTTTCTGGATATTGTCTAATAAATTCTACTGAGCATACTGATGGCTTACATTCCAGTACCAAACAGATGTCAGTCATAACATATTTGTAACTTGTAGAGAATCCCAACCAGTCTCAGAAGAATGACACTAGATTACGGCATTCCTCAATTTGTACAACAGCGGGGAGGAGAGATTACATCTCAGGTAACAACAAGATGGAGTACGTCACTTTGGCAGTGGGGATCTCAGATTGTACCTACTAGTCATACTGAAAGGGGATAGTCAGAGCATTTGACTCTTAGGGTGTCATAGGCATTTTTGAAGATTCTATAAAAAGTGTCCTATGGTATAAAAAATACTATAAACAGCTTATATCTGAAGAATTGGAAAAAAAAAGTCAAAAACTTTTCAAGTGAAAAAGAAAATTCACTTCATCACCAAAAAAGTTAGTAATTTTAGCAGTCCTGCATTTGCAAAACCTATCCAAATTATAAGAGTTATAATAAATAGATCACTAAGGCAGTGACATCAGTTTTATAACAGACCATGTTGGTTGGCTCATTTAAGGCTACAAGCAAGTCATAATTGTTTAAATGACTAGCATATTCCTGTCAAAGATGACAGTGTTATCTATGTCTATATTGGCACTAGGGAGCCTAGAGCTATTTTATTAGGTAATTTATTTTTAATAATTCAAGTATCTAATTTCAAGTTTTTTCTCAACTCAATCCGTTTGATATGTATTAGACAAAGTCTTAAAAGTTTCTATAACAATTGTCATGATTATGTCACAGAGAATTTCATTTTAATAATTCTTCAATTGTTTCATAAGCTATGTAATTTAATTTTACATGGACCGATCCATGATAAGTTTTAGGTTACAACAGGAATCAGACAGGGTAACCAATTATACAATTAAACATACCAATTTGCTTTTATACGGATAGATCAACTTTTTCTGTCACTTTTAAGCTTTTCCATTTTTTTTTCTTAAAGTTGACTCAATGACTGCAATATCAAGCTGAATCATGATTTACATGGAAACCTCTCGAGATTCCAACGTGATGTAAAATGCTATTTCGGATGTCAGTCATTATAGCTCATCATTCAATTACAGAGTTATCCCTAAGCCTATTGCAAAGCCCTAACAACAGTTCATACTAGTCAGTGTTAGTTTCAAAAGAAAAGAAATAAGAAATAATTCTTGCATCAGAGTTAAAAACTGATAAATGTAATCATCCATTACTACTTAAAGCATTTAGACTGGATATTTATAGTGATTTTTTTTTTATATCTGCCAAAGGGAATATGTCAGGGTAAGGGTGGAAGAAACCAAAACTAATTAGCCCCTGAGATAAACTTGTAATGTATTTTTAAAATAAACAGATAATATAACATTTCGTTTGGTTATTCTTGATTAGCAACAGCCTTGCTCAGATATCAGGTTACTTTCTGAAGAGAGAAAATGAAACATTTTCAAATGGTCTAAGACTTTTGGATAGATATTTGTACCCTTTACATGCAGATGATTTTAAAAGTAAACAGAGAAACACTGGTTGGTAGAGGAAAGGTTTCTCCCAAGTCTGGTTGAACGCTTCAGAACCTGAATCTTAGCCAACTGTTACAGGCATCTGTAAAAGAAGAACCATCTGTTCTTTATACATAATTTTAGAAGTTAACGAAAAAAAATTTTCTTCAACATTATTCATAACTATTTTTCAGAGTCTGATAAAAGCAATAAATAACAATCCCAGGTTCTCTACTTGATGAGTTTCCATCCAAAATCCACTTGACCAATTGTTTCATTTCTTCTTCTTCTCAGGAGTAAAACTCTTCTTATATCAACTAATTAGATAAAATTACAGCAAACCTTTGTTTTAACAAACCAACAGGGGGAAGGGGGTCACCGTTAAAGACAAAAGTTCATTATACCCTATAGATGTTGCTCATTAGGTAAATAAGTAGTAAGTTCATTAGTTTGCTACAAATAATAAATATCATTAGATAAATCCAAAAGGCTGTTTGGTTCCAGCTCAATCTACTTCTGATCTTACTGTATATTGTTTGGTAAATCCAAAAGTAGTGTAGTTGCATCAGTTTGCTCTTTTATCAAACTTAGTTTGATAAATAAGTCTGGTTAATTACTCAATAGAAATTGTCACGTGACCCAAGTCTTTTGACAGTGGGCAGTGTTGAGAGTGATCAATTATAAAAATTTTTAAAAATTAAAAAGTTTTTTTTCTAGACATAGGGAGAGAATATTGAGATTTTCAGCCATCTTGCTCCATTGACATGGCCTGTACAATAGCTAGCCAGACTCAATTAAAAAAGTGAAGAAGCAAAACTATGCGGACAGCTTTGATGAATGGTTTCGAATAAAAAGTGTTATGGCCAATGTGTTCACCGCATTTGATTGAACTTCATTCTGTAAATCCGGGATCAATTCAAATGAATCCACAAGTTCAGTGTATCAAGGTTTGCTATAGTGAGGGTTTACAGTAGTTATATCAGGATTATGCAGCTTTTCCTATGTAGAACTAGATCAAATTGAGAGAATTAAACTTCTATCCTAACACCAAGTTTAAAGCTTGCCATTACCGCTAATTATTACTGATGAACTCAGGCAAAGATCTGCTGGGAAATGATCGGTGGCTAAGGACAAAATATGTACAAGTAGACATAGCTCTTCCTTCCACCAATTATTTTATCAAACAGCTTTGGAGTAAAGGAAAAAAATATGACTCCAGAGGATTCACAAAATCCAATCAGAAATAATTCATGGCTTGGCTGTCAAAGCAAAATACTGATCAAAGGCAACCTGAATATCCTCACACTGATGTACTATCTAGTATATTTCAAATGGAGCAAAATAGGAAGTAGCAGATTATTAAAAATATACAATATAGATGGTTAAAAATTGAGTAACACTACCAGTCCAGTACTGAAGGAAGAATTGCGTATAACAAATCATTGCCCACACACATACTTTACCATTGAGTATTTACTTTGGAGTATGATGTCTAATCCTATGGCAATGATTTATGAAAGGAAAAAAAGGAAAAAAAGAAAGGAAAAAAGAAAGTATTATACAAGTTATCCTAATTTGAGAAATAAAGACCACTAGTAAAAATATTGATAAACTCTAATAAACTTCTAATCTCTTAAACTCCAGTTAACTGTTCAAACTAGTTTAGCAACTACCCATCTATCAAAGTAGATATTTACTAAGTATAGTTTATCCAGAAACTTGAATAAAGCATCCAATGGGAATCAAATGTAAGGCCTAGTCTATCTGAAAAGTTTCATCCTACAAACTAGTGCACACCACTAGATAATTTCATCATGGGTGTGTCAAGGGTGAGATAGCCTGAGGGAGCCAATCCCTCTTGAGGCTGGTTTGAGAATCAGAGTTGTCTATGCCCTAGACTGGTTGCAAACCAAAGCTACAGAGCCCCGGAAACCCTATCAATTTTTACCTAAAGATGGGGATTTAGTGCAAAATTAATACAAACTGTCTCAGACAGAGCTTGAACTCAGCCTGCCAATTCTATTCTCTATGCAGTTTACCATTCAGTCCCTCCATGCCATGGAGCCAGAAAGAATCCATCCATTTGATATTAACAAAAAAATAAAATAGCCTACCTAGGACAATGGTGCCTTAGTACTCTTTGAAACTCTCCTGGGGATCACACATACTTATCCCTGCATCCCTTCCACTTTTCAAAATAGTCTGGGAAGTCCTCTTCCGAAATTGCAATCAGCTGCCTTGTCGCATTCTCATTAATCTCTTGAGGTAAAGCCAGAAGTCAGAGGGTGTAAGGGGGTTGACATTTGGGTGATGCGATGTTTCACCAATGAATCCAGCGTGAGACGTCACAGTTTACTCAATGGAGTCTCACAACCGATTGAGTAACTGCACAGGAGAGTCTATGTTCCCGCATGTTCAGCAAGGTCCCATCTGATTGGTTGCCAATTTAAATCAAGGCTGCACAACCAGCCCGAAACATATTCAAATGGCTGGATACTTCCCAGACACATGTCGTATATAAGCAACGGCTTACAGCACAAGCTCACTAACTGCTCTACCACTCCAGACACTCAGTGCATCAGATGGAAAGAAAGGAAGAAAGAAAGAGGAAAAAAAAATAAGGTATAAACGAAATATTAAATAGACCTAGGAACTTGAGTAAATATTTCCTTGCTCAGAGCAAAATTTTTGTGCTTGGAAATAGTTGTGGAAGTGGAAAGGAAAAGTATTGAAATATTTGCTGACATTTAGAATAGATGATTATGGTATTCAAGAATCTGCTTATTCTGCCTTGTGCATAATCCCAGTAACCATATCCTGGTTGTCAGTTTTCCTCCTACAATCATGAAATCTTAAAAAGGTGTTTTAAGCCAAATCACTCATAAGCCTGTTCTCTTCTCGGATGAAAGATCCAACTAAGGTCAAAGATGCCTCTGCTGCCAAAATCCATCTCTTTTACCTTCTCTTGATTATTTCAATGCATTTTGGCAGATGAAGAATTTCCTATAAAACAAACAAATAGATTGGAATTTTGGCATTCTTGCTCCTTTCTCAGTAGACCGACACTTATGATTACTCAGTCAATATCACATATCTGAGAGTAGAGATCACAGGCAGACAAATGGATTCTATCACTTGTATTGAGTCGGTTCACATGAACAAAGATGAAAAATCAGTACAAAAATCACAGCCCCTTAACAATCTTGCATTTGTAAAAGCTACAACATTCTGTGTAAATCATTCAATCATCAAATTACTCTATTTAAAATACTATAATGCCATACGAGCAAATGTGCAAATTAAATTTAAAATTAAACAAAAAGACAAAACAAAGCTGAATCAAAATTATCTAAAAGAATTATACACTTTACAAATGAATTAAAAATAATTATATTTGCAGGAGTTCTCACGTACATAATGTAATATACAAAGTTTTAAAAAAATAAATAAATATAACAGTTTATGATTTTTTTTCAAATCTTAACTTTTACATGTTTACTAAATATGCTGAATATTATGACTTATAAAATTTAAAACAGGTTATTTTGCTTTCCACCAACAAAAGACCCCTAAGTACAAATCCTATTTCTCAAGAGATAATAAACAGTAAATATTTTCCTGATCTTTGTGCATTTTACAATCATTTTGCTACCATACAAATAAGCCATTAGAAAGGGAAATTTGACAATATTCTCACATTTTCATGCTCTGATACAGTAGTCAACATTGATGAGTATTTTGACTACTATCTCTATCCTATTGGTCTCGAGTTTTGTCATTTTGGTACAAAATTTATTACTCGGTTTATGTTGAATAAAATCCATAAACTATCAGCAACTGCTTAGACTTGATAATATTTCAGATTTATCATCGTTGGACTCAGTGATATAAGGAGTGATATTGTCATCGCAGTCTTTTTTTTTTTTTTTTTTTTTTTTTTTTCAAATCAAATTTTCAACAGAACTTCTATTCACAAGCTTAAATGTCACTCAGTATTATGCAATAAAAGTAAAAAATAAATAAATAAATAGACGGATGACATTGTTATTGCTCAGTGATTAAAACGATCATTGCAAAAAAGTTTGTAGGCATCAAATCTTCTAGAAAAGGAAATTGAAATAACAAAGGGAAGTGAGATCAACTGGTGTATGAATAGAAAACTATATATAAATATATTGTAAAAATAAAAGACAATATTATACATCAAGAGGCTTCAAGATTGGACATAGACCGCATCTACATAGATCTGGCAGTCCTACACTGTGATGGAGAACCAACCAAGCTTGGTGGTATCAAGGTACTGCTGAGGTGCCCTCATTTAGGGGTAATGATGCCTCTGCACTAAAACTATGCTCAACCCCAGGGCCATCATCTGATGAAGGTTTTGGTGAGACTGCTTTTGTTTTAGCGGCAATAAGAGTATAAATTTATCAAAATATCAATCATATGCATTTATATACGCTACTAACCCCAATCTCCTCTTTGCATTCCAGGAGATAATCATCCTTTGGAATGGAATAGAATTATCCCAGAAGGAAAATGTGGATGTTTGCTAATGACCGTCACAATCGCAGCCCTGCCACATAAACGGAGAAGATGCCTCATTTACAGTGCCCAATACAGGGATGTGGCTGGCAATCCCAGGACTTGGATGTCGCCTTTGCAGCAGCCTAAACAGCGGTTCTCCAGTTGCACGACTGGACTGCCCATAACACCCAGCACAACAACTAGTATTGCATGTCTGATAACAATAATCAAACTGATACAGAAAAGACTGGGAGTCTAAATCAAAAATGGAGGTGCTACACATCCAGGTCTAACTTATTAAACATGAAGAAAAATCTAGTTTTCGAACAGATAGAGAGGAGAAAGATTTCATGCTAGGGAATTTGATAAAAAGTTATTAGATTTAGAAAAAGCACTACAAACAACTAAAATCAAATTGCACAAAATAATGCATTAAAAAAAAAAAAAAAAGAAAAAAAAAAAGGAAACAAAATAGAAACTTTTTACTCTTCACATCAAAATCTCTTAAATCTCGAATATGTAAGTAAGAGGTGCATGCGCGTGTGGTTTTAAAAAGTACTTAAATATGGGTGTAGCCCAACCAAATAAAGCACGCTTACTGGGGGAGGCTTTGAAACCAAAGGTTTTGAGAAAAATATGTTTTAACGGATTTTAGAGCGGTAGTTCTTTTTACGTTGTAACAATAATGCCAAAGTGGAACCTACTTTCAGCCAACATACATATTTTCTTATTTCATAGGTTTATATATAATTCTTTAAGGGGGTGAAAAGTGAAGATGAAAAAAAAAAACAGCAAGAAAAAAAAAAAAAAAAGAAAAAAAGGAGCCTTTTAAATTAAAATGAAAAAATTAAGATTAAAAAAAACAAAAAAATAACATTTCTAATCATTTTAGAGTAACTGTGCTGCAAAATTGGCCCCTTCTTCTCTATCTAATCACTGTCCCACCACAGCAATATTTGACACAAGGTCGGGCTTAATGTGGGGAAGCCCCTTCTTTACCATTATATATATATTAGCTGAATAACTCATCCATGGGACGAATATTCAGCTAGAAAACAATATGAGTGTAGTATATCTAGATGCTTCAACTCCCATGGCGTGTTCATTTCTGGGGGAAGTATAAAAAAAATATTTTGAAAAAAAAAAAAAATAAATAATTATTACACTTTCCTCATTGTTATCAGCAATATAAAAACAAAAACAATACATCAAAATTATTTAGTTTAACCTCTTGTGCTCGGAGGTATTTTCAACCACATCTCGGAATATCAGAAATATATTGCACTGATGATCATAATTTTATCCCAAACTCTACACATATTTATAGCTAAAAATCTAATTAGTTTATTTTTGGTAAACAATACTTCAATTGAGGTTAAGCAGTTCATTTAAATTTAGAAAGCAACAATATTTAGCAGTCAGTTCATATAACAGGAAGTTAGGATTCTCACAAAACAAAAACCTTATATTGATCATGAAACCATGAGTAATGCAAGCTTTGAAACATATAATCAGAATATTTTAATTCTCAGCTTATCTCAAAGCTTATTTCTATCTTTCTTTTATATTTAGAAACTATCAACATAGGTTTCTTCAGTTTTTGAGATGGCCCAACTGGCTGGCTATGCACCTATGTATATATATATATGTATGATGCATACAGACCACACCAAAGGAGGGGGTGGCTGAAAATTTAAACCAAAAAAGTTTAGAAAAAGGTTTTAAGGGGGGGGGGTAGTGTCAATTTGCAACGCAAGTTTAGGCTAAATTTTCCCCCTAATTTGTGTTCATGCTTGTTTTTTGAAGATTCAGATGAGTTTTTATTGATCATGGCCTAAGAAGAAGTGAAAGAGATTTATCCATTGATCACTTTTTCCAATTTTTTCTTTTATTGATCACCCTCAAAACAGCATGCTGCCAAAAGACATTGGTTATGTAACAGTTTCTATCTGGTTTGCTATGAACAGTTTTGTATTTGATGCATCTGGACATGAAAAAAAAAAAAAAAAAAGATTCACTCTGATTATATCCACATCAAATTTTACAGAATTCATAAATTTGAATTTTTAAACTGAAAACGGAATAATTTTGTTAGAGCCTGGGTTTAAATGCAAGGATATGTGAACAGATACAAATTCTGCATTTTAATTTCACTAGAAATAAAAATTCACTGACTTCCAATTGCTCAAGTAAAACAAATCTAAAATTAATAAGAGCAGAACAAATAGAAAAATGTTTCCAGTCACTGGTTTTTTCAGCCAATGATTTATGAGTCTGTGTGTTGTATGCTTTACAGTAGGTCCATCATTGAGGCTATCACCTCCCTGATGAAGCTACCACAGGGTGGCAAAAAATTATGAGAACAAAGGAGATGATGTGTTATAAAATCATGGTTTTGTGAAATTTATTCATTAATATGAAAGTACCAAAATACATGCAGAAAAATATTCCTGTGAAATTCAATGAGTCACTATCCAAACATCAGATATTGTCAGAGAATGTTGGGGAAAAACAAAAAAACATGTCAAGTCATGTCAGAAGCCTGCATTCTTAAAATTGCCCAGGACACAAGTTATTGGTCACATTCATTGTAATGGCTTTTTGACAACCGTCATTAGATAAGATTCGCCAGATCTGTCAATCGTAGGTGTTGCATAGCCAATGGCTTCTGAATTCATGTAGATTGTCATGCAATCTTTTTTTTTTTTTCTGGACATAATTTTGCATGCAAATCATTCATTCTCCAATCAACAGATTCATAAGGTAAAAAATATTTCGACCTTCAAAGATTTTATAAGACAAATTGAATGGCACCTTTCTCATTTTTTCTAAATTTGACAGACACTTGGTTTGGCCTTTGGTAGGATTTGTACGAAATCTCATGGTGGAGGACAAATGAGAACTTGTGCTAAAAAAGACTTTAATGAACTAAGATATCACACTTAATTCTCAAAAAGGTCAGTCATTGCATGTTGAAATGAATTTTCAAATGAAATAACTCATTTTATACAGAAATTTAGGAGGTTTGGTTACAAGGATTATGTCAATTGGTCTCCTCAATGAAGAATTTTCCTTCTGCTATGGTCAATGGTAGTTTGACCACTACCAACTCATTTGCATCCCTATCGCCTAAGGGGCCACTCTTGATAGATCAGCATATTAACCCACAGGTGCGAACCATGTGAGAAAGCAAAAAGTCAGTAATGCCACTCATAGGGAAGCTGAAATGATCAAAACAAAGTAGTACATAAATTTTTGTCTTGTGTCCTCTTGAATACAAGACAGTAATCTATCAACAAACTTACTGCAGATGCAAAACAGGAAATGCAGGGGGTGTGGGACAACTCAGCATCCCCGGACAAATTGTGTCCCTTTGTTTTGTTTTGGATACCATAAAAATAAGAATAAAATAAAAAGTTACATTTTGGAGTATTTGAAGTGGTTGTTTCAACTTCTTGTTTTAAGAGATTTAAAATATGTTTTATTAATTAATCAACATTGAATGCAAGAAGTCTGGTTGATTGTTTTCGACTGAAATTTTCAATCTATGTGCTAGAATTTTGCCATCACATTGATAAAATTTTAGCAGGGGCCTTCAGGAGGCATATTTCGTCAGAATTCTGTGTTGCAAGGCACAAAATCACTTTATCACACCCTGGTCCCAACCTTTCATACTTCAATGATATTTTTCTGTGAAATTCAGCTAAATTGTTATTTCAATCTGAAGGAATTCATTTTTTGTCTTTGGATTTTTCTAAAATTTTAGAAGTATTCTCCATCTCAATTTTTGAAGTTTTTCCAAGTCAGTTACTGGATCAACTACAAAGAATATCAGAATGATATGCAACTAATATTTCTGGATAATAGGAAGAGGAAGAAAGCCCTTTTGATTGTCTGGATATTCTACCAGCACACATCCTAACCATCAATAGTTGTGCGTGACAAATCCCTGATGTCTTCAAACTGCATAATAATGTCCTATTTTTAACTGTAACTCTTTCTTTGACTGAGTTGATATTGTTTTCACTTCTATCTCTCTTTAATGTTAAGCATAATCCTCTCCTGCGTACATTGCATGGTTCTTAGTTTGATAATGTTCCATGTTTCAGCTCCAAAAGTGACCATTAGGAGGAGACATTGGTTGTAGACCCTTCTTATTGAAACTAAAGGGATTTTCTTGTTCTTGAAGGTTGGGCTTGCTCTGCCAAAAGCTTGCCAACCCAGAGTAATTCTTCACCTGATTGATTCGAAATAGAAAAAAAAAGCAGCACGAAATAACACATTTCTTTTTTCTACTGTGAAGCTTTTAAATGGTTGATTAAACCACATCAGTTTTACTGCAAAGAAATTTAAGTTTACGGTTCAAAACATCTGAAATTACCATTTATGAACAGCATGTGTAACCAGCCCACCCTCACTATATATCTCTTCCAACATTGCAAGTTTCCTCTTTTGAACAGGAGCCAGAAGAAATTTTTTTTTAAAAAAAGAAAAAAAAAAAATTAATATATATATATATATATATATATATATATATATATATATATATATATATATATATATATATATATATGTGAATTGAAGAATTCTAAAAGAAGGAAAGATGAAGTTAAAAAGGAGAGAAGGACAACAGTCTACATGACTATTGAGTTTTGATTTGCAAAAATTAAGTGTGAACTGATAAGAAATATGGCTGGTCCTACATAATTTGGAGGATTGTTATTTTTACATCTGATGCCTTAGAGATACAGCTGAGAGATTCCCTTTCCCGAACACCAGCCCTGTCAGGTTGTTTCAGTAATTACACAACACAAGGACAACTAAATGACTAAGGACTGCATTTTGGCTGCAGGGACAAACCTCACAAGTGATACGATTGCATGAACAGGCAAGAATCTGTATTTTGGCTGCATGAATGACTAACAACCATGTTACAGATGCAGGGACACATCTTCTGACTATTGAGCATTTATACAAAGGTTCTCGACAAAGAAAAATGTCCCAATTCAGAAATACATTAATAATACTAAGGTGTTTGGCCTCTAGGTCAGAGGCAGCTGCTATGCCCTATCTCTCCCACCAACCGACATCCCAATCTCTATACTCAGTGACCTACAGTGTTTCAATCAATTCTGACCTCACCCCCCACAAAGTTCTTGAATGAAAGGCTAACCATAATTTCCTTTTTATATCCTGGTTTTATTTCTTTCGGCACTCCATAATGGCGCCTTTTAGACTATAAGGAAATGATCCCTAAAACCTCATTTGCTTTTATACTTTTTTTTCCTCAGCACTTAATAAAAACAATGAAAATGAGAAATTATCTAGATTTTCTGCTATTGTTATCATTCAGTATCTCTCTTTTGCAATGTCCGTAGAAGGGTTTGGGTGTTTCAACAAGCGTACTTATTTGTTGCTTCATAGTCAATTACTTGTTAATTTAACCATTAGGGTTTACCACCATTGGTTTGTAAAATCTGATGGGGAGGTGGGGGCATCTCGCCATACAGGTTACAATCATCACTGTACTAATAGGTGTGGGAAGAAAAAAAAAAAAAAAAAATCTTCATTTATTTTTACCTTGACATTCTTGATGAATCATTCATCTTCCTACATAAGAAAATTACCTCAAATTAATTTATAAATGAAAATTTAATCCATTTTTTGCATTTAAAGCTAATGTATGTATTCAGTTGGAAAGCTTTCTTTCAGACAAACGGTTAATACCAAGGAATTATTTTGGACTGTGTGCTGTTAAGTGATCATTTCAACTTCCAAATTGCATGTGTCTGAATATAAGATTTTTACAATTAGGAAAGTGTCCATTCCAAAGGTGCATGTTTGGAAGAGGTCAGACTTTATTGTGTGTAGAGCAGTCTGACATAAGTGTAAAATAATTTTCCACCTAGGGTAGGGAAACTACGGCTTTGAAATATTTTGCTTCCTTTTTTCCAGCGTTGTCAACTGAGATATTCTATATCTAAATTTAGATAATTCTAGAGAGTGGAAGTTGAGGGAGACAATTTATTACAAAACACCAGGACTTAGAATGCTGAAAAAATTCTATATATCATTTAGCCTTAAATATCTTCACACATTTTACATTATATGTATTAGTTGTCTTCATCATATACTGAAGACAATAAAATCAAATTCATTTTAGACAGAATTTTCAACCAACACTACGTGTCTGTTTCGGTCAAAGAAATCCTAGACAAGGACATAAGTGAAGCCTTTAAATTTTGAAAGCACTACAATCATTTTACCGATAGAATGCATGTGTATTATACACATTTGTAATTTACAGTAGATACTTTTACATGATAGGGAGTATTTTCCATAACCTGACATTTTATCCACAAATGTGCATGTATATATGTGCGTGTGTGCAAACAAACAGGTTTGTACATGAATGTTGAGGATAATTCCTCTTTGTAAACAGTAGAAAAATGTTTAGTTTCATTTCATGGCAGTAGATTTAATGACAATACAACGAGGGCAAACCTTTCATGCATAACAAGGAATTAAGCAGAGTGTAAGTAGTTGGTATCAATCTCAAATGACCAGCTGTTCAGTAGGGAGTGTCGAAAAGAGAGAAAAAAAAAAAAAAAAGGATCTAATACGATATCATGAGCGCATAACAATTGATAGGATACCAAACCTTAAAGCAATGTGGGGGGTTAGTTCAGAACATACTTTTGGAAAATGAGTGAATATAATCATGGTACAGTAAAAAGAAAAAAAATTTTTCAAATGCGCATACCAGAACCGGTATTCGAACAAAATACCAGCACAAGATTTAGGCATTGTTGATCTCATATGATTATAGACATCCCAAAAAGCACTGGGGGGTTAGATGGTGCTAAGTGGGGTGCTCGTGCAAATTTTCAAGGTTGTGGCCCTCAAAGATATGACCAGGAGCACCCAGAGACATACAAAAGTATCTGTAACCCATTTGGCAGGTTGGTTAGGCAATCGGAGCGGCAGCAGTGATTCTTTAGACAAAGACATTTCAAGAGAAAATTAACAAAAATAATCATTAGTATGATGTCTAAATATGCCAAAAATTCTGTCATTACAGACAAAATTAGTTCAGTGCATTTGGAATTCTATTTCTAATTTGAGCATTATATTCAAATCATTGATCTTAAATGAATAAATATGCATCTTTTTGAGATTAAGCAAAGCAATAATGGCACTTGAATTGTTTTCTACATAATTCACCTATTATTCTCTCATAATGTTGAAATTAATTGCTGTGAGAAAATAGAATTGACATGTTTACTTTTTTTGTCAGGTATATTAAGTATAAAGCAGAAACATGTGAATATGAAGAGCTACGAGGGCACAGTACCAGCAAGTTCTACGAGTGATAAATAGACTGATTCATTATTGAAATAGCACCCGACATTCAACATTTTCATAGCCTTCCTCAAGTAATCAAATAATTTTATAAAAGTCAAGAAATTAATATTTTCATAAAAACCCCAAGCTCACAAAAGTTTCAAGCCGAGAGACAAAAGTTTTATTTATTTGTTTTTTTGAGAGTTGGCAATTTTTGAGCAAATCTAATCGACTTAATGTTTTCAATGCAATTCCTCCTCGAGCAATAGAGAAAAGGGTTTCAAATAGCTATTTCCAGACTCCCAGTTTTCAGAAATTTGTAATTTTATTTTGTTTCCAAACAGATCGATGCCTTAAAATCATTTTGAAGTAACAATTTTCAACAGTCAATTACAATTTTCAGTTTGCTTACAATGTATGCCTGTGTGATTTAAGTTCATTCAATATGGAGATATTACATACAAAATGTACATAGAGGTAGGCTGCTGCATTTTAAAGATTGTACAAGGTTTGTGGTAGGCTATGATGAAATACTGCTGTAATATACTCCAGTGTATACCCATGGAATGAAACCAGTCTGACAAGATGGGCATACCTAGTTTGTAAAATTCCAACTATTGATACACAACAGAGGCAACTCATTAAAAGTATTCTAAATTAAGGATTAAAGCTCTTGATTTAACCTCAATAAAATCTTTCAGCTTACAGAATTTACAAGTCAATATTTGTTGCTTCTGTGTATGACATACAAGAATGAATGTAAAGGGAATCATCTTTAAGATGCATATGTGGTAATGAACCAAACTAAACAAGCACTTAAACTGGAACCCCAAACATCTCAGCTGTGTCATTTCACACAGATATAAATAGCAAGTTTGTCTTGTCGGGTGACTCAGAGTAATCTGACATGAATGAATGAATTCATTCTAAACCTGCATTTGTTGAAATACTGATATTCCTGAATTAGGAATCTGAACAGTGAGATTCATCTGATCAAATCCTATTTACACTACATACAAATTTCAAATCAAGGAAAAACTTTGAAATTTTCCCTTGCCCAAGGATTTATATTCATAAGCAAGCTTTATATAATTTCCTCTCGGTTTCATGACTTGCATTCATGACAGTATAAGTTTTGAACCCTGTTCCCTACCTATGAATTTTCCAAAAACAATATCCCTGAATTTCTAATTAATAGTGAAATTTTCTTTGTACCATTGAATACAAAATATGGTGATCTACAATAACCTAGGTTGGTATGAATGTCATCAACATATTTCACCGATTTTAAATGCCAATATTCTTGTTTGGTTGATAAGTCTCGGACAATTAGCATAGGATCCAGACTCTTCATCTTGAAGCAAGTTCAAAGTAGTTATTTTCCAAGCATTAATTTCATGATTAAAATGTCAATATTCTCTCAGATCATAAGTGTCTCCATTTGCTTTTTATCCAGGTATTCAAGCAAATGTCAAAATTAAATTAATTTGAAAATTCAAAAAAGAAAAACATTACAAATTACTTGCAAACTAGATTAATGAGTTTAACTTAACAACTTAACGAGTACATAGGATATTTGCCACAAAATTTTGCTGTACGTAGGTATTTCATGTAGTTAAAAAAGCTCCACACAACTATTATCTGTTAGCAAAAAATGGAGCAGAATCTAGGCATGCCAATAGAAGGAGCAAAAATCATTCCTTAAATTTGGTCCAAAATTCATAATTGTCATATTGATAGAGAATTTGGAGAAGATTCATCAATTTGAATATTGATATTCATTGACTAGAAGAACAATGGCTTGAAGACAGAAATGGAGGTGAATTTCTTATGAATTCAAAGACTAAGTTGTAGTTGAAATTGACTGGCAGCAAGAGAAAATAAATACTAAGGGTTTAATATGAACATTTTCATTCTGATTTTCCTAACATACATATGTACCTTGCATAAATGAATCAACTTAGCCTGAGCATATACCAGAACTAATTATCTAGAATTCTTATTTAGGAAAAAAAAAAATCTTTAAATGAATAAATAGATTTAAAAATACCAGCACAAGATTTAGCCATTAAAGTAACAAAGAAAAATTTTTTAGATGGTACTTAGTGGTGAACTCTAGTAAATTTTCAAGGTTGAAGCCTCAAAAATATGATTAGAAGTACTATGAGACAGACACAGACAAGTTAAGAGAAAAAAATCTATAGCTCATTTGGCTGGTTGGTGTTTCAAGCCATTTGTTGGGGCTACAGAGATTCAATACTTAACTACCATAGGATTATGATGTGTGTGCATGGGGGGCATTCTGATATCTTGGATAAGCTATAAAAATCCCCACTTATTCAACTCAAGAAGTTAAAACCTCAAAACTTAATGACCTCATTTAACTACTGAGGAAGTCTTTGTATAAATTGAGAAAACTAAATGGACTACCAGACTTCCTCATGAATAGTAGAGAAGTGGAGTTGCCGTATTTGCACATTTGAAAACGAGGAAGTTCCAGAAGACATCCTGTTCCAACCAGACACACTTTGGAGTTATGTAACCTTGAAGTAGCTACAATAATTAATTCTGCGGACTTTGAAGGAATGATAAAAATTTGTCAACAATGAAGATTTTGAGACCCAACTGAAGGACACAGTGATAACAATGCTAAGCGATATGCCAGTGTTTGGTATGTAATTACAACAGTCATGTCAAACCAAACTACTACTAGCATACAAGTTTATGATTCTTATTAGTAAGTCACTAATTCATAGTTCTCATTAGCCACATCAAAAACCATCAACAATTTTCATAGTGCTACTGATATGATCTTCACCATTAAATATTCATTATAATGTAGTTACTTGATGTTTTTAAAAAAAGAAAAAAAAAAAATTTCTTCAAGAGTTATGTAATCCATAGAAGATATCTCTGAAATACTATATCTTAATTCATTCTCTTACTACCAGTTCATCACACAATGTGCACGAGTGTGTGTGTGTGGCGGGAACAAGAGATATGTATGTGTGTATGCATGTACGTATATATACACGTGCGAGTGTGTGTGTCAAGAAAGCTTTAAACAGACATAAAAGAATTTTTCAAAATTTATGTCATTTCAGTCAATTATTTCTAAATATCTGTTAATGCAATTTATCTGAACTTTTCAGTGGGTTTTGTTTCACACAGAATTAGATATGGTACTATGTGTGAATTTTTGTTAGGATCAGCTGTTTCAGGAATATGAAATAAAACATACATATATTATATATATATATATATATATATATATATATATATTTATTTATTTGAAATGATCTCCAGTCATTGGGTTGTTAGAGTATCACTTAGACTAGACAACATAAATAGAATTGACAATTAAACAAAATGGAGCTGCTT
Organism: Thysanoteuthis rhombus; assembly: GCA_963457665.1. Lineage (NCBI taxonomy): Eukaryota > Metazoa > Mollusca > Cephalopoda > Oegopsida > Thysanoteuthidae > Thysanoteuthis > Thysanoteuthis major. The sequence continues at coordinate 37,585,521 of OY735228.1, read as the reverse complement.
CAGGATTAAAACCTGCAACTGATATGTATGTCTAACACATACATACATACATACTAACACATAGAAATCCTTGCTGAATGCTGACTAACCAAACAGACAAGAAAACTGCAAGATCGGATAAAGGAAGTAGTTAACTAGGAGGGAATTTTGAAAATAGAACCAGCTAAATATAGAGAAAATGTCAGCCTTGCCGGTTAACAAAGAATAGCATTAGTGTAGAAATGGCAAGAAAGATTGTCAGGGGAGATCTTAATGACCCATTTGTGAACTGTCTCCCTTATATAAGAACTTCAACTAGGTATCAACTTACTAATCGATATAAATTCAATTAGTAATTCTAGCAACTGAAAAATTGGATTCCTCTCTTTTGGTTCAAAGTGAACTAACGATAACAAAAAGGTCAAAGATTCAATCTCAGGAGAGGTTTTGAAAAAAAAAAAAAAAAAAAAAAAAAAGTCTGGTTGGTCACTCAATAGAAACCATCACATAACCAACAGCCTCATGTCATGTTAGGAGTGATCAATAAAGAAAATTGGAATAATGGGTGATCAATAAATAATTTACTTTCCTCATCTTTAGTTGGATCACTGAAAAGTCTAAATTAAAATTTAAAAGAAAAGTGGGCACAAACTAGTGACCAATTTAGCATAAAATTACATACCACATTCATATTTTGTTTTGTTTTTTTCAAATGAATACACTGGTCCTCTGGAATGTCTAATTTTTACAAGAATTACCTGTATACAAAAAGGACATGGGGGGGGATCATTTTTCATGTAATAAATAGCAAGAAAAAAATGAAATGAAATAACAAAAATAATATCCTCATTTATTTTACCAGAAGATTGAGAGAAACATTAGCTAGGTCTATCAAATCAAACTGACCATGTAACATTCTACATAAAACGTGAATATGTGGAACCGAAGATTTCCATTTGATAATTATGTAGCATACGAAGTGTAGAGTGTTCAAGATGGATTTTCTATAGTTATACCAACACTATTTCAAGGATTACTCAAAAAAGCCTGTTCGGACAGCACTGGGCAAGTTTTAAATTTTCTTAGGCCATGTTCTATGAATTTTCAATTAAAGGTTTTGAGCCCTTTTCAATAAAAGGTGGTAGTCATCAACTCTGCTCTTATTCCAAAGAAGTGATCAATAATCAAGGTATCATTGTAAGCATTGACACTTTGTTGTCAGCCATTTTTAGAAAGAGCGCATTGAAGATTTGTGAACTATGTCCCTCAATCGACAGACTGTTAAGCAAAAAATGCTTAAATTACGATTATATGACCCAGCTGACAGTAGACTCAGAAAGATGCTGAGTAAGAACATAAAGGGAAAAATGACCCAACCAAATGAAACTAACCTCAACTGTACTAGTCTATGCAATTGAGGAGGAGATTCTGGTGAGATCCAAGAATACATTCTAGTTTGTAAAAACCAGTGATGATCCAGAATGAATATCTATCTGGTCGGAAATACCACACCGGATTTACAAAAAAAAAAAAAAAAAAAAAAAAAAAAAAATTGATTTTTTGTAAATCCGGTGCCTGACATTTGACCAGACAGATATTCTAGTTCATCAGAAGTAAAAACTCATGACATTCATTGAGCTTTATGTTCAATACTTAGCCACAGAAAATTTGCTATTTTATCTTATTTTGAAAATGTATGTCATATTACTTGCTACTATTCAAAGAAATGATCTATGCTTATTCAGCTATAGATTAAGCTCACTGACACAAGTGTGTGATCCTTCATGTGACAGGTCAAGGAGTTATAGATACAATATTAAAAAGCCATCTTTTACCACACTTGATAGCCTCCAAAAGGAATTTCATAAGGCAATACAAGGTTGTTTTGGGGCCTTTCCATCCCTTAAACCAGGTGTTACTGACCACTAGGGAGAGATTTATGCTTTCAAGTGCGTAATAGACCCATTACCAGATTGCAAGGTCAATTATTATTACATCAGCCACATGGACAACACCGAAAGTCAAATCGCACAACTTTATGACCCAGAACAGTGGCTTTTATTTCCCATTGTCTTCATACATGATAAATATATTGTTTATTTACTTGAGGGACTTTTAATAGTTTTGAGCATATACAGTACCCCAGTTTCAAGGAAAGTGAATCTAGTCACTTTCAGCCATTTAAAATTGCTTTCAAGTGGCCAACAGTATGGAAATTTTATCATTACAAAAGTTGCAAAAGTAGCATTAAACATAAAAAGGTTGGCAACCACAGTGCTATAAACATACACTGCTCAAGCATCCTTTGTCCTTTAGCTATCCTGTTCTCATCAGCTACGGTAGCTCTACACAAGAAAGTTTTGAAAAATCGAACATGAAACTATAATGGCTTTTTATGAAATATCCTATTAAAAGTATTCATTAAAAAAAAATTAAAAAAATAAAAAAATAAACAACATTATCTTCCCCCTACCTTTTTACAACAGTTTGAATCTTTTCTGTTAGGTTGGCAACTGAAGAAAATTTGCGTCAGCTGCTGCCTCATAACAAATGCGGCCTCCAGGGCAATGCGGACTGACCCTCGTACAACCTGGATTTTCTCAAACTCTTTGACCCAACATAGTTCGGTGGCCATAAGCATTATTAAAGAAGAGTTTAGACAAGGGAGATAATGTATCATAAATCCTACTCAATGACAATTGCTTGAGAAAGAAGCCAGAAGCATTTAATCCCTTGCTTAACAAAAAAAAAAAAAAAAAAAAAAAACATTTAATCTGCAAAAATTAATTATGGATACTTTTGATGATAAACTGAATAGAAACAAATCATGAAGATAATCTTTTTTATCCTCCAGTGAAGATTTGCAATAATAAACCACACCACACCACATTATCATCAGCCTTCCAACATCCATCGTTGGACGTAGACTTTTCCCCCAAGATTCACTAGGGCTCTAAAAAAACAGGCATTGCAGTGCTAATACCTTCTAAACCTGTCTAAATCGTCACGTTGCCAGACACAATTTCGCCTATGATCATCACCACTTCATAGACAGAATACATTCAGGAGATGAACAGCAAATTAATTTTCTGCATACGAGTTTTAAATTTGGGAAACAAATTAGACGGTTAATTAACTATCACTTCAACATTTGTGCAAGTCATACGAGAGAAAGAGTATCAGTCAATAAACTGCACTTGAAAACTATTTTGATTTGGCAAGTTACTAAAAGTGACCTGCACTGACTCATACCATATGTATATTAGTATGGCATGAATACAGCTAATAAATCCATAGCCTAATGATGAACATAGCATTTATTTGACACAACAAATATGCATTTTTCAACAATATTTCCTTCCTTGTCAATGCACTCAATCCAGTGCTTCTCCATTAATCACTTAGATCTACCATTATACAGTGACAATTTCATATCTAAATTCAGCTTATAACCGAGACCACAGACTTATTGATCCATTCTTATACATCCATATCAAGATTCGAGAGTGAAAGGTTAAAGTTAGACGAGAAAAAAAAAAGCCTTTGTAAAAACCTTGGCAAATAATCAAAATAGTTAAATTATGTGAGATGAAATATGTTTTCCTGCATACACAACAATTTATTGATGTATAGCTAATTGGTTACTTCTTGTCTGATTTCCTCAATTCAAACTATCAATCACCGCTACCAACAACAGATCGGTTTAAATGACTGTTGCTGGGTTAAGGTTATTCATGTGTTTTGACATTCATTTGTATTTATCCAGACTTAGTCCAGTCCTCATTCATATTAGAAACTCGTTATTTTTGCACAAATACACTCCTCCCTATGAGTAGCAAAAATGCTTTTTTCTTTTAAAAATTACCCCAAAAGTTTTTTTTTTTGGTGGGTGGGTGGGATCAATATGCAATGTAAATTTATGCTACATTGATCCCTAGTTTATGCCTTGTTTGTTTTGAAATCTCAGAACTTTTTTCTTCAATAATCAGAGCCCAACAAAAGGTGAGAGAAGTAACTTGTTCATCGATCACTGTCAATTCTAACTTTTTAATTGATCATCCCAAACACACCATATATGGGTGGTGGTGATCCATGATATCCCTTGCAATGCTAGTCATCATTATATTGTTTGTTCAAACTCCTTCCTCAAATGTTTTGTATTCAAAGTAATATTGAAAACATACAGTATTTAGAAAAGACCCCGAGATGAAGCACTGTCAACTATTAATTTTTTACTACTTGCTTTACATCACAAATGCTCAAGACTGTCAGTCCATAGCAGTGAGTACAAAGTACAGATCAAAAGTAATGAATAAGCTCTCTGTGAGGCCCGAACTTGCATCACTTTTGCCTCAGTAAGCCTGGTCTACTAAACCAGCTGCTTGAGCTATGGATGACGATCAAATCTAACCATTTAAATTTACCCTTTATTCTTCCAATCACACAATGTAAAGCAGCTAAACTTTGGATGAAAAAAAATAAATAAATAAATAAATAGTTAAAAATTAAGAGGCTCAGTGAGACTTATATCCCAAAATCATCACAATAACAGAAGATAAAAATATCTACATGAGGGGAAATCATCCTATATATTGTTTCATGGCATAAGTTTTTTAAAAAAATGACTTAGTAACAGCTGAATTACATTATACATAAAATTGATATATTTTTAGTCTCTTTCTTCATAGTTTTTTTTTCATTGTATTCCTACCGTTAAGTTTTCAATTTTCTAATATTTACATAAATATATTTTTTGATCAGTAATTTCAGCATAGACAGTTGAATTATCCGAGCAGGAAACACTACAGACTTTTGGAACACATTTTCACAATTAGACGTAGAGTACTTGTTAGGAAGAAGAAAATTTGTGATAGATCCGTCTAAAGAAAATATTAACTGAAGCATTAAACCCAAGTGAGCAATATTAACCCCTGTGAATCTTTGATGGAATAGCCTGTCTTAAGGACAATGTATGCACACAACAAACCTCCTGATGATTGAAAAATTGATCAAGAACCTCTTTCAGTTTATACAGAAATTTTGCAAGATTTTTAGTTTATTTTTGCTTCCATGTAATCACAGTAATGGCATTTAGCATGAAAAATTCAATACAGACGTGAAGCATACACAGCATTTTATATTGATGCGAGGGAAGGTTAAATGTGGAAATAAACTAGACCATTGTATCTGCAAATAAGTTGTAACAAATATCGTATTGGAAAGTTACCAATTAATGATATAATTGATATCAACTCCACAGAAAATTAACAGCAGAAATAAACAAGACCAGTGTATATTTGAATAAGTTGTATAACAAATTTATTGGAATATTACCAATAGATAATATAACAACTATCGATTCCTGAGAAGGTCAACTGTGGAAATTAACTAAACCATTGTACTTGTGAATAGGTTGTATGCTAAATATGATATTGGAATACAATTATAAAATGATAATAGATGGAACCACAGGGATAAAAATATTGAAATTCTATGCTATTTGTGATTCAAAAAAATAGCATTAAAAAATCTATAAAGATGGTAAGAAGACTGAGCATACACGAGTTATGGTAGTTGTGAGGTCTATTACTACATAAATATTTATCTAACTGGGAATATTGGTAACATGATCACTAGCATTGCTGGAAAATTGATTTTGTACCTGTACTTTTGACAATTGCAACAAATGGATCCCATAGAAGCAAGGCTTGAATACTACAGGCTTTTCTTTCTTCCATTCAATAGTCAAGTACAACTAAAGTAAATAAGTACTAATTCTGGATTTCAAAGAGATAGGAGATGGAATGATGCATATGTCAAAGATTCATATATATAATATAATATATAAAACCTTATCCAATAGACATCACCCACTCATATTCTACAAAAGATAAGAAATCCACAAGGTACCTCCAAGTTGATTGTTCTTCACTGTGCAACGTCATGTGGTTTTGCAATAAAACTAAGAATCAAATACCTATAACTCAAAAGAATCACATCTTTTACATATCTTAATTACATGTCAGATGCAATGAAGATAAGCAAACAGACAGTAGTATCATTTATTGAATAAACGCGATGAAGATAATTCAGTTTTTTTTCTAGGTCAAAATGGATCCAAGGCTACCAGCTTTTCTTGATTGGCATTAAATATCGAATATGAATATACACGGAAATTCTGAGGTGTGAATTCTTACAGGGGAAAAACAAAGCCATTTCTTAAAGATAGATACAGTTTCTACTGAAATAAGAATGTGTCAAGGTAAAGTCATTTGATAAGTAGGAGGTGAGAGTGGCACATTCAGAATGAACACAATATGATCATTTGATAAAATAGATTTCTATTCCACAATGTATTAACTGAAGAGGTTCAAAATAAACTTAGATAGGAAAGTATTTTGACAGTAACTCAATCGGAAAAAAGATGCCCATACCTTGCATAAGTGAATCACTATTGCCAGTGTATTACCAGAACTAATCTAAAATAATCATTTAAAAAAATCAAAAATAAAATTTATACAAAAATTATCTTCAGATATACCAGCACAAGATTAGGGCGCCCCCCTGCAAAACATGTTTTCGGAGAAAAGAAAAAAAAAATGTTTTAGATAGTGCCTAGTGGTGCTAACCATGCAAAATGTCAAGGTTATAGCCCACTCGGTTGATTTGTGGGGGTCATTTGTGGGGCTACGATAATTCAAAAATTGAATCCAAAATAGCTCAATGTTTTAGCTTTGTAGGAGCCGTGGAAAATCAGTTGCAGCTATAGTTCCTTGATCCAAGAAAAGCTTTTCTAAATACATTATCAAGCTTTACTTTTATAGGGCTTTAGGTAGCAGACACAATCATTTCAAAACTCTTTGAAAAATATTCCAAACACATACATGGTGGAGTAACAGTGTGGACAATAGTCAAGTACAAACTGCAGCCAAGACAGTTTCTGCTATCTGTGCACTATTGCCCTTGGGAAAGGCATGAATCCATTTCATCCCCCACCCCCATATTATGGATAAAATATCAGAGCAGACTGAGACTTGGGAGACAACCAATCTAAAACGAGAACCCTGTGTGCTTAGTCAATAAAACAAAATGTCAATGGAGCCGATATGTTTGGGATAGGATGTGGGAAGGCTTCCTCTTTCATGACCGAGAAAAAAAGCCTGATGGAGATGCTTAGTATATAAAACACAGTAAACTAGCCCTAAAAATAACAATCCAAACTGACGCAACTTAATGATCTTCCCATTTATACAAGAAGCCAAACCCAAATACACACTGATCATAAGATGACTTACATTACCATAGCGAAATACCGACAGATGTGTGTGTGCATATAAGTATACACACACACAATTATATATCAGATGATCCATGATGAATTTACAGGTACCGACATTTAACAGATGGCTGTTCATCTCATCACCAATTCCTTATTTGTTAAAAGTGGGTTTAACTTCATCCATCCATTTCAGGTATCAACCTTATATTCAGTTGAAGGATGAGCTTTAACATAAGACATCTAAATTTTTTTTAGATGTTTTACACACCCATAAACTTTGGAGAAAAGAAATGGTATTAACAGGATGTCAATATGCATAAAACAGGTCTGGTTAGTCTAAATAGAAACTGTCATGTGACCAATGTCTTTTGGGGGTGGCGATCGATTGAAAAAAAATTGGGAAAAAGGGTTGATCAATGAATAAATCATTTTGCTTACATTTCGTCGGGCTGTGATCACCAGAAAGTCAGAACTTTCAAAAAACAAGCAGACACAAATTGTGGGATTAATTTAGCATAAAAGTCATACCGCAAATTGAGCCACCCACTAAAAACCTATTCAGGGGAGGATTGAAAAGAAAAAAAAGTTTTTTGTAGACATAAGGCAGCTTGTATGCCCAATACATACATAGCCAGTTTGACCAACTTGAAAACTGATAAAAACCTATGGTGACAGTTCAAGTTGACAGTTTCTAATAACTGCTATCACTGCTGGCAAGTTATTGGACAAATCAAATTTGAGAAGACACTCAACAAGGTTTGCTTGGCTTAAAAAATATGTAAGATTTCTTTTTGCACACACATTTTTCTTTATACCAATACATAAGCAAACAAAACTTTTCTTGCTAGCTTCTGTGAATGAAATAATATTTTTTACTTACATCCCAATTGGTAGGTAAATCATAAACAAGCTAAAATAAACCAATGAGCTTAAGGGATCTCAATACATGATTATGATTAACTGCTCGTCTTTCAAAATTAGAAGAGGAAGGAAAAAAAAAAAAAAAAAAAAAAAAGCTACTTTATTGCAGGCAGTGATCAATAAAAAAGATAATAAAAATGAATTTTTCTTTAAAATGGAAACTGATTGCCTAAACACTAATTGACACTTTGTAAAATTGATTGTATACTTCAAAATAAGAAAAACTGCTTCAACAAGATTTATAAATTGATAGAATCAAGAGGAAATAGAATATTGAGTAATAAGAAAAATCAAAATTATACACAGATTAGTTGGTTACATTCAAATAATGATATTCTTTACATACCTATCATTTTGTAACAGTAATTAATCCAATATTTTTTTGCAGCTGTAGTTGATGTGAGAAAGAGTAGGTAAATGAGATTAAGAGTAAAGAGATATTCAAAACTTTAATGCTGAACCAGAAAAAAAATGTTTTATGTCAAATTTAATCCTATAAATACTTTGAACTTTAGTTCTAAATTGAAAATAAACCTCTTTCAAAATTCAATATTAAATATGGTTATTTATTCTAGAATAAAAGGATGATCAATAAGTTACTTTTACCTTTTGTTGCACAGTGATCACAAAAAGTCTGAATATCCAAAAATCAAGCATTCTGAACACAAGGTAAGAGATCATAAACTAGCAATGCAAACAATCTCCCACTATAGATATACTGGGGGGGGGGGGAGAAGAGAAAAAAAAACAAACATTATTTTCCAAGTCCAAAGACACTTTTATGGACTATCTAATTACTGTCACCTCTGACAAACCTACAAAATTAAACAGAAGGATACATTCTTTCCAATATCATAAGAAGGATTCCCCCTCCCCAGTTTAACATTCCCCCCCAAATTCTAAGTCAGCCTCGAAAACTGCATAAAAACTAACACGATTGCATCTGCCTTCCTGTATCATTGTTCCTGGGACTCCAAGTACTACTGACAAAAAACAGAGAAATTAAATGACAGAGAGAGAGAGACACACACAAGTGAAGACCAAGCAGAGAGCCTTGTCTCAAAGAATATATACCTATTGCTCAAATCAACATCAGTAGTTGGAAGAGATGCACATAGAACAAGATTGTGATACCCACGATGATGTGTGATTCAGACACATAATGCTGTGTTATGTTTTGCATCTCTTTGATGTTTCCGGTGTGCTACGACCAAATCATAGCTGCGAAGGAAAGAATGTACATAAAAAAAAAAAAATTTTTTAAAAAAGAAAAAAAAATACATTACTGGATGAATACACACGATAACATTGGATAGAAAAATAAATGCTTTGTTTATTTCTTTCTCGCCCAGTTTTAAAAAGTAATTTCCCATTCTGGAAGTAGCTGATTACAGCAAAGTTCCCGGTGACATTTAATAACTTGCTCCTGACAACTTGAGACATTTGTCCCAAGGAGCACAATAAATAAATAAATCAACACCTAATAAGAATTCATATTTGATTACAAAAATAGAAAAAAAAAAAAAAAAAATGTCTTTGTCAAAGAATATTGAACATCATAAATAGACATTCGAATAAGGTTTTCTGGTACATCAAAGAAATTAAATATACAGCTACAATCTGTCCTTACAAATTTATGGACAAGACAACATTATTTAGGTAGCATCCCAACAAAGCAAGTAATGTTACCTTTAGTCCAACACTAACAATTATCTGGAAAACATTTGATAAAAGAAGAGCATGAAGGGGGTTGAAATATATGTCATAGTCTTATTAAGGTAAAAGTCCCTTCAGAACACAGTCAACCATAGGCTGACCAGCCAAATTTGGCCCTTGGCTACATTACTTGTGGCCCATGAAATTTATTCAAAAGAATCTCATTTTTTTCAAAAGGTGTATTTTATGATTTACATAGTAAAATTAGGAGTTTGGGCTACTCCAATCAATAATATAATTTTAATTGATATGTTAGGTTAAAATCAAAATTATGCACACTGTAATGCAATGTAGATGTTTTGCCTGGATGAAGATCAAAGATATCTTGTATGGCCCACAAGATCAAAAAAGTTGCCCTTGTCCGCAAGGATTTGAAAAATTCAGGTAAATTTTCTGATTCACCCCCAAAGATCAGTAAAGAGCACATCAATCAAAATATTGTGGTCACAAAACATGAGCCTAACATTAATGCAACTTAACTCATGAATGCCAAAAATCAACCATCCCAGATTCATGGCTTACCAAACTCTGGAAAGCTGACAACAGCCAACACCCTTCTCAGGTTGCTCCAAATGAAAAATACAAAGATTTAATTTAAATTCATTACAATGTAGAGTTCTGTAAGTAGTAGACAAGGAGGTAGGTGTGGGTGGTTTTCCATGATATAAAGAAACACGTTATCATTAGAAATGAGAATATCTCGCCAAATTTCAAATCTGCTAGCTTCATTTGCAAAGATGATACATAAATTACCATAAAGATAGGAATTGCTCTCATAAAACATACTTTGAATTTCGAGTAGTTGTTAGAATAATCAAACCTTTTTCCCCTCCCAACTACAAACATCCTGCAGTCCAATAGGTTACTAGATTCATTTGCAGAAGTTGTTTACATATACACACATATATATATATATATATATATATATATATATATAATATATATACACACACACACACTTACATACATACAAATACAAATTAAACAAAATATACTTGGAAGATCACCAGTAAATTGGGGGGGGGGTAACAAATATTACCAATAATCATGACACAATTTTTCTCATTGTAAATTGGCAAAGATTTTTTCAAACAAATGACACTAAGATAAATAATACTAAAAACCTTAAAAAGTATAAATCAGTGGAGTTTCCTTAGTGAAGATGATATTAATACCTCAGCAGATACAAGTAAGCTAATCTTGTCAGTTGTAATTCAACTGCTCTTCTAACATAATGAACATGAAATTTCAAAAAATTTACTTCTGTCAAAAGCAAAAAAAAAAATATTTCAGAAAGTTGGTATCATCACTTGAAAATTTGCGTTAAATTTGGAATGTCAGGAGAAGATTAAATGAGCTACTTTTTCCGGTTTGCTATCTGCAGACCCAATTTAACAAGACTTAAACCCCAACAAGCGTTTATTGCATACATTCATCCTTCATATCAGCCCATCTCAATCAAAAGTGAACAAGAAACTCAAATCTGACTTGTTCAGGACAAGTTCAATACTTTCTGAACTTGTCTAGTCCAGCACACAATCTTTTACTTTGCTGGTCACGGTTTCAATATGATCTCTGGGATAGATTGACTCTCAAACTGAGAACCATGCAATATGCACAGGAGAGAATCATGCTCAACTTCACATGGAGAGATCACAAGACAGCACAGTATACTAGAGGAAAAAACGGGTCAGAGAGATCATTGAATCCATTAGGAAACTGAAATGGTAATGGGATGGTCATGTTGCAAGAATGTCAAACAACCACTAAACAATGATTATTCATTAATAGGCCAAATTCCACCAAGACCTATCAAATTGTTTTGGAGGATTATTTGGCAGAGACAATAAAACTTTTGAAATGTAATTGCAAGTTTGTTTTTTTTTTACATTTGTTCAACATCAAAGCCTGAAGATAATATAACTACTAGTGCTAAAAAATACCATCTTTATGAAGGTAAGTATTTCAACCTTATCAGACAAGTTTTGAGAGCATAATTTGAGGTTCCAAGAGATCTCCCTACAATCCTCTCTCAATTTATGAGATAACTGTTGAATGATTCAACAATGGTGTATGGTTCTACACATGAAGCACACGAAGGGAGTGACATCCATCCATAATTTGGGTGGGTGGGTTTACAAGATTTATCACATCCAAAGTTACGCATTTTATTTCCCATGAATTTAACCCTTAATCTAAAATATTTCCATGTATTGTTAATTTAAGGTGGTTATGCCTTGCCCGTAAAAAAGATAAACGATAAAACTATTACTCTGCTATAATGCAGGAACTGGTATAAATTTAGTACAATCCGTAAGAAATAAAGTCCTTCCTACACAGCTAGTAGTATTGCATTATTTTTGCTTCTCGTACACCAACGACTGTGGTCCCGAATTTACCAAAACTTGACATGATGAAACAGGAAAATATCGACAATGTTGGGGTAAGGGATGCGAAAATAAAGTAACACAACTAGCTCAGCAGATGGGACCGCAGTATTTTAGTTGTGAACTTTGTAAACAAACAGCAATAAAATGACCACTTAGTGATCATTCAAGCTAACAATCAAGTGATAAAATAATTCTACCTACTTCAGGATTTTAGTGTCACCAATAAAAACCTCGTTAAATAGCCAAGCCAAAATATTCCACTTCGAGGTAATCCGATACACAGTAACCAAAACATAAGGAAGTAATTTTCCAAATTAAATTAGTTTGAACTTGAAACTCCTCAACAAAATGGGCTATCATCAGTTGAGCGAGTGTCAGTGGAATGACAAGAAGGATAAGATATTCGGGGGGCGAGTGTGTCAGGGATAGAAGATATTTGAGGGAGAATCGCAGAAAAAGCACTGATAACATATGGCAAGAGAGCTACTCAAGCATAACAACAATTAGGTTACGACATAAGTTCGAGAGAGAGAGAGAACTTTTTTTTTAGTCAAGAGAAAGCCAAGAAGACAGCAAAAATATTACAAAACAAGGCTGCAAATTAATGAATAGATATTGTTAGTCTTCAGCCGATTATTCACAACAAAAAAGATAACTTTTCCAAAATTTTGAGAGAAGAAATAGAGAGAATGATGTCATCGCGAGGAAACCTGCTCCTCGGGCTACAAGTGTCAGTCACAACTAGAATGTATTCTGGTCTTTTGCACTATGACAATTATTGACCAACTTTTTTTTTTTTAAAGAAAACATTCCTTGATGTCCAGTATGTTCTTGAATAATTCTATTAGTCAAAAGAAAAAAAAAGATAGAATAAACACCATCAAATGATAATTTGTAAATAAATAATGTACATTTAGTGTACAGATAAGCGTATGAAGAAGATAGAATTCCCTAAAAATCGGTAAAAACAAATGGATGGCATTAGGAATTAATTATATTTCTAGTAGGTAGACACTGAGCTCAATGCCAAGAAGAAGTTTAATTTCCTCAATCGTTATTGTAGCGAACAAAACTGTCCATTTGTCTCATTCTTCTTACATAACAAAATTGAAACAGTGTCCGTATATTTGCCCCACGCAAGGACAGAAACAGAAGGAGACAAAAATACCTTACAATGTTGCATTTTCAGCTAATTGTTTGGAACAGGTTCGCAAAGAAAAGGGAGATAACTCTTATAGATTAAACTTCAATAATATACAGCGTCTACAATAGTTACCTCCCCTTTTTTGCGAACCTCATCCAAACAATTACCCATTCTACATTTCTCGTATAATGAAGGTGCGTGTCTATTCTGTTTTTGTGTAGGTGTGTTTTTCGTTGTGTGCACGCGCGGGGGGTTAAAGAAGAGAAATGTCACAAGTACAAGAGGAGAAAAGTCACCATGACAAAGACAGAGAGAGAGAGAGACAGGCGGAGGGGGGGTGAATGAGAGAGTACAAGCTGTCTAGTCCAAACAAGTTTAATGAACGATAGCACATTCATCTGAGTAATTTGGGATCCTGAACTGGAAGGGATTTTTGGATGTGTGATGAGGAAATTTCTGAAATCGAAGTCTTGTCATTTCATCCTTTCTACTCTCAAAGTTAGTTGTCAATGTCAAGACTAAGTGACAAAAATATGTGCTGACATATCAAACAGAGGGCGTTACGAATAAAAATTAATACTTAAGAGAAAAATAATCATTTAATTATCAGAAGAATTCAATTAAAAAAAAAGAAGAAAGAACGTAACAAATTAGAAAAGAGAAAAAGTAGTTCAAAATTGTGATATTTTACAAAAAAACTAATAAGATTTAAATTCTTCAAGAAGAGAACTTTCAGCTTGAGCCAAGAGAAGAGGGAAAACCCATTTAAAAGGGCCTAAATATAGACAGTATCAATTGCAGATGTTAGTCTACTAACTGTAAGTCGGAATTATCTGTAGTTGGATATAAACACTACTAAAAGTCTAAGCTCTACCAAATATACTTACGACAATGACGATGATGAGCGTGTTACTACTAGAGTGTAGAGAAGTGGGAAATCTGAATAATACTACTATCAAATGTGCAATGAAATAGAAGACAATTGACGATTATCAACAATTAAAGGCAATCAGAGGGAATTATTTCGGTTCAGGTTTTTAAACAGGATGATTGGAAGGGCAACAAGCTACACATTATTATTAGTTCGTTTGTCACTTCAAACGTCAAGGAGCAGCAGTCGTAGTAGTCTCTCTTTCACTAGAAAATAGCAGTGAATGCCAACTGTAACCATTTATATAAGTCAATAACCTGAGGAATTCCTTCAGAAAAATTTACCTTCTTTTTAAAAAAAAAAAAGGTCAAGTGTTTTTTGTTTTTTAACCCAATCGAATATTTTTCCATGATAAAAGCTTGAATGTTTTAAACGTAGAAAGACTTATGTACTGATCTTACACCATGACTGTGTCAAAATTATTTAATTCGAATACCAACTGTCTTAATTTCTGAATTCTTCTTTGGCTATTTACTTGAGAGTTCTTATAATTTAATGATTTTACTGCAATAAATTCATTATTTCTGAGACTGCCCTTGTTTCCACTCTTCTTCACAAGAATATGGCAACATTTGAAGGATGAATCACGTGTTTGGGGAAAGAGCAAAAACAATTACAACAAATAAAGGACAACAAATATCAACAGAATATATATATTTTTTTAAATCCAGAAAAAAAATCCGATAATTACATAAATCTAGGCCGGCCAAAAGAGAAACCAAAAACTCCAACTACTGGTTGTTCGTGGTTCATTTCGACTTGAACTACTGTCCTGCCCAAGGTTGATCACTCTTTTACAAAAGTGAAAAAAAGCTTATCCACCGTAACAATAAAAGAGGGATTCATTGGTATTATATTTTCAAATAGACTCATCAGGATTTGTTAAGAACAATAAAATTCACCAGTAAATCAGTTTAGAGTTAATCGTGACAGGTGAGCTTCCTCTACACTCAGCTATAGCTAAATAATACCGTATACGAAATGTATACTGCTACCGGCGCCAATAATCAACTCTACAACCAAATATTAAAAAAATACATTAAAAACAGTAGAGGATAACGGGAAGCAGTACAATTAATTCAGTTCAATATATTATTCAAGCATCGATTAGTAAAAATAGATTTTAGATGATAGACCTTTTAGTCAGACAAAAGCGTGAATTTTAAACCATTGCAACCAACAACAATGAATGGAAGTAGAAATATCAGTTGCAATTGTTAACGTAAATTCGGCTGGGGTCTAAGGACTTAAAATTGCTCATCTTTATATAGGTAAAGCCAAAGAAAATATATAAGCAGTTGGGAAAAGAAAATAGAGTTTGTTATGACAGTATCCAATAACGACCTAAAATTTTGACAAATCTTGAAGCCTATGAAACAAGACAGGAAACAAAGAGGATATGAAAAGCTACAAACAGGGTTTTTTTGGTTTTGTGAGATTTGTTGTACAGTCAGCAGTTTGAAGGACTAGTTTTAAAGAGTTATACAATTTAGATAAACAAGGTTTTATCATGGCCATTAATATTCTAATGTGTTTCAGTTGGCATCTATCTCGACTGAACAATCATCACTTGAGCTATCGTAAGTACCTAATATCCCAAAGGTAGCTAAAATCCTTAACAATAGACCGGGTGAAAGAGAGGGACAAAAAAAAAGACTATTTATTATCAATTTTACGAGGGAAAAAACACTTTTCTTAAATGTTGTAATATGAAGATTTTAACAAACTTTAAATTTCGTCAAATCTTCATTACAAAAACAACTAGAATTTTGTATAGAGATTAGAGTCGTAAAAACAATTTTTAAAAAAAGAAAAACAGTATGTCAAAATATTCATAAGGTGAAATCTGTTTTTACTCGTTGTTCATTCACAGGCCTAAGTTGTACAATTCTTTTTAAAAAATAAAACCATGTCGTAAATTACTTGTAATAATAACTTTTGCAACCGGATAGAAAATCCAAATAGGCATTTTTTAAAAAGGTGATGGCAAAAAAAGCATTTTGTTTCAACAATGAAAACAAACGTCAAAATCCAGTTCAAGGACTCAGAAGAATATCAAATAAAAATTAATCAAATGGTTCATTAAAAAAAATTAAAGATATAAACAATAAACTATCAGAATGTTGAAGAAAAAAAGACTCCATTATAATGAAAATAATAATGTTAAATAAGGAAGCCTTGATTTAGATGTGGATGATGGAATCACCTGTTGTGATTAAAATTCAAAGGCACTGAAAAAAATCGATTCTGCAGTCAAATGATCATTAGCAGAAAAGATCAAAATGATGAAAACTGCCGGTAGTATTTCATTTTAGCTACCAGAATCGACAGTTAGTCTAAAATCTTGCAAGAAAACTAAAGAGATCCTTTCTACATTCGGACCGACATACTTTTTTTCTGCTATGTGATTGTGACATCACTGGGAAGGATGGGTTGATGATAAATATTATTAAAAATTATTCATGTTCAGCGCTAATAACGAACTGTTTAGCAAGAAAAACGAAACGATAGAAGAAAGACTATTGTTTACTTGCATCGAGGCAATAGAATATAATAAAGATGATAGAAGTTGATAATAGAAAAAGAAAAGTGAAGACAGTGGTCTAAAAGTCGTATCAAGAGAGATTGGAGTCTGCTGCCTTTTCTACTTACTTTACTGTTGTACAATTCAAACATTGTCTGTATCGTCAATAAGCTCGCCAGAAGACCACACACGCGCAGCCAGTAAATTTAGGAACCGACACGACTAACCTGGTAGATTTGTCGCCAAAATTCACGACTTATAAAACGTATTCCGACTTGTAAAAATGGCCTTACCCGTCATTGACTTCTCTGAGCTGTTTAGCGTACAAATCAGGAGACAGCCATGTTGAATTTTTGTTGCTAAACCTCGTTTTGGGAATAGTACCAAAAAATAATTCAGGAGCATTTTTTCAATCTTTTATTTTTGTATAACACAAAGTATGATTTTAATATAATCAAATAAAATTTTTCATTGCAATATATCTCAAATTTATTTTATCAGCAATTATATATTTTTTTCCGAATAAAAGCGGAAGTAGTCCCTTCTTCGTAATGGTCAAGGTCGTTTCCATCAGTTTCATACAGAATGGCGGCCACGGACGAGGAAGAATTGGAGTCTGCGATTTTAAGACGGCAGCTCTCCGATTCTGGACCTAAGTCTCCGACAATCTTGCCATGGGATCGATTCTCCAATTGGCTTCACTGTGCCTGTGTTGTAACGTTTGATCTGGAGCTTGGACAAGCCATGGAGGTATATTTATATATATATATAAATAATACACATAAATGCACTATCTGTTGATGTTATCGTCTGTACGGTTAAGTGGTGTAAAACTCTTCCTTTCTTTGTTATCCGGTGTTAAATGAATGGGAAAGTGCCGGTTATTTAATCAATTAACAATTATTACAACGTTATATTAATAGTTGAAGCTTTTGATGTTTCTTAAGGCTCAAATTCTTGTTGAAATTTCATGTATTTACTTCGCTTTTACTTGCACTATAACGTTTTGATTGGTATGGTTAAATGTGAAGATTTTTTAAAAAGAGGGATTCTTCCTTTCTTTCTAAAAAGTCTATGACACGCCCCAGCTGCGATGATTATATCGGAAAATAAATAATTGTTAAAAGTAGTAGGTCCAGTTTAGCCTGTTTCTGGGCTCCAGTGGTTGTTTTCTGTTAGTAATTTGACTGATTTATCGTAAAATTTAGTAAACTTTGTACAAAGATCGCGGCATGACTTGTTTATGAATGTGATGTGGGAATGTTATTTTCATGGTTGATTTGATAGCGGTTGTAAATTTCTTCTTTTTCACGTGAAATAAATCTCTTTTGTCAGCCAGGAATCGAAATAAAACTGATATATTTTCTTTTTTGATCAAGAATTATGTACTGATGAGATAATACACTTTTTTTTTTTATGTACGAAAAAGTCTAGTTTTATACTTCAGGTTTCCTTTCAATAAAATATTTTTAATGAATGGAAAT
Source organism: Thysanoteuthis rhombus (assembly GCA_963457665.1). Lineage (NCBI taxonomy): Eukaryota > Metazoa > Mollusca > Cephalopoda > Oegopsida > Thysanoteuthidae > Thysanoteuthis > Thysanoteuthis major. The sequence goes on along the minus strand of OY735228.1, from coordinate 37,567,153 downwards.
AAAAACAAACAATCGATTTGAAAAATTGTTCTAGATATTTAGTAATTTCGTGTTTTTTCAAAATTGTTTGAATAATTTGAATAGACTAACGTTATTTTTTTGGTTAAATATCATTATACAGGTTTTATTTCATTTTTCATAAACAATATGACCAAATATTGACGTACATATGTCAATATTGTCGATAACCTACAAATAAATGTCACATGCTCTTTTTTTTTTGTTTATCTTTGAAGTTTCAAAAAGATGAATGAATATAACGTTAACTTTCTTTTTTTTTCTCAAATAACTTTGTAATTATTACCCATGCCTATAAGTATTACTTGTTGTTTTATTTACGAATAGAATTTAGAAGGACCGTTGGCGTTACCAACAACTAGGTTAGTTAGTTCTACTAATCATATTTTGTTACGTGTTAGTGTTTTGTGTTTTACCAATTGTTCAATAGTAAAGGTTATATCATATATGCCCTTTTATACATAATCGACACTTGAAATGATAGTCGTTATTTTCAATAGTCAGGGTTGATTTGATCTGTTTTAAAGAAACTGTTAAAATTAAAAACAATTTAGAATATAACAAAAAGAGTTACTGTTGTCTGCTGTGTTGGTATATTTGTAAGCATTTTCAGAGAGATAAGAAAAACTTACTTCCCCTTTAGCTGACAATGAGAAAACGAAATTTATTCATCTGATTTTTCTTCTTTAAATGAAAATTTCATTATGGGTCTTCAGCCTTTTTTTTTTTCCTTTCGCAATGATACGAACTCTACCTTTTTGTCCTTCTTTTTTTTTTTTTTTTTCTTCAAATAAAAAAAAAAAAAATTATTTATGATTCAAAGTTTACCGAGATCGTTATATTATTGAAAATTTTGGTCCTTGTCTTTCTTGGGATTAAAATTATTCTTCCGCTTTTATTTATTTATTTATTGTGTGTGGCGAGGAAGTCCAGGAAGTGAAAGAACCTGGGCGCTTGAATTTGGTTCGATGCGGACCACCAGGTACATAAGAATTATGAATGAATGCAGTGAAAGACGAATAGATTACTCACTGGTTTCGGCGATTAGTTTTGTGCCTTAGATATATCGTGATTGACTACATTGTGTTTAAATGCCATTTTACACGTATAAAAATGACGGAATATCGAATTTAACCTCTTGTGAAATGTCGGTCAGAAATGTTTAACCTGCACATCAAAACAGCTGATACCTCTTTTCAACTCCTATAGGTTATCCGTAGCGTGGAAAACAGATTCTAGCAGTAGTCTGCACATAATCGTATGAAAAAGAGAAAGACCTAAATTATTTCATTAGTTTATTTAATATTTTCATTGAACTGCCAGAATTCAGATTCAAGTTTGATAGAAGGGTCTAAGTTGATCGGACGTGGTAGTTGAAGTAATGGCAGGTATTGTATTTAGAATAATAAATTCTAGCCGAATAATTTACAGGACAAGAACTTCTCAACTTCAGACCTCATATCACTCAGTAAATTCCTCTCCTTTTCTTTACATCCAAGTGTTGTTCTTATACCTGGTACCTATGACCTCTTTGATCAGGAACTGGTAAAAGTTACTTAAGCAAAGAGGAATGCTTTTCTTCAGGTGTTATTGGATATTAGGCTGGCTAGAAAGATGTTAGTTTACAAAGAGACAAAACCTAATGGTAATTGAGGAGGTAATGTTATTACTATACATGAATCCTTCTGTATTATGTATGTACATATTTAACACATTTATACTGAGAACTGAAAAGAGGTGTTATTTCTGATCAAGAATTTACTGTTGTCCATTAGGAAAGCGATGTTGATTTTCTTTTGAAATCCTTTGGATTAGCTTTGCTGAAAGAACAGACTCCAACGCCTGTTAATCATTTAGAATTCCAAACTAGATGAACCCAAGGTGAAATCTCATTGTGGTAACAACTGTCGGCATCTTGTATGGGAGCATCTATAAATAAATCATGCATACTTTACAACTTGGTTTCGAAAGAACTCTGTGGAAAAGCGTTGACCCTAGTGCGACTTTGTTCTGAATTGCAGATTGGCTGTCGACTTGTTTAATTCATCTCAATTCATATTAGTATTTTTAGTAATATATAAAAGCTCTCAAGTTGATTGTGCAGAGCACCCTGTTTAGTTTGTAGATCAAATTATAATATATCAATGGTTATGATGGTTGATTTTGTGTAGAAATAGCTTCCCACCCTTGCTCTAAATCAGTGGTCTCAAGCCCAGGGTCACAACCTAAATGAGGGTCACCAGAATGCTCCTAAGGGCATTAGTGCTGTGTGAATGTAAACTGCTTTGGCTAGAATTCTAATCAGGTCTGCCAATTCTGTCTTCTGTGCCAGGAACCATTACGCATTATTGAATGCTATAAACATAGCGGAATTCTCTTTAGAAAATTGGATAAAGCATAAATAGAAAATAGACCTTAATAATATCTACAAATGAGAAAAGTTGTACATGTGTATAAATTGTTTAAACAAAAGCTCATTTTATTTTGTCGAGATTTGATATTGAAGGAAAAAATACTGCAAAAAAAATTTGTTCAGTTTGTTTTGTAAATAAAAAAAGATTGGACTTGACTTGTAATGCAGTAAGAATAAAAATTAGTAGTGTGTTGAAAACATGAATCTAATAGTAACAATAGTTCAGACAGACTTTTTGAACTAGTAAGGTTTGGCGCAAGGCTTCATTTACAGAGCACCCAGTAGTTTTGATTTGCTATTACTGAAAGTATAGCTAGAACCCTCATTGCATGCATACAAGCTGTCTGTCCCACTTATAGTATCAGTAGCATTCATCAACCCCTCTTTTTATCCCTCTTATTAATCTACCTAGCTTTTCCCTCCATTCTTCCTACTGTGCTGTCACGATCATGGTTTCAGTAGCAGCCATCATTTGGGCCTGTTGTTATAAACTTATATCTATCAGTGAAACGTCATGGACTAATATAAATATCTATGCATATAGATATTAGGGCTACAACAATTCACTGAATAGTGATATTTTTCACTTGAACGATGATTGAAACAATTTTAAGAACACTAACGATTTTTCAGCTCATCTAAAATCAAAATTTCTTTCCTTTTGATAGTATGAAAAGACATCAAACACATTTATCTGATATTTATTTAAATATATCTTTTTCTTTTTTTTTTTTTAGGTGAATTTTTATCAGAACTCACATTCTGATAACACTTTGTTGAAATTTTCACTTTATCTTGTATTGATATGTATTGTATCGGGAGTTGAATATCACAATACATATTGTATTTTCAAAAAACGTATGGCTGCAGCCCTAATAAATGTGTACATATGCATAAATTCGTTTATATATTCATATGAGAATGTAGAGAATTGAAAGCATAGGATATTACATATAATCTGACTCTGACCTGAATCCAGTTAAATTTTGCTTGTAAGTGAATCAAGGGTGAAAACAGCTGACGTTAAACTTGACCTGGAATTCAATTGTACGAAAAAATAGAAAAAAGAAGCGAACTTTGGTTGTCTGTACTGTTTGTGACAAGATCTAATTTAAACAAAAGAATAAACTTCATTATTACATTTTACAAATGAACTTCATTTTTTTTTTTTAACTTTTATTTAAGCATTTGATCAGATTTCAACACGGCTAAAAAGGAAAGTGTTGCCTTAGAATTGTCATCACTTTATCCTACTGAATCATTATTGGACTGAGAGCCACTTGAGGGCTCTTCATCGCATAACGGAACTTCTGATTCACCATCTGACAAATCGCTAATGTCATTTTCACTTACTTCAGCTATTACAAATCAGCAGTTTATCTAACTACAATTGAAGAAATCTGTTTCTCTGTGCACCATAATTACTCAACAACTGGCCATTGTACTAAGTTGACAATTGCCAGATATATTAGTCAATATTAGGTTGGAAGTTGTTTTTGAATCAACAGTTCACAAATGTAATAAAAACAAATTCAAATTTACTGATCACAGATCTTAGTGTTTTCTATACATTCTGCCTTGACTTCCGCTCTGCGGAATTATCAGAATTTAGTTATGAAATATTTAAATTGGCAACACTGAAGAGAAGTAAACAAAATACTTTGAAGCAGTGGTTTTGTACAACTGATGGAAAACTATTTTACCTGACAATTACTGCAGGCTCCTCCACACACCAAGAAGTCTTACCCCCTTCCAAACATAGACTTTTGCAACAAGTGCCTTAGTTTCACTTGCAATAAATTTCAATGAATGAAAAACTAGTCTTTCAATGGTAACAAACTACAACAAACAAAAACAAATGACCTGCTGCAGTGATTTCGAAACTTTGAAAATTCAAGGACCTTTTTTACGAAGGAAATCTTCTAGTAGGCCCTGAATTCCAGCATTTTGTCTAAGACAAATAATATTCATTTAAAATGGATCACATTTATTTAAATTTTGATATATGGTACAGGTCTGTGTGCAATAATTGTCTTTGATAGTTGTGTTATGGACAATGTTTCTCTGCTACAAGATTCACAATATCATATTCAAAGAATACTGCTGCCCCCCCCCCAGTGGTCTTTGGACTCCAGTTTCAAAACCACTGACTGACAAAACTACTGCAAAGGCTCCCATAGGTGTACTAAATTATGTTTTGGTTGACTGTTCAGAGTAAAAAATGAAAGATCCTCTGCCAAATCCATGATGTCATCAAATATTTTTGTTTATCACTTTGGATAAGATAATGGAAATGTCGTGAAGTCTGCGCCATGCTGTAAACATATGTGATATAAGTGTTCTTGTCCTACTATACACACAAATATAAAACATTTCTTTTATTACTCTATTTGGTAACTGAAAAGTTAGTCTTAATTTTTACTTAAAAAACCAATCTTTCTTTTTAACATAATCTATATTGAACCTAATTACTATTTAATTCACCATCTTCTACCATCTGTCATGTAACTTCATAATTCCATCCTCCCAGGACCTTTTATCCCTCTCTGCAAAAAAGCTGCATGTAGATGCCTTTTGTAGTCTTCAGGGACTTGAAATTTTTTTTCATTTAAAAGTATTTTATAAAGACTAGAATAAATGGTAATCTGAAAGTGCAAGAATATATTTTCTTTGCTTGCTCTTTGCTTAACCTCTATTTTTAAAAATTTTTTTTCTTTCCCCTACAAGGAAACTTGTTTGGGCAGATTGCTTCTTTTAAAAATTTTTTTCTAAATACATAAATTAGTGTGTGGCTATGTGATTTGACATCACAAAAATCTTCATCACCCACACATGCATATGGCAAGCCACAACTATTGTCTTTTTTTACTCCTCATTGTTTTAAATCACTTTTATATATTAACCTAGTTTGTATAACAACACTAGCAAATTTTTTAATGTTCATTGCAGTTCACATAGTCCGCTCAAATGGTGTAAGGGTTAGTATGTCTGTCTCCCTCGCAGAAAGTCCTTGGTTTGATTTCTGGAATAAATGAAGAGTAGGACAAATTTCCCTGTGCACTGTCACTAATTGACTTTAATCTGTGATTAGTGGACTTGCATCCTACCAAGGGGTTGGTCATAAGAACTTGTATGTGTAAGGTCCTGGTCTTGACCAGACGTGAAACTTGCAAGGATTACTTGCAACAGAGACCATTCATACTCTATTTGGAATGTCTCTTAAGAGACAAAGTATTTGGATTTGTTACTTGATATTCCTTTTTTAATTATTGTAATCCAGGTGATACTACAACTAGATATGTCTGACTCAAAGGGTCAAAACTTGGCATTATTTTTTATTTTGGTGATGTGTCAACTGACTTCCCTGTTGTTTGTACCGATTTCTAAATGTTTATTCCAACCTTGCTATTTGCTGCCCTGATAGTCAGAATAGCCAGTATTATAAACTGGACATTTTGCTACAAATGGCAGCAAAGATTTCGGTTTTTACCATATTTAAAGTGAAAAATCCAAAAGTTCCGGATTGTCATTGAATACCTCTGCCAACAAATTTGGAGAGGTATGTATATTAAGTTATGTCTTTCCGTCTGCCAACAAGATATCTCCAAAAGTGCTCTATGAAATTGAATAAAATTTTGTGGAAAAGTGGACAATAGGCTGCAGAAGTGATTTAATTTTTGGGCACTTCTGTGTACAATTATCTCCCCAATATTGCAGTTATACATCCACACAACATGATATTGCCAAAAGTTCATTTGTCTACCCAAAATCTCTAAAAGTTCTCAATAAATTTCAATAACATTTTGTGGAAGGGTGTGCAATAGAAGTGATTAAATTTGAGGGCAGATCAAAGCACAATTATGTCCCCTAACAATGGCATTGGTAGAATCATGGACTTTCTAGTTGTTTGTAATTGTACTGTACTGCCTAAAAGAAAGAATTATTTAAAGTATCTATTTGCTTTTAATAGAATTTCTGAATATAATCTCTTTTGTTCTGTTTTTCAATCAGTCAAGCAACAAAGGAGTTGAAATTCCAGCCACGTGTATATCAGCACTATTTTCAAACATACAATGTCATTGTATTATACACAATTGCTTATAGAGAGAAAAGTAGGGAAAGCAACCAATATAGAGAGGCAGTAACTAGCAAAGTCAAGAGCTATATCACCTGTTTTAGAAATGGATGAGAATGAGCAATTCATTTTCAATTGTGTTGCCTATGTAATGCTTTTCGCACTAAATTCTGCACGTTTGTTTTGACAGTGCAAAAAAGCTCTAAATTAGCGTGGATGTGCTTTCACATTTGGGCCATTTTAAGGATTGACATCAGGGTTTATTTTAGGGGGTTTTTTTTGTTTTTTTTAGGTTTTTCTTTATTTTTTTTTTTCCTCAGTTTGACTGCCAAAAACTGCTAAATTATCGGAAAAATATTTTGAGTTGGCAACACTGACACTCAACTACTAAATAATTTTTAGTTCTTTGGCTGTACATAAAACAATTTTTTTTTCCTCCTGATCTAACCAAAGTTAACAGTTTATAAAAGTTGTATATCTCAGTAAGGCATATTGTTTCTACCTAATTTATTATTTATATTATACAGTAAACCTTCATTTTAACGAACTTGTGGACCTGTCCAGACTGACTTTGGATTTACCGGACAAAGTTCAATAGATGCGAGAACCGATCACGTACATGCCAATACTGATGGGATACGTTTGTGAGAAGGAACTCTTGCTTGTGTGAATGTGTGGTTACAATTTAGTCTCCTTGGACACTTGTTTGTGTCAACACATTTTTTTTTTTTTTTTTTTTTTTTTTTTTTTTGTCTTATTGGGTTGTATTTCTTGCATGCAGTTCTGAATATTTTTATATTTTATAGAACTGTACATAATATTAGTCATTTGTGCAAAGAGGTCAAGTAGAAAATAGAATGAGGGGAACCACACTGTCTATGGATTGACCGAACAATGTAAGGTAAGGTCAAAAATAGAACAAGAGGCCACCTGATCTGCCTTAGGATTTACTGAATGATGTTCATTAAATGTTGCAAAATACCAAAATTACCACTTACTGAACTAGGGTCAACCATCGTGTATAACAAACCTTCAGCTTTAACAACCACTTGCTCCTCTCAAAAGTTTGTTATAACAAGGATTTACTAAAATTCATTGACACATGAAAAATTGAATTGTATTTTTTTCCTTTAAAGATTTCAGTTTTGAATTCTGCTAATGACAGGCTGCTTATCATACACACAGTTTCAAAAACTAATCCCACAAATTTACTTGAATGTACCTGAATTATATTTCCAAACACAAATCTCAGTATAGAACCCTCAACAACACGGGTCATAATATTTGCATGTATGTGTAACTGATTACACTATCAGACAAAACTGTCAAGAAAGTTGCCAATATAGGTAGATTCAGTTTTCACTCCATTCTACCTATGTATATAATCTGGAGTGTTGGCACCAATCAACCTATACAGCTGAAAATCTGCATTAGTACTCCACTCGACCCCTTTTGAAAACATTTTTTGTTTGTTTGGGGTTTTTTGTTTTTTAAAGATAGATAAACATTTTCATTGTTCTTTTAACTGAAAATTTTTTTAATTTGATCTTAGTATCCTGAGAGAAAAGTCGACAGTCAATTGGTATACAAATATATGACCTTGTAGGTGATGCTGAGCAGTGTGGAGCAGCCTGCAGTATTTGTCATGTAAAATAATTTTCCATCAGTTGTGCGAAACCACCGCTTGCCAATTTAGATATTTCATATCTAAACATAGATAATTGTACTGAGTGGAAGTCAAGGAAGAAACATGAAGAAAAACTTTCTGTAATTTTTTTTCATTTATTTTTATTAGGTTTTTTGTCAAGTGTTGATGCAAAAAACTTGAAACCCGACGTTGTACTGTCTTGTACACTGACTAATATATCTGGCAAGTGTCAACTTCATGCAAAGGCCAGTTGTCGAGTAATCATGGTGCACTTCTTGAATGATGGTTCAATGTTCATGCAATTATTTTGGAGGCTACTAGATCCACAGTTCAATGGCTAGGATTATATATTTCCATATTGTTAAACCCTGACAAAGATATTGTGTCAAACTTGTAACCTTGTACACCAAACTAGATGAACGCAAGGTGAAATCTCATTGTGGTAACAATGATTAGACTATTATTGACATCTTGATGTTATGATAAATAGGAACACCTATAAATTGACCATGCAAACTTGTATCTAAAAAATTTCCTTGTCTTTATCAATGGATTTATTCATTCCCTCTTGATATACGCAGTATGTCTGGAAACCATCCAGCCGTTTTCTAATCTAGAGAACTTGTTGCACAGCCTTTAATGTAACTTAGCAACCAATCAGAGGGGACCTTACCGCACATGTAAATTGACACTGCCATGGGGTTTCTCAGTTGCTATTGGGTAAGTTTGTGTACTGTATGTCTGTCACATCTGCAATGACCCAGCATGTCATTTTTCCCATCTTGTGCCGTTTTTTGTTTTGTTTTTACAAAACATCACTTCATTCGGGTCTGTTAGCCCCTCATAGTCTAGATTTGGCTCCCTGCAACTTCTGGTTTTTCCTGAAGAGATGTTGGACCATGGATGAGATTAAGGTGAACACAAGGTGAGGCAGCTGATAGCGATCCAGAAAGTGGGCTTTGCAGACTGTTTTGAAAAGTGGAAGAGATAATTATGTCAGGAATATTTTGAAGGAGATGAAGGTACCACTGCTCTAGGTATTCAATCTGTACATGGAATGGCTGGATACTCTCAGGGCAGACCCCCCCCCCCATACTTGGCTCATACAATATTGTACCTTAGTTTATTGTTGAATGTAAAAGCAATTTCAATATGATGTATAGAAAGGTTTTTAGTTGGTGCCTTGCGGTGTACTCATGTAAATTTTCAAGGTTATAGACCCAGAAACACACATACACGCACTTGACGGGAAAAGATCTGTAGCCCATCTGGCTGGCCGGTAAACCATTTGTGGGGCTATGGTGATTTGATGCAGATGTATTTGAAATTTTTTTTTGATAGAAAAGAAACACACTTGTATTCAAGGCTGTAATGCAAGTGGTAAAAATATCTACTTGTATTTCTGTGGAGTTAGTGAGGGAATGTGAAGAAACGGCCCTAATTTCAAGACTTGATAGTTCACTCCTTCAAAGCTGTTGATACTGTAAATGAATGTTTACATCTTAACAATTTGATCTCAGATTTTATTGAATGTTTAAATGAAAGAGTCCATTGTTTTTTGCTTCAAATAGTGGGTAGGAGATATTTTCATCAGTAAAATTGTCACCTTTAGGTGGAAGAGTCCAATGGTCTGTAGAGAAGCAAAAGGAAAAGGTCATACTGTTCATTATAGATTTCAGTCACTAAATAACATAATTATTTCACTTTGCTTGTTTTTTTTCTATTTATAATTTTCATTCAAGTCAATAAATTGACTTTTTTTTTCACCTGCCGTCAAATCACAAACTGTTACCTGTAAAGAATGTCAGTGTCATGTGTCCAGATGTTTTTTTTAAAAGGTGTTGCTTTTTAGTTTTCATTTAAGGCTGACAGTGAGAGTAAATCAAGGGTGAAGCTTGTTAAAGTTTCTCACCTCTGTTCAATTTATTCATCTCATTTAAATCCATAATTTTTTCTTTTGATACTTCCTTGTATGTGTAGTGATAGTATGTATTCTGGCAGTTGCTCACTCATACCAGATTCCACATTAGCAACACTTACTATGCCTTTCAGGTTTATTTAGGTAAGTCAAAATCTTAATGATGGAAAAAGCCTCTATTTTACAGATATTTTCAACATAATCTCCTTCCCTCTCATTGCACTTAAGACAGTAATGAAGACAAGTCACATAGATTGAACTTTATGCAGTGAAAATTTCAGATCAAAATCCAGCAGATAACTACATCTGGCTACAAACATTGATTAACCCTTGTACAAGTCATATGAATACTTATTCAATATCTATCACACTAGGTGTCAGAAAAAATGTTTTTTAAGCAAAATTTTCCTTGTCATGTGACCTGCATGATTTCTCTTGACAATAAAATGAATCCCTTATATAAAAGAAAAAGCTATCCCAAAGTAGTAAACATCTTGAAAAAAAAAACATAACCTATGTATAGTTTGTTTTTTGTTTTTTAATTTAATATTTGGTGCTCTCCACCCTTTTTATACAAATGAGAATTCACATAGGGGTTTTTATATTTGTGTGTGTGTGTGTTTCTATTTTCATCATATTGGTGAACATAAATTTAAAAGATATTCATGTAAGAATTATACTGTGAACATTCCTGGTTCTAAAGTGGCTTCATATTTTATTTCCCACCCCCAAGTTGGAGTTGACTTCTCCCATAACAAGAACAAGGACAAGGACAATCCATACCAAATTTTGGTATAAACTCAATATTTGTCTACCATGTCACATTAAACCAAACCTGTCTATAAAATTAACATTTTGATTTGGAATCCTGATCATGTGATTTGAAGGTGGCTCTCTTACCAACTGAGCAAAACTGAGAAGTTTTCTATACCTATGAAATCATATCATATATATATAATAGAAGTTGCTGTAATCATCTTCAGTTTGAATAGATGGCCTATTATCCTTATGCGTTTCAAGAAACATTACAGTAAGTCATGAATAATGTTGACACTTCCTTGCTAGCCTCTTATATGGTTGACACACAACAAACATAAGCAAAAGAACTTACCTTGAATATTTCATTAGTTAATGAGACTAATAGGTAGAGTATCAGAGAAAGAACTGCCTAAATATTAATGTACAAAGCATACACTATAGTACCTACTTGTATGCACACAAGCATTTTTATTCTTACCCTTATCTGCTTCTGCCCACACACAGTGACTGTATTTTCTGTAGAAGAAAAATGTACATGAACCATTCACTTGAAAGAAGTTGAAAGGATGTATGCATCAAACTTGCACACACCTCAAAATATGATATTTCTATCATCTGTAAGCCTTCATACGTGTGGTATATGTGCTCACATACTTTTCTTTTTTTCTCCTGCTCGAATACATGCTTTCACTTGCATATCGATATAAGCACATTTCTCAAATTGTTTTTGCCTTTATCTCTTTGTTGTTCCTTCACCACCACCCTCCTAATTTGTCTTTTGTTCCCCTGCATTTTTTCTTTTATTTTTTACTTATTTTAAGAAGATTTGAGTTCTCCATACCTTTGGCTGTTCCAAGTGCTGTTTAACATGCCGAAGGGATTGGACAGAAGGAACCACTGAGAAGCTGAACTTCTCTTTATTCTTATTTTTTCCCCATTTTATCTCCAATTACTGCACATAATATCCAACAAGTGGAAGCTAATCAGAGAATGAAAAAGTACTGGGAGAAAATTACTAGATTGATGGGAGTGGAGACTGGATTAGTAAATAAGGTGCAGAGTAGAGTGAAAAAATGTTTGGGTTTTTTTTTTTTTTTTTTCCCTCTCTCTTGCTGGCACCATTCTTGAATGGAATGCTTTGTTTGTGACTTTTATTTTACTTGGAAAGTAAGGTTATTTGGCGGTATGAAGGGAGAATTTACCTAGGCACCGTTTTATAAGTTTGGTAAAATAGAAGTTGACTGAGTGATTGTAATGCTAGAATACCACAGTTTAAACGAAACAAATTACTTTTATTTCCTTCAAACAATGGAAAATACAGGTTTTAGAAAGGTCTTGATAAGTGAGATGTTTTATGAATCTTTTTAGAGTCCATAGGCAAGTGTAGGTATAATAAAGTATAATAGTGATGTTGTAGTAATGTCTTCAAGTGTGTGTAAAGTGAAATTGTATTAAGTTATTCACCAGATTGGGCTGAGTGGTTTTAAGGAAGACTAATTAGCACTTCTGGTCAAGATTGGCATGTGAGGAAAATAAGAACACTGAAGAACGTATGATATATATAATGGATTTCTTTAAATTAAATGAGAAGGGTGATGCACAAGCACACCTCTCTCTACGTACCCAATCATAAATTCTTAAATGATTTTTCTCAAAACTGACACTCCATGTACTTGCTCACTCTTGGAGTCACCTGAGACAAATGGAAAGTAAGGGTGCAGTCTAGCATTATAACCTACATCGTAAATAGAACCCCTCCTTATAAAACCTTGGAATATTTCCTTTCTCAAACTGATAAATTTCCCAAAGATCTGAAAGGAAAATAGATTGAAAACACATGTAATTGGAAGAAAACCAATTAGGATTCTCCATTTGATCCACTTATTGTTTTACCTCATTTTTTAAACACTGGTGCATTGTTGCTTTCATTGATTTCTTTAATAAAAGTATTTTCTCATCATGTGAGCACAAACAGTGACCCTGAAGAAATAGATAATTCTTTTTTTTTTTTTTTCCCCCAAATGCAGCCTAAAAGTGTGGAATTTCTTTGGTTTACTTGTAAAATACTATTTAAGATTGCGATCAACCATCACACTTAAATATTTCTAAAAATCCAGCTGAGGTTGATTGTGATCTAATCAAAGATTGAGAATAATCAATGTTATACAATGCAGGAGATTGCCAATCTACTCGAAATATCCAAATCAAGCATGGAAAATCATTTGCACTGGCTTGGTTATGTTAGTCACTCTAATGTGTAGCTTCCTCATAAGTTAAGCAGAAGAAAAAAATACAGGACAGTATTTCAGTGTGCAATTCATTGTTCCATTTTTATTTTTAGATTGACTGGCAATGAAAAGTTAATAATTTGCCAACAATATGGAGTAGCTAGAGATTATAGGGCAAGCTAAATGAACCACCTCCAAAGGAGGTAATGGTGAAATTGCAAAGGAGTCTTCTACTGTGAATTCCTTCCGGAGAACCAAACAATTCATTTAAACAAGTACTGCTTCTGATTAGGCTAACTGAAGACAGCAATCAATGAAGAGCGGGCGGAATTAGTAAAGAGAAAGGAATGTAATATTACATCAGGATAATGCTAGACTCCATTATCCTTTGGCAACCTCGCGAAAATTGTTATAGCTTAGGTGGGAAGTTTTCACTCCTCCACTGTATTTACCAGGTATTGCACCTTAGGATTACTATTTATTCTAGTCTTTACAGAATTGTCTTCCTAAAAAAAAAAAATTAACTCCTGGAAGACTGCAAAAGAGCAACTCTTTGCCGAGAAATTCAAAATGTTCTGGATGGATGGAATTATGAAGTTGCCTGATAAATGACAGAAGATATTGAAACAAACAGTGAATATGTTGTTCAATGAATTTTAATCGTTGAAAATTTTAAAAAATTGTCTTTTAAATTTTATTTAATAAACAAAGAACCTTTAGGGTAACCAAGTATGAAATTAATTATAATAGGAAACTTTTTTTTATCATGTAATGTGTTTATAAATTTAGATTCCCCAATATGGTGCTGACCAACTGACTAATTTTTAACTGACTAAACATGGTCAGTAGAAAATCACTCCAGCATTACTAATTGATTCACCTTAATTATTTATTTTATTTTATTTTATTTTATTTATTTATTTATTTATTTATTTTTTTTTTTTTTTTTTTTTTTTTTTGGACAATGAACACTGTTTAATTATTTTTTTTCTTTTCTCTTAATCTTTAGTGTCTCCTCTTATATGTAGAATGCACATGCACACTTTTAAAGAGATGTTATTTGCAAATATTTGGGATATTATTTATTTTTATTTTTTTTTCTGTTCATGGAAAACGGGGGGGGGGAACAAGATAATGTATGTTGTATTTATATTTATAAATGAATAGATTCAGAAGAGAAAAAAAAATTGTTGAATGCATTTGTTCAGTTTTCAGCAATTGACAGAAATAACAAATTCAATTTTCCTTGTATATCGAGAATTCCATTGTAGATTTAGACTTATTCAATAATTGATTTATATCTGTTTGGGATGAATTTAAATATTATCCCTTGTCTTTTTGACAATGGTCACTGGTAAATTAGTGAAATCCAATGACACTAGTACAGGTATCCCAATTTTACAAAAAACCAAAAGCTACCATTGGGACTCTCTGTGATCATTTGTATTTTATCTCGATTTATCTTGTGTGTCCTAAAGTATCAAGTGCTTAAGTTATGCTTAGCATAAAACTGACAGATTTAATGAATTCTTTTTTTTAGGAACGCTCAAAAATGTTTTTCATATGAATTAATGGTAATTGCTTCTTCACTTTACACTACTCTGGTTCATGAAAGGTTTCATAGGGACGCTGTACTTTTGGTTAGCAGTGGGGGGATGTACTGGTTTTGTCTCGGTCCAGAATGCTAGCCTAATGACCTCGCAACTATGAAACAAATACAATCCTTAGCTTACATATGACATTTATCTAACCTCAATTTGTCTCATTCCTGTGCTTGTTTATAAATGCAGGTTTAGGTTTTGTTACGTTTTGATATTTTCCATTTGATTTATCAAGAGGTAAGAGCTAATTATTGCATTCATGATTTTTTAGAAATATCAATCAATAGAAAAACCAAGAAAAGTGAACTTCTTGGGTGACGAAAAGACTGGCTTCAATGAAAATCCACAGCACATGAAACCATGTTGGCATTCTGTTTGTCCTAACAGTATTTCCGAAAATCCTCAAGTTTCAATCCTTTTTTTAAAAGAATGGGGCAAATCCAGATGGGGGGGGGCTTTTTAATAGTTGTGCGTTCTGGCTGATAAAATAATTGATAAAATACTCTGAGGATGGCATATAAGACCATCTCACCCTGCCTCCCACCTGATCTCCAGGAATTGTAATGACCAGAAGTGTTGACACCAGGTGAGCAAAGCGATGGGTGAAGGAAAGTTGATGAATTTAAAGTACAGCAAATCACAGCTAACTCTAAACAAAACCCTCCTATGAGACAGACATATTTGTATGTGTATTTTGTAGTAATAAAAAAATATTTTACTACATAACCTGTATAGATTTTGATAGACTAGAATTATTTTGTAGAGGAAAATTGTACTTTTTTTTCTCTCCACCTATCTTGGAATCTTGGAGAAATTTTTTTTTCATGTCAATCCACTTTAAACTTTTCTACTCCACTTGCTGTTTTAGGATTTGTATTCACTTAATTTTTTCTTTAATTCTGAATCTAAATGTAGCCACACTTTTTGTTGACTGAAAAAAGTGAAATTATTCATAGACAAAAATTATATATGCCAGCAATTCCTTCTCGCGCGCACACACACACACACACACACAAAATGCACTTAAGCCATTAATGGAGAAAAAAAAATGCTCTTTCATGAATTACCCAAAATAAGTTGGCCCAAATAGTTCATACTTCTGCATTTGTAAGCACTTTCAATTTTAAACCAACTTCAGGATTCATTTTTTACTGGTTAGAGCTGATCTACCTAGAACCAAAATTAAAAACATTAAAGATCCTTTTTACATTCCTAATAGTTTGATTAAACCAGAATAGATTGGAAGATTGCGTATCAGTGAGGTAATCTTAGACTTCATCCAAGTGGCAAAGTAATCAGATACTGCATCCATCTTATGACAGCAATTCATGTATAATATATATATTTTTTTTTTTTTTTTTTTTTTTCTCTCTTATTCCTCTAGAGTATGGGGCCAAAATGCAGTTTAAGTAGCGAGTAGTTTTTTTGTTGTTTGAGCTTTTTGTTTTTGTTTCACAAGTTTGAGTCACTAGCCCCACACCCAAGATGAACTGCCTTACAGTATAAAAGTGCTCCAATCGTCCCAGGTATTTGCCTTTGGGTATAAGGTAAAATGCCTCTGGTAAGGGAATGGAAACAAAAATTTGAGTCTGTCATGCAAGAACAGTCTGACCAATATCTATGTACGTTATTTCTTGTAAAGGTGGAAAAATCTTTACTGGGGAAACTGACAAAGGTCAACTCGAACACAAAATTGGCAAAATAAAAAGGTGGCTGACCCTATTTGGAGAGAGGCAAAGTAGACAGGGAACGCTGTTAGGATCTGAACAAAATCAAGAAAGCTGCCCATCTCAACACGTCGACTTAGTATATGTCAGACAAGTGCAGAGTTCAACCGAATGTGGCTTTCGTTTTGTGGCAATATATAGAAATCCAGGCCTAACAAGTAGGAAAGAATGCTGAAGAATGGGTTGGCCAAAACTTAGTTAACTGCACAAACAACAAGGAGTTCAAACATCCAAAAAACTATTTTGAACTCTAAAATCTGATTATAACCAACATATATCCAATAGAAATGAAAAAAATCTATAGCCAAGATGGCACAGCGCAGGAAAAGTTGCATTTATCTATCTTTTTTTGAAAAGATATAAAGATAAAAATGGCATATCTAGCTGTAATCAGAATTTCATCTTTGTTTTGAAAGTTATTCCTCAGCTCCACCCCTAAACAATACAAGCAAGTATACACGAATACATTTGTCATCTCAACTGTTTCATTATTTCAGATTTATTTCCAAGACTTGACTGTTGTATCAAGACTAAATAAAACTTGAATATATTTTTAGTAAGACCTTATCTTTCCCTGCTTTGTTTTCCCTCTACACAAGTTTAACTGTGAGAAAATCTTTGTATAGTGAGATGCTGTTTTGTATTTTTGTTTTTTTTTGTTCTGTTTTTGTTTTTTCTGGGTTTTTTTTTTTTTTTTTTTGTAGTTGTTTGTCTCTATCCAGAAATATGTTTGTGGAACCAGTGTTCCTTCTTCGTTGACAAAAGGAATGACCTTTCTCATTTATCTGACCTCCACTCCACAAGATTCACTTGTCATTTGGCTACAACTTGCTTTATATTTAGATCTGCCCCTGTGAGTGATGCTAGGATGGAAATTAGTGAAACTGTATGTTTTGCAGTACAAGCTGCTCGTATATTTAGACTTGTCTCTTGGCTATTTTCTCTACCTTGGAATGCGCACTTGCTGGTTCAGCTCAGTATGTTTGAAACGATGGAAGGTTGAATGGTCTGAGGCACATTCTTGGGTTTCAAATTATTTACTATCCAATTTTTTCAAGTTTTTAGAAAAAAAATTTTTTTAATTATATTTTATCATGTATATACACTAATAGTGAAGATGTTTTGAAAGTATTTAGTTCAAGGAAGCCCTGCTTTGTTATTCATTCAGTTATTGTTGGGATAAGGTTGTATGATTATGCCTTACACTTTTATCATGTACAGCGTCTATTATAGTTATCTCTCTTTTCTTTGCAAACCTCAACCAAGCAATTACCTTCATATTTTATAGTGAAAACAATGATATATAGGCGGATGTAGTATTGTTATTTTTTTTTATACATCTTGTGATGTACTTGAACACAACATCAGTGATGTTTTCTCAAGCCATTAGGTATTTTGGGTTTTCAACAATTAGACACCCTCAGCCAAGCAACCCTGTCAGGGTTGATCAAGCCCCAGCTTCTACCCAGGTAGTGCTACCTCGCCCACGTCTCTCCTCTCACAATCAACTTTAAGCAACTTCTGCTGAACTTGATGGCCCTATGCCTACTAGCTATGTTACAGGTAATGCATGAGGACCTGCCTGCGAACCTCCTGCTGTTACATTGCAACTGCATTTACAAGTGTTTCGCATTGCTCAGCTGAAGTCTCTGCAAACAAGACTCTAGGGAGAGACGTCAAAAGAAACTACAAAATTCATTGTTTGAGGGTAGATAGAAAATGGTTTTATTCTTTTAAGAGTGGTGGCAATGTCTTAACAGAACTTGATACAAAACTGCATTACTCAAATCGAAAATATGTTGGATCTTGAAATATACAATTGCAAGTAGTTGTTATTGACTATTTAGTATTGTAAAAGCGGGCATCTTCCTACTCTTGATACTAATCAAGCTTGCATTCTCTTTTTCTCTTTTCTAAAACTGCATCTCACCTGCTCGCACCTCTCTCTACTGATGCTTGAGTAATCTTCTCCCAGCTCAATGCACCTTTTACCTCTTCCTCTCATTGGCCTCAATGTGATTCTCGCAGGGTATGGTGAGTTCCAAAAGAATTATCCTCTTAGAGGATCCGTAGATCAGCATGACATTTGGCCTTAGCATTGTGGTGGGAATAGTTTCTGAGAACTTTGATTGCTTCCTCTGGTCAAAATTCAGCTCCCAGTCTTGTACCATTGCTATCATGCCTGGGGAAATGGTATTGGCAATTGATATTAGCTTCTCCCTAGTCCTGATAAAGATGATCTTCTTTGGGTGGTACTTGCAGTGGTTAATCCCTCTACAGATGGCGTCTGCTACATCCTTCAGGACTTGGTCATAGCACCAGCAGTAGTGCCCCTTCACCCATCAGTTAGGAATGTACTCCAGAGTCCTTCTATTCAGGTTCTTTTTCCTCTGAATTGATCTTCTCAATACTCTCAAGTTCCTTTATTGACAAACAATGACAATTTTCTTTTCTCAGTCTTATTAATCATCTCTGTCTACAAAGTTTGAGAGGCATACGCATTCAGTTGTGTCCTGCCTGTCCACACAATATCTCAAAGTACTCTATGAATTTCAATGAAATTTTGTGGAAAGTAAGATTAAGAAGTTGTTACATTTGGGGGGGACTAATCTTTTTTTTTCCTTTTTTTTTTCTTTTCAATAATCATGTTGAGAATAAGAACATAACTGTCAAGATAGAAGATGCAAAACTCGGCAAGGTAGACCACTACATCTACCTAGGACAACGAATCTCCATGAGACCCTCTAAAGAGGAGGAAATCAAGCAAAGAATCACACTAGGATGGTAAGCCTTTGGCAGAGTAAGCTCAACCTTCAAGAACCAGATGATCCCAATAATCCTAAAAAGAAGAGTATACAACCAATGCATTCTCCCAATAGTCAATTATCGAGCTGGAACATGAAACCTAACCAAGAGGCAAACCTGCAAACTGAGAAGTATGCAACGTGCGCATGAGAGAATCATCCTCAACCTTACATGGAGAATCGCAAGACAGCACAGTATATAAGGAAGAAAACGAGTGTCCATGACATCATAGAAACTATTTAAAAAACTCAAATGGCAATGGGCAGGCCATATTGCAAGAATAAAAGACAACCGATGGACATCACTCACGTCTCACAATATGGATCCCCAGAGATCACATAAGAAACCAAGGCTGACATAACACAAGATGAAGAGATGAACTGACAGATTCAGGAAATATTGGCTAAGTGATGCCCATGATAGAGAATTGTGGCGAATCCTGGGGAAGATCTATGTCAAACGACAGACGTTAAAAGACTGATGATTCCAGGATAGGGAGGATCCTACATTTATGTATATACTCATGATTGTCCAAAGGATATTTTCAAAAGTTTTCAATAAATTGAGTAGAAATTTTGTGGAAGGGTAGACAATAGACTATGGAAAGTGATAAGATTTTGAGGGTGGATCTAAGTAAAATTACTTCCCCTTGATAATTTCTCTGGCAGAGATATGCTTTCTCTGACTGCTTTCTAGTTTCTTATATAATTATCCAAGAATTTCATGAATTTCAAAATTATCATTCAGAATAACTTGAGTGGTGCCCATTCCAAAGGTGCATGATTGGAAGGGGCCTAACTGTATGGTGTACAAAGCAACCTACCATTATAGTAAGGTAACCTTTTTATCCGTTTTTTAAAAAAAACAAAAAACTATGATTTTGAAGTATTTTGGTCACTCTTATTCAATGTTGCCAATTTAAATATTTTAGATCAATTTATTTAGACATTTCAACTCTATAATTTTGTAAAAGGAAATCTATAATCTAATTTTATGTATATTTTAGATTTCTAGTGGACCAATGATAAAAAAAAAACCACCAAACTTGACACTGCACTCCCTTGTGTGCTGGCTAATATATTTGGCAAATGTCATTCAATTTCATTCAATGGCCAGTAGTCTAGTAACCGCATTGTATAAGCACACACTGACACACAGATTTCTTCATTGTAATTAGATATAAGTCAAGGAATCTTTATGCTCATATAATGAATTTTTGAATTTCTCTGGTAGAGTAAATATATTCTGAACATATCAATTCTTTCGTGACTTCAAATTCTGACACTACAGTTGTTCAGTTATTGACTGAGGATGTATAGTAATTATTTTTATACATGATATTTGCATTAATATGGCTTTTTATATTCTGATGCTCCATTGACATTTTTTATCTTTCTATCACTCTTCTTTTTTTTTTTTCTTCTCCCAAGCACTCTTCCTATGATGAATGGGATTCGGAAAAGCCACCTTCAAAATAATCATTTGATAAAATAAATTTTTAAAAAATAAACAAATAAAACAATTAGAAGTAGGTGGATCTTATTTCGACTGATCTAATTCACTTTGGTCCTCTTTGGCCTATCTCCCTTTACACCCACTGCCCTGGGTGTCTGAAAATATTAGTCTTGTCAGCAAGTTGTCTGTCACTAGTTTGAGTCGCTGGCTGCTAACAGATGACGTTCGCTTCAGGCTATTTACACTTAAGCACAGACTACTGAACGAACCTCTATATTATAGTTCACACAAGTGTAATACTGGCATTTTATCAGAAATGAGCATTCCTGATCACACCCTTTTTGAACTGCACTGCACTGGCTAAGGACTACCTGATTAAGTACAAGGCATGCACTCAACATTTCTCCACACTATTATACACTGATTTACTTCGGCTAGTATCCTCATCTTGGTTGTTATAATCAAGTTTTGGCCATTGTATTCTCCGATCTTCTCCATGTGTTTGTTATGGTCAGTAACCAGAGAACTTTAAACTGAACCCTCTATTCAATTCACTGGAGGGATAGATTGTTCTCATTCCTCTGCTCATGTCTGAGAATGTCTCATATTCGTTAATTATCTGAAATTCGGTGGACTTAAGACAATCTATCCCTCATGGATTGAATGAAAGGTTTTGTTCAAAATTCCCAGAATATTACCAACTACGACAGAAACCTTAAGAAGGGAGGGTACTATGACCAAAACGTGACTATAAAAATGCAGATGAGAACACTAGTTCAAGTAGCGTTATTATTCATGTATAATGTACATTTGTGTAAGAAAAAAATATATCGTGTATAGTATGCACTGTCTTTTCAGAATTCATGGCTGCCAAATTTAATTTTTGTTCAACTTATATGGTTTGTATCAACTGAAAATAAGATATTGTATAATTTACATTGGGGGTGGGGGGGATAACGTTCAGTTTACGTGTATGATGTGCATCCCTAAGTTTTAGGTTTGAAAATCTGAAAAAGATTTGCATTATACACAAATAATTATGGCAAATCAGTATACAATAATGATTCTCATCTCAGAAATTCAGTTAAAAAGGTTCTCCAGTTAGAATAATCGGCATGTTTTTGTTAGCCTCAATGCAGGAAGCTGCAGGGCGGTACCATGGGTCACTGACACAACATTTAGAAACATGAATATCTTTTCTCACACGAACGAATATGCAAAAAAAAAAAAAGCTCATAGTTTGCATACTGCCGCCTTTCATTAGTGAAGTCATCATATGCATCGACATGGTTTTCTCAAGTGCAAATTATTTGAGCTACTATTAACTTCAGAAGTGGGTAATTGACATAACATGGAAATTTTGAAAACTTGAGGTGCACAGTTACAGGTCATCTCTGTGAAACTATCTAGAATTTAAGTTTCAAATGCATACTGCAGTTTCATTATAAGGCAAAGTGCTGAGCCATGTTATTCAATTTTTGAAAAGTGGTCATCAGATGAAACTAGTTTTCTAGGTTAAGAGGTTGGTTCATTACAATCTTCATGAGCCAATCCCCACAATGTTTAGTGTTAACATTATTAAAAGGCACTTGTAAATTAACTATGTGATCTCATGAGCTGTTTGTTGGTCTTAACCTACCATTTTGTTAATAGATGAGAAGGATCATTAACCTTCATGAGTTTCACTTTTTAGACCTCTTGCTCCTTCCTCAAATTGTGAATCACCAAACCTGGCCTTTCTACGTTGTCCAAAGATATCACTTTATACATATATGAGAGAGAGAGAGAGATCTGCAAAAGTTTCAAGCATCTTTTGTGTCAAAACCCTTTATTCATATGAATAATTCATAACATTTAGTCTTAGTATTTCCCTTGGCTTTCTATGACTTTGCACAACTTCTCGGGTGAATAGTGTGTGCCATCATAAAAGAACGTTTCCATTTTTGATTCAAGGAATTTTTACATTGTTCAACTTGTTGAAACTGCTGACCATATAAGGAGTGTTATATAGAACCAAACAAATGAGTCTAAAGGTGAAAGGCCTGGAGAATACATTGCATGTGGAAGAATTTCTAATTCCAGCTCTAGTAGTTTACTGCATTGTCACGCATCAGAATCATCAGTCAGTTTCTTTGTCCAGAAAAATGACCCTGGTCTTCCAATGCATTATCAAGTGTACCAATCAGTCATTGTAGCATTGTACAGTGAATTAGTGTCCTGGTTCCAGCAATCATATTTGTATAAGCAGGTCTATCAGACTTGTAGCATCATTGGCAGCTATCAACCCCCTCTCCCTTTCTTCCCTCTTATTGAACTACCTTTCTTTTCTTCCTTCTCCCTTCCTACCATGTTTGTCACATAGCATCAGTAGCAGCTGTCAGCTATGCTTGTTGTATACTTATGTGAACTGTCGGTGGAGCAACAGGTTATGGACTAGTTAGAAATAAATGACTCCCTTTGTATCCACCTTAAAGGAGAAAAGAGTTTTTTTTGGGGGGGGGGTAATCTGGTTGATTCCATTTAGGTTCAGATGTTGAAGACTGTCTTGGATCTAGCCCTGAAAGTCTACATTTTTTTTATTCCGTTCTATTGGATAAATCCATTTTTTTTCGTTGCCTGTGGCTATTTTGTATAAATGACATGTGGTTGACATGGTGGTAATCTCAGCTTTGACGTACATGAACCTAGAGTGTTTAACCAGAATAGAAAGGCTTCAAAAGTCACAAAGGCTCTAGGAATTTTTTTTCATTTTTTTTTCTTATTTTATTATAATGGAAAAATTTTAATTGAACAACATTCATCAGATATTAATGCAACTACAAAATTAAATGCATGTCTTCTTTCATACATCAGTTTTCGGCATGTCAGATGCACTGTTTCCATTGTACCGTGATGAGTTTATGGTCAGCAATTTGACAAAGAACGAATTAATTGTTTAATTTGATTATTGTATTAATTTCTGATGAATAATTTGTATAATTATACTATTTAATGAGAAGAATTATACTTTCAAAGAGCTTTTGTATGACTTTTAGTGCCTCTCTATGCTGGTTAAACATCATAGGTTTATGTACATCAAAGTAAAAATTATGCTCGTGCCTGACAAGTAACAAAGACAGACAAAGGTTTAAATCCTGACTATAAGTTTATATGGAACACATTTCCCTCGACTTCTGTATGTTTCTTGAGGCTTGTAAACTATGTACTGCAGTTGACTGATCGCATAAGCAATGAAAAGTGTGAAATTCAGACACTGTTAAGATTTCACTAACATTATGCAAAAGATGGTGCTGTGAACTACTGCATTTGCTATATAATGGTTGCAGGAATTATTTCCTACAATTATCTCTATAGCTGTAAATGTAAATTTGTATCCATGTAAATCAACCGAATTGACCCAAATTGGCAGATGTTTTTATTGGGTTAGCAGATTGATAAAGAGTTGGTTCTATTGGAGATTGGGTATGCAGAAACTCGGGAGGTTGTAGTTATGTACAAAAATATTGTACTTTGTAATGTACCTAAAAAGTACTTTGTCTTCAACTTGACTATCTTTAAATATAGTTGCCCCTTTTAGCATTGAATTGCATACATTTCTAAAATCTGTGAGGTATTGTATTGTAAGTATGAATTTGGCTATCAAACACTTGAATCCAGGTCAAAAGGCAAAAAAAATTTTTTTTTTTTTTAAACAATTAGTAGATGCAAGATCGAAAGTTCCTGTTGAAATTCAGTTTAGTGATCTTTTTTTGAAATAAAATTAAGTCAGCTTATTAGAATAATTAGCCGATTTAATTTCATTTTAAATGAAAACTATGTTGTATAATTATACTTTTTTCAATTTAGAATTATACTTAGAGACTCTGCCTAAGTTCCATGTTGAAGCAAAGATTAACTCATATCAGTTACTTTGGTTGAAAAAAATTCTAAAATATAACTTATTTCATCACGAAAGTATTTTTTTTTTTATTACTATAGATTTCTTAAAAAAATTAACTTTCACTTATTCTATTCATATACATATGGTACAAAATGAGAATAAAATCACAAAACTAATTCATTTAAATTTACTAAAAATGACTACTTAATTAAATTACTTGGTGCAGATTCAGTCAGAATATACATAGCACAATTAACTGATGCCTTTTGACCAAAAAACATTGTAACTTGTAGTAGTCTGCACAATAGTGCTTGCATTTTGCTTAATGTTTCATGGACTGATGCCTTTCAATCGGTCACCCTACACTCACCTGATATGTCTTTTTGTTCTATTTTTTCATGTGAGGTAAATAGGAAGAACAATATCTCCGTTAAAATGTATACAAAACTATTATATTTATTATGTTTGTTTTTTAAAATTGTATTAGTAACTATATATAGCATAATTTTGTACTTTACTAGTTTTCACTAATGGTTAAATATACTGTCAGTAGTTGGTGTAAAGTGTAAAAGACTTGGTCCTGTTTTGTAGTTTTAATTCTTACCAGTCAGGTTTGTTTATGTGGCCTGTATCTTTCAAGAATATCAGTATTGTATCTTGTCTAGCGTAATATCTGTCAAACCTGACGTGATGCTTAACATCACGTAGAGAGATCACAAAACAGTACAATATATTAGAACAAATAGGTGTCAGGAATATTAACCATTAGGAAACACAAATGGTAATGGGCTGGTAATGTTGCAAGAAAGTCGGACAACTGCTGGACATCCAGACTCACTATGTAGATCCTACACAAAATTGTAGTTGGTAGGAAATAAGATGGTATGACAATCTAGCCAAGTCAGTAACAATGGACTCTTCTACTCAGGTGAAAAACTTTTATTGATTAAAATACCTCTTACCACTATTTAAAACTATGAACACTTCCACTAGAACGAACTTTTTTTCTTTTTTTTTTTCTTGCAATTATTTCATAGAAAGTCAAATATATCCGTGAATTTTTTCACAGTTATTAACTTGTGATTATGATTTAAGTACTGGTTGCCTCCCTACCCATAAGAGTGTTCCCTTCAAGAACCTTTAAGCAAAAATTATGTAAAACGGAAGCAATGATCATTAGTTTATTTGTAAAAAAAATTTTGAGCATTCCCAGATCTCCAACCTTTTACATCTGCCAGTTTCACACAAACTGTAATGCCATTACCTGCTCTCTAAGGCTTTTCTGATACCTTGGGACACTTCTAACTAATAGATACACAAAATAAATTGAAATAAACCACAGATATTCAGACCTAGTTCAAAGCTATTATGTTTTTTGTTGAAAGGCTTATGATTGGATAAATTAAGGATAGGTGCAACACAATCATCTGACTTTCATTTCCCTTTATTTTGCTCTGCACTGTACTATGTACTGAATGTTAACAAAAGCAGTGGCAGGCAATGCAGACGAGTAAAGCTGTGGTCAACTTCCATTCTAGTTTTGCTTACAATTTGGTTGGTTGCTAACTTGTAACTTAATTTCACCTAACATTCAAGCAGCATAAGATATGCTACTTGCCTACGAACTTCATTTGGATATTCGAATCTTGACAGGATTTCTGACTGTTTGCTTTAGCTTGACAGAAATTAACAAAGACAATGGCTTTTTAATGATATTAGAGAGAATGAGAAGACAAAACCAAGTTGGATTAAGAAAGAATTATATCTTAATAAGCAGTCTCCAAATGCTTACAGAACTCTTATTTAAAAGAAAACAAGCCTGAACATTGGGCCATAGATGCATTAGTTCAATCTTCACTGCCTTTAGAAACCCATTCCTTTCAAAACTCCCACCTTCTTAAAAGCCCTTTCCTCTGAAAGAACCTTCATTTAACATAAATGTCGTAAAATAGAATTTCATTCATGCAATTGATGTGTGTATGTATTCTGACATAGGAAAATGGAATTCCGTGTTCTGATGATGTAATAAAATGTCACATACGTGACATCAGATTCATAGTGTAAGAGAATGCTTCGTGGAGGTGATATGAGGCATTTGCTGTGTTAATTTGTCATACTAGCGCATCTAAAAATACTCAAGATTAACCCTTGGAAAAGGAATGAACGCATCTCCCCCCCCCCCCCAAGTATGTTCAAAATGAAAGGGTAGCTTTCAAAAGGAGTGGAATCTCATTTTTAAAATTATCAGTGCACAAGCTGAAAGACTGATTTGATCCAGAATTACACATTGGATCCCCCCCCACCCCACCCCACACACACACTTTTTTTTTTTCTCTTGGCTGCTTTGCATAATTTTATGCCAAGACTTTAACAATTTCTATATTTCAGTTCTTGGCCCATGAGTGAAAATGACCCAATTCTATAAATATTCAGTTGGTTGGTTTATTCTTGTCCTCTAGTACCATAATTGTTTGGCATTTTATCATGTAAGCAGTCCAGTGCTTTTTTATCATTTTGACTGAAGTTGAATAGAGGGATAGTTAATTTATTTACTTACATTTTTTTTTTAAATTGCCATATATTTATATTACAAACATATCCTATTAGTTTGAAAATGATTACATTAAAAAATGAAGAAAGTCATCTGCTGTTATGCTATCAATCTTTTATGTCATAACGGATAAGACTTAACACCTTCAGCACCAACGTATAGAAATTAGTAAGATTTGTAGACCAGGAATAGAACTGGTAAGGATTTCCCAGTGACTAAATAGCATTGCTGGAAAGCAGGTATTAATTACAACAGTGTAGGGAGGACAAAATGAAGACAAGACTGAGCAAGAATTTCAAAAAGGGGACGTTGATTAACATTGTCTGGCACTTAACAGGTAAATTAACAAAAATGTCAATTAACGTCTTTTGGTGCTGCATTTATTAAAACAAAACTGCTCGCCACTTTTCGCATCTAACTTTCAACTTCTGAGAAAGCTACTAACTAAGCGTCCTTGTCTTTTTAAAAATCAGTTTACTGTTACAAGTACAGCACAATGTGAAGAAAGGCATTTTCTCTGTACTTTTGATACAATTTTATTGATAAGCATAAATTCCTGAAGAACTTGGTTAATACCAAAATGAGATAGTTACAGTTTTAAAAAGAAATATCCATAGTATGTCTTATAAATGAATCATTGTAGAAGACGTGTACTAGAATTATCAAAAATTATCTTTTTAAAAAATAGATTTTTTTTTTTAAGAAAAAAAAAATATGACCAGGAGCACCCACAGATACAGAAAGAAGAATCTGTAATTCACTTGGCTGGTTGGTCAGACAGGCCATTTGTTGGGTGATAGACTGTAGATTGGTTGGTTTTATGTCATATCAACCCTTGATGACTTATTTAATGCAAAAATCATTTGTAAACTAAGGTGTTTGTATGTTCAGAATTTGTTTTTTTTTTTTTTTTTTTTTTATTTTTTTTTTTTTTTAAAGTTTTCACAAAATTAGGATTATAGTTTTGGCGGGAATTAAATGAGGTTTGGTTGGATTTCTTTTTTTTGACCTATCTGACTTGGTCGGACCTACTAGCTAAGCTCTCCAGGTCATTGGAACATGCAAGCCATTCCACCACAGTAAAGTACTATTTGTGGGGCTGCAGTGATTCAATGTAGTACTCGTTAACAATGGTAATGATTGAAATTTTGTTTGAATTTGTAATAATAATCTTTTAAAATACTTACTGTAA
The DNA here is from genome assembly GCA_963457665.1 of Thysanoteuthis rhombus. Classification (NCBI taxonomy): domain Eukaryota; kingdom Metazoa; phylum Mollusca; class Cephalopoda; order Oegopsida; family Thysanoteuthidae; genus Thysanoteuthis; species Thysanoteuthis major. The sequence goes on along the minus strand of OY735228.1, from coordinate 37,538,883 downwards.
ACTGTAGTAATTTTTCCTTTCTTTCCACTTGAGATTCCTTGACAAATCACATGATTCCTGGTGCTGTAACTGGAATTGAGCTTTCTTGGAGACAGAAGTTGGTTATTAATTGGTGCCCAAGTATATTTTTCATAGATTTTGAACAGTTTCTTTCATTTGACTATCCAAGAGGTACTGTAATTCTAAAATGCCTCTTGTATCTATCCTATTTGCAAGTTGAGCAAACAACTTTGTTTCAATTAGGTTGTTGTCCATGACATTGTTTTCAATATTACCAGTGAGTAGTATTAAATAGACTTTGTATATATAATGGAGGATACTTTGGTTATGGCTCTATACTGATAGATGATGCTAATAATTCAAAGTTGAATGCCTATTCTGTTTCAGAGGACAAACTGGGAATTCATCTTAAAGCTTCTCAACAAATAGAGGAAGAGGCTTCAACTGCTTAACTTGTTGGATGTTTTACCTCTTGTGTAAATCTGGAACAATTCCACACTCAAAAAATGGTTCATAATTCTCAAAATAAAACCAAGCCTTTACATATTGTTAACCCCATTCTCAATAACCATTTGTAGACATCAGGCAGGCTTATCCTATTTATCAGGCTACACCCTTATCAGATAGTTTCTTTAAGATATCACTGCTTATCACCTAAAGATTGTCAAATTCTATATTTAGGGCAGTTGGTACTGGAGAAGAATTTTGGTTAAATTGTACAGTGAGACAACCTGATAATTTTCTTTTTAATGGATAGATAGGCACTGTATATTGTTTATGGTATCATTACCTCTGTCCCATGATATTTTGTATATTAGCATATATAAATGTAACAACTATTATGGAGGTAGTATTTGGTGTATAAAAAGTACAAGTCAATATTTGATGTCAATGAAACCTCTTTCAAACAGACAGTGTGCTGTCTTTTGGTTATTAGACAAACCCGACAGTGTGAAAACAAACACAAAAATTGAAAAGTCCTGTCTCGCCAACAGCTGAATTTCATTTTTTCCTAATTAGTCCTACTTTAAACAATAAGGTCATATTATTAAATCTGCCTTCCCACATAATAACCATGAATGTCATGAGTACAAAAATACTTTACTACATTGAATTTTTTCACTTAATGCAGATTTATTCAAACTATCTTTCATAGGCCCCCCCCCCCCCGAATAAAGATCCCATCCTAAATTGAGTGTATTTTTCAATACAAACATGGGTGTGTTTGTCTGTAATATATGTAGGTTGTATACATGGGTGTGCCTGGATGCTGCCCTAGTGACCTCACAACTATCTCTATCTTTTTCATAGCGAGGCAGTCTGGTATTTAGTAAGCTGGAAAAATAAAAATAAAAGCATATGTATAAACAGGTGATTTTCATCTTCATGTCGAGACTGTATTTATCTTATTTTGACACTGATTGAATAGGAATTTCTGAACACTCATCTACTTCACCTTTCCTATAAATTTTCACCTGTCAACCAATGTAACCAAGAAGTTTTAAAGGTGCATTTTTTTTAAATTTTTTTTTTACTTACTTACTTATGGGATGACCAGCAATGGAAACACTTGTATGTAGTGTTATTAGGGCACGTGTGTTCAAGCTACCAAAATAGTGTTGTTGATTATATGAAAATGCATATGTTGCTATTATCCAATATTAATAGCGTTTTTGAGAGCGTGTATAGAAAAGCTACAAACACAAGTGCCAATACTGTTATGAAAATCATCATATATATATATATATATATATATATATATATATATATATATATAAACCATGTCCGTCACACTTATAGTATCAGTAGCAGACATCAGATGATCCTGTTCTTACCCGGCAACACCTGTCAGCAGCAGCAGTCTGGACAAGCCTTGAGCATAGGAAGTGAGCTATGTCTGTCTCGCTCATCTTGTGAAAATATTTTTTTTTTTATTTTATTTTTTTTCTTCAAAGAGAAGCCAGACAAGAAAAATGTTTAAATATCATAATGAAGAGAGGAAACTGATGAGAATTGTCCTCTACAAAGACATAATTGGTTAATAAGCATGTAAATGAATAGCGTAATGCATAAATATTGATTAGCAACAATGATCATTCGAACTAACATGATGTCCTTAAGTGTTGTTGGCTTAGGGTTGAACTCTTCTTGAATTGTTGGCAGTAGATCACTTTGGAGGACCCAGATTTTAATCATACTTATTTCAGTCTTCGCCAGTATTGATTTATTTCATTACACAATCCTGGTTTTGACACAAACCTGTTTTGATTAAAGATTTCTAAATAGAGCTACCTGGCATAAAATTGGCGATCTGTTTCAAGATATGCTGAAAAAACTTTCAACACCAAACAATTCTATTCACTTATAGTCCCCATATGAATTTGAATTTAAGTTCTATTTTAAAATATATATATGGAAAGCAATTTGCCGAAGGAACTTATTCAATTCAGTGCATGTTATAATATGGATTTTAATTTTTCTTTCTATGTTGAAATATATTTACATAAATAAGTTCATAAATTCAATCATAAATTTTCGTTCTCCTGCTACTCTGGAAATGGAAAAATTATTTTTGAAATTGCAAATTTTGCACCGTGTTGTTAAGAAAAGTTTAGTCAAAACATGATTGTGTCAAGTAATAAATCCTTATCAGTGAAGACCAAAAGATGTAATCTTTTAGATTGTTGAATTCTGGGTCTTCCAAAACGATACAGAGCCAAATTGTCCCTTAAATGATATATTCATCTAATAGTACAAAAACCGTGTTTGTATACTTATGATAATTGTCTGTGAATTCATGGACTCGTAATAACAACTCTGTCATCAAAAAGTATATAAAGTGAACATAAGATCACTCAAGGAGAATGTATCTTCCCTCTTTTAAGTGGAACTTGATTCTTAAGTCTTAGTATGCTAGTGTATCTAAGTACACTAAGACTTTTACTCCTATTCTCTTTTTCATATCACTCAGCATCCAATTCATCTAGATACTTCATTACATGTCATTCATTTTCCTCTTCATAAACGATAATGCTGAGTGCAAGTGTCACTGACAGCCAAGTGTTTAACTGGACAGGTGCGTGAGAACATAAAACAGGTGCAATCCAGATTGCATCCGTACTATGCTGTACTTATGTAGTGCTGGTATATGCATCTTTTTTTTTTTTTTTTTTTTTTTTTTTTTTTTTTTTTTTTTTTGAACTCCATCATTAAAAAAAAAATATCAGATCACCTGAAATTGCAGGAGAAAAGGAGGATGTATATTCTCTGAGGTGCAAATGAAATTTAAATCTTATATCTATGCTAGTGTACCTAATATAGGACCTCCTTTTTCTTTTCTCATTTCTCCCTCACCACACAGCTTCCAATTCATTGAAATCCTTCAGTTAATACTAAGTAATATCATATAAGTTGGTCAGTGTTACCATGGGCTATTTTTCCTTTTCTTTTGTTTAAATTCTATAGTAGATATTTACTGTGCTTATCCTGGTTCAGCACATTACCAATATAGTGTGGCTGTAATAATATATATATATATATATATATATATATATATATATATATATATATATATAACTAAGCATTGGTTAATATTCAAAAATTAATTTGATAACTGTAATTACATTAAATTTCTAATAACTATTTGCAAATTTATCACTACAAAATAAGTTTTAAAAATCTGTTGGAAAGTCTGCAAAATGCTAGCTACCCTACCATTTTTTATTTAACACTTCTGCCATGGATAATGGAACATAAAAAAGAATCAAATTAGTACGTCCTCTGTTCATTGCTGAACATAGAAACTGAATCTCGCACATAGCCATAGATACTTATATATTGTCATAAATAAAACTATGGAATGGATGCACATGTATCAAGAGTGAATACGTAACATGCTACAAGATGCACATGAGTATTGTGTGGTAGTGAATACGTTGATTTTATTTGTAACAAGTTTTAGCCATAGAAGTAAAATTATTAGAAATTTTGGTATAAAAATGATCCTCTCATAGGCAATGTGGAAAGTTGACCTCTTCTCAGTTTACATGCAGAAAATTAGATCAGTAGGCCCTGTGGTTTTAGCAGAGAAGAGGCACAAACAGATAAACAAACAAAAGGTACAAATAATGGTATAGACAACATCCACACTGGTCAGTTATTTAAATAGACATGAATAGAAAGCTCATTTAAAGTTTCCAACAGAATCTTGTACATATTTTTGACTATTTGACCCACATGTTTGGTAATTAATGTGACTTTGCTAGTTTGTATACGGTCAAGTAGATAGATATCAGAAATTTTTCTATTGTCTTTGTGAGAGGCATGAAGCCAAATCTTCTTGTCCTCTGTTCATGTTGTCTCAACTCTTCTTTAGTGTGTGAAGTGAAATTTTGTATGAAATTTACCCGACTTAGTTTAGTAGACACACAGCCAAAAAAATGTGAGTAGGAAGATTGTGTTATGCCTATCTTCTAAATAGGAATTCTGACTGCCATTAAAATCAGCATTCAAAATCTTGGGTTTTTCCCTGGTCTTGAACCCTGGCATAGGAGGTAAATGCAGAACTATTTTAGCCACACAGTGTTATATTTCTCACTTCAAGCAAATAAAGTTCATATACCAATCGTCATCAGAGGCTTAGACTTTTTATTTAATACAAAAAATTACAACTCATCATATTCAAGTTTTTATGGTCTGAATAAACTATGTCACTGTTCTCACTTTTAAAAACTCTTAATTTCTCTAAATTTATCATTTTGATTTCTAACACATGGTAGGTACATAAGTTTCTTGGAGACAGTGTTTTTTGTATTGTCTTCTCTTAGTCTTCCCTTCAACTTTTATTAAAGCCATTTGGTTTTTAGAATGAAAAAAAAAATGAACCAAGTATAAGGCTTCTTATCAAAGTAGGAAATTGCAATCTCTTGTATTCCTTCGAATGAGTCACAATTTAATTTTAGAATAAATTTTTAGGCCAAGGAATTCGTGGAACAACTGCTCTGTATACTTCCCAGTTGATATGAAAAACATCAAATTGGTACAAGTCTACAATGGTAGATGTTCATTGGTTACATATCCATTTGTACTTGCCAATCTACAATGTTATTTCCTCTCTTTTCTCTCTCACATACCACATTTATTAACATTTGTACTTGTCAGGTTTTCATTCCAGTAATAAATGATAGCTTTTATTGGAGATCAACTGACAGCAAATCTCAATACTCTACGCTGTATTCTTGCTTATTTTAGTAATGCTGCTGTTAGAATAGTTTTGATTCTTCCCTTTCTTGTTATTCCAACCTCTTTGCAAGACGTTTTAATGACCATTTAAAGTGCCTATCCATATTTTGCCTCTTCCAACAAAGTTGGAAGAGGTATGTATATTAACTCATTTGTCAACAATATCCCAAAAGGTTTTTGATGAAATTTAATGACAGTTTGTGGAAGAATGGGCTTTCAGCTTAGGAAGACTTTATTGAATTTTCTGGTGAATGAAGGAATTTTCTACAATTACACACACACTTACATCATAGCTATATATGAACTGATTTTCAATGTTTTTACTGACTATCAATGTTTTTGATATAACTATAAAGAAAATCTGTAGGCCTGAAGAAGAAATATTGTATGTAAATCTTTAAAATGGCCCTCAAAATACAACTTCAATGCAACCCTCTTGAATGGGGAAGTGAAAGATTTTTTTTATTGAACTAAGGGCACTTGAGATTATGAATGTAGCTGATTTGAAACTGTCAATGTGAGTTTCTCTAAGTTTTTAAATCAGTCTGACTATGTATGTATCAAGTATACAGGCTGCTTCAATAGAACTATAGGGTTGAAAAATCAAATATCATTCCTTATGTATAGGAAAAAATTTGCTTTTTTTTTTTAATTACCTCCCCTCTCCAACATAGGTTGTTAGTGGGGTAAACGATTTGCAATGTTGGTTTATGCTAAATTATCACTTAGTTTGTGTCCATCTGGGTTTTTTTAATATCAATCAACTTTTTTCTTTTTTTTTTTTTTTTTCTTTCCATGATTTTATGTCATTGATCACCCCTTTTCCAATTTTTTAATTAACCACCCCCTTAACACAACATGCTGCCAAAAGACATTAGTCACTTGGCAGTTCCCATTGAATAACTAACCAGACTGGTTATTATCGTTATTACTTTTTCATTTATTCATTTTTAGTAACTTTTCTGAACAAGTTCAGGTGGCTTCATTAATACAGGATTCCCCTGTTTTATGAAAGTCCGTTTTATGCCACTCAGCTTGAAGTCTTTCATAAAAGTTGTCATAGCACTGAATTGTGTCTGTGAGCATCTGTACTCTGTCTTGATCTATTTTGTGCATCTGTTAACAAGATGTCTGTCGGTATCTAGAAAACCTGAGTGTAAGGGTGTTATGTTTAGCGTAAAACTGACATAGATTATTTTGGGGGTCTGGGAACTCTCAAAAATTTTCCCATATAAATTTGTGGTAATTGCTTCTTTTTGTCATTTTAATAGGAACACTACTTCCAGTTGGTGAGGAAAGCTTAAAGTTATTTTCCCAATAGCTTACAAATGATTTAATTAGGCCCAATGAATACAGGGAGATTTGTCTGGATTTTTCAGATGAGGGACTCTATATTTTCAGACTTCTCACCTTTTGGTTCATCTTCTGATCACATTTCAACCACTGTACCCTACAGTCTTCTTTCAGTGGGTGTCATTAGTGGTGATGATTCAGGAAGCTAAGACAGGATGTCCAAGCTGTCAAAACCAGACAAAGGAATGTCCCTATTTCACTGTCTAATTTTGGATGGAAGTAGTTGGAATAGTAGATGATGTAAGGTCAGGACAATGTTGACCTTTTTTTTCTTTTTTCATGTCATAAATACGTTGGTGTCCAAGGTTGTTGCTTTTGAAAGGGTCCTTTTGGGCTTCCATAAAAAATGCTGAGTATAGTCAGCAATCTTTGAAATATGAGAAAGGACAGATATTTCCCAAAAACCTCAGCACCCATGACATCCACCTGCAGAAGGCCATAGGGTACAATGGCCACTATATTGTGTTCAGAATATGGACCAGGATGAGGACAACATTACAATCCGGAAACACTTGTACAGAATATATGGTGTTCAACTTTTTTATCCATTAGATCTTTTAGGTGGAATAGAATTGTTGAATTGGTAATGTTTAAGCATTAACAGTTATTTGCATGTGCAAGTATGCTCGTTATTACTCCTGTTCCTAATATACTTGGAATTTTTTCTATAAAGATAACTACTTCCTGCCTTTTTATAAATACATCAGTCATGTGGAAATGTAGGTTGTTTACATCCCAAATTGACTTGTGGTTTGAGTGCTCTCAAGTGTATTCAAAATATCAGGATACCTGATACACCAGGTTCATTCTCATCCCAGCTATAAGGTAATCATCTTTATACAGGATCTTCATGATTATTATCTACACATCGTGTTCCTATCATAACATCTATCAGGAGATTCTTTACAAAAATAAGGAAGAAGGCTCAGTAATTATTAGTTAATCAGGATCCTTGATTTAAGAAAATATATTTGTTGCTAGGGGTCAGGAGGGTGAGAACTAAATGTACCCATTCAATTTTTGTTATTATAGCCCATATCTTAATTGGCTACCATCCTCAACTTCAAAGATGACCTAATAGTTTATCTCTATTTGAGGAACTCGTATTTCTTATTTTTCATTTAATGTATGGGTTCTGTTCAGAGTCACTATTTCAGACTAATTCTTTTACCAAAGATTGCTGCCAACTCCTGAGTAAAGGTCTCATTATTACAGAGGAATTATTTAAGATTAAGAAAAGACGTGTATTTTATGATGGATGTAATTATGAATGTCTATTCCTGAAGCTGAAACATGTGGTTCTAATACTAGAATGCCATGAATAGTGCAGGTTTTTTTTATGTAGCACGGTTTGGGTATTGCTATACAAATTACTGGGAACATAGTGGTTTGAATCGTATGTAAAATTTTAGAACAAAATAACCACACTAATCAAGGTATACCTGTACTACAAAGGCATAAAAAAAGCATGTATGTAAAAGTTTTCAGCTAGGATTTTTTTTTGTATGTTGAGGGTCAGTCCTCTATTCATAGCATCATTTGGCCATAAAATTGTTTTCCATGGCTTTATTATGCCATCTTTCAGCAAAAAGTTTTAGGTATCACAAAAGAGTTTTGGTTTGAATTCTGTGAAGAATTTTTCAATATCTTTAACTTCTTAGAACCATCAGCGGTGTTAGTTTTGTTTTTTTTGTTTGTTTTATTACAGGATTAAACATGAAGAGTGAACAATGTTGAATGCATGTTTTACATTCAGACAATTTTTCAAAATAAAGTAAAATCATCACATTTTCGCTGATAATTCTCACAAAGCATGTATGCTCAAGCAAGAAGAGTTCAGTAAATTTCAAAGGCGCTTCTATGGTTTCCTTATCACTGCAAAAGATGGCACTGGGAATTTATGCATCTTTCTAAAAATTGAATTTCTTAGACTTGAGAATGTTCAGTTTATCTTCAGTAACAGTCATCTGGTATCCAAATAAGATAAATAGACCCTTAAATTGTTTTTAATGCTCAATATGAGAAGTAGAAACTGTATTAGAACTTATAACTATTTATAAAAGTACCTTTGGTTCCTTTTTTGTGATGATACCTCCTATTATGATTAAAACGTTTTGTTTTTTTTCATTTCTTTGCAGCTCATATATCCTGGCCATGTCAAGTTAACAGAAAAAGAGGTAAGACAAGTTTTGTTTTTTTTCTTTTGTTGTCTAACAAATATCATCTTACAACATTATGGATATGATTCATTTTATTAAATTTATTCTAGTTAAAACATGACTCTTCTGGATGGCAATCCATTTTTGTGATGTATATTTGTTAAAATAAGCATTTAAACCTGTAGTTATTTACTAAGCTTTGTCAGGATCAATTTCATTGTACTAGCAATAGTCTGCAAGTCTAGCTTGCTAACTACTAATGTACTCTCAGTATTTATATAAGCTTTTTTTTTTTCTTTATTTTTTATGTATCTTTTTCAAACTCTAGACAGATTATGTAGTTGCGGTGGTTGGATGGGGGGGGGGGAGACCTGTAAGCAATTTAGTGATTGTAGAGAAATCTTCTCAGTGCAAACAGTTTCTAAGTTCTACAAACATTAAATTTTCTCCTTTCTAATATTGCATAATACCAATATATTTAATCATAAGTGATATGTATAAGATTGGGGAACTTTGTCGTCAATCATAATTCAAAAAAGTGCTGACATTCTATAACTTTTCGAACTTTATTTTCTTATCCAATTTATCTAATTTTTTTAATCGTTTATAGAAGTGTCCTTGCCTCTCTGTAAGGTGCTCTTTGTCCTTCGTTCAGTAGATTTGTCCCCGTATTGTTTCCCAACTGTTTTGAGTCAGATTTACTTGAAACTTGATAAGAATGTTTCTTGATAAGATGCTTCTTAACAAAAAAAATCTTCCCCTCAGGATCACATGATCTGGCCATAATGGTGTTGAAACTTTGTTTTAAAATAGACTTTTTGAACTGTTTTGAGTCAGATTTATTTGAAACTTGATAGTAAGGTGTTCCTGGAGAAGATGCTTCTTACCTGAGATTATTTTCTACTCAGGGTCCAGTGATCTGGCGATAATAGTATTTAAACTTTATACTGGACGCCTCATTGAACTTTCTGTTCTTTATTTTTACATTAAAGATTTAATGATCTTTTGAAAAAATTCAAAAATCTTTTTACAAAGAAGAAAGTCTTTGCTAAATCAGATTAGGATTATAGTTCAAATCGTTCAGAATATTGATTTCAGGGGTACTACATTTGTAGAGAAATGCGGCACTGGTTCGAGAACAGTTTTGGATTATAATGACTTTTAGGGAGCATTTTTTCTTCTCTTAAAATGCAAGTTCAAAGAAAAATTCAAGTGTGGATATACACTTATGAAGTTATCTTATCTGATAAATGTGAAAATCTAAATGACTTTCATTTTTCATTTCAGAAAATGAACATCTGCTATCTTTCTTTTCCGGACTCCAATTCAGGTTTGTATTCTTTCATCTACTTCAAATACTCAAGCCAAATTTAGACTGAACGTGCAATAGGAACCTCTGATGATACTGAGAGCATTGGTTTCTCGATAAATTTATAAGAGTTTAATGACAGCTGATACAAAAATGTGAGCATTTAGCCAATTAGATCATTATCCACTGCACCCTACTTCAGGTTATACTTATCTTTATTATCTATTTTGTTTTCTTCTAAAGCTCATTGGAAACACGGATCTTTGTATAATCTCTGAAATTAAGCAATCTAGAAGTCTATTAACCCTATTAGTTGTTTAACAGGAATAGCTTGTGATAAATCTTTTGGCAACTCTCTCTGTACTCGGTTTTACCGTAGACTCTGTACTGGATTTTAAATTCTGTGTTGCTAGAAGAGCCTGGAACCAGACCCTTTCAAGTTAATAACAATTATGAACCTTTTTATAGGAGCGATTCAAGAAAAGAATAGTGTTACATTTATATGCATCTGTGTATATAGGATGGGTGAAAAGATTCTCCCTATTAGAAATTGGTAATAACTTTATTATTTATTGGTCAATTGTAGTTAAACTAGTTCTTCTTTGGACCATGCAATGGTAGAATTTACTTGCTGTCTTGAAATTCAATGTAGGCTCCAATTTCTGTAATTATCTCAGCATGGCCTCTATAGACCTTTGCAGGAAGTTTGGTTGGTTGGCTATAACCTGTCGAATGTTCTCCTTCAGTCTATCCAGAGTTCGTCGTTTTGCCAACCCCCTCAAGGAGCTTCCAAAAAAAAAAAAAGCAATATTTACAAAAGTTACATGAATTTTTATTAGTGGGTTAATTCTCACCCACCCTGTGTATGTATATACATTTGATGACTGATCATCTTTTTCTCTTTTTCTTTCTCTTCATGAAAGTAAAACTAGCTGTTTCCTGTTTTGTTTTTTTTGTATTTTTTTTCACTTGATCATAATATTTTAATATCATAATATAAAGACTTTTTATATATGTCCCTGATTGTTTTGCATATCTAAGAAAATTCTTTGAAAAATTTTTGGTGGGAGGAATTTTTTATGATAAAACATCTGAATTGCTACAAACTTGTTTTTTCTAAAAAGAATTTGTTTTTTTATGATTGAAAAATGTTTTAAAAACTGATATTCTCATATACCATTTTCATATTTAAAAAAAAAACTACCCCCCCCCTTCTGACTCTCTCAGAATCATGTTCTTTTTGGGGGTGTTGAATGCCAGTAAATAAGATCAAAAGAAATTATAAGTGCAATTTCAATAACTCTCACAAAAGCCTTCCTTTTTGAGTCAACCTTATTACTCTTTGTTATTGATCTTGCATCACTTTTAGCAAGGTTATTGATTTGAATGCTTCCCCCTTAAATTTCTCTTTATCTTCCCTTTGTGTGTGTGTGTGTGTATATAATATATATATATATATATATATATATATATATATATATATATATATACACACACACAAAGTGTACTTAGTATTACCTCTACTTATGTTGATTAATCAATATTCCTTCCGCACAAGTACACACTTTTTTTTTTTTTCTTTTTAATCCAAATGTTTTTTGAATATCATGTTCACTCTGACATTAATATCTTCTATATTTTTTGGTTTCTATCAAATTAGTCAAGAGGTTCCTATGTTTTTTAAAAGAATTTTTTAAGAATTGTCTCAAAAAAGCTGTCATATATTTGTAGCTCTGAAAAAGGTTAATCTATTATAAAATGCCAGTTTCAAGTATTTTAGTTATGAGCTATCTTGAATTTTCTTCAACTTTGGGTGATTGCTAAATTTATGTCTTGGTACATTTGGGAGGGGAAAAATATGCCCAGAAAATAAATACTTCTTTATATTTTTTTATACCATTATAATTGTTGTAATTTTTCTTGGAAAATAACACTATTCACGTCCAGTATTGTAATTTTGATTTGAATAAATGGTATGCTATTAGTAAAACAAACCATAATTTCTTACTCTTGGATAATTAGTACCCGATTATATTATTTGAGGTTACCTTTTTTTTTTTTTCTATTTTTCCTTCCAAGATGCACATAAGTAAATGGCCTAATTTATGTGATTGTTATGAAGCATTAGGAATCTTAAAAGATGGAGACCTTCAATTCTTTTTTCCTTTTTTTTTTTTTTTTTCCCTTTTTTTTGGGGGGGAGGTCGTGGGTGTGAATTGAATAATGTCCTAATGTTCGATTCAGCAACTCTGTTCATTACCTCTATAAGAATAACATACATAAGCCTGTTTCTCTCTGGGAAGTAGGTGCAGGGTGGCTGACTGAATAATGGTTTGGACAATGATCTCAGCAATCTGAGTTCAAACTCTGATTGAAACAATTTATGTCCATTTTGCAGTAAAGCCCTTAAAGGAGCATTAGTCCATCTCAAACCCCAGCTATTGGTAAAGTAGGGCAGGCTGCAAGTGGGTTGAGTAAGTAGATGGTGGAAGTCATAGCCAGTGTAGGGGCACTACTTGCTTTTTTTTTTTTTTTTTTTTTTTTTTTTTTTTTTTTCTTTAGAAAGTGTAGGTGTGATTACTATGGTGAAGCATACATATTAGCATTTTTTTATGAACTTATTTTTTCTTTTTAATTAGTGATGTATTTTTTCTTTTTAATTAGTGATGTATTTTTTCTAACAATGGAGTAATTATAGAGTGCATAATTCTCACGGTCTTGATAAAGAATTTCATTTGCTCCTTACTTGATTTACATCTGTTCCCTTTGACTAAAGTTATACCCAAGAATTGTTACAAGTACATCAAACATTTCTATTATTTATTTCTAATCATGTGGAGTGTTGGATGTGAATTCATGGAAGTAATGATGGGAATATTCAACGTAAAAACCTTTTGCAAAGTTTCATAGATCTTAAAATAAGAAAACCACTTTCTGATTTCATTTATCAGATAGTTGTAGGTGCTTGTTACAAAACAGGCCAACTAAAATATGTGATTGTGTTGGTAATCTTTTTTATTGCCCCCAAAACATTGAAGTTCATCTGCCAAATGGTAACATGTTCTCTCTAATGACTGCAGGAATAGACAGTTGTCTTTTAGAAAGAGGAAAAATGACATATTTTGAGACTGACATAGTTCTTGCACTTGTTTACATGCAGTTAAAAAGCAGTCAAGTATTTTCAGAGGCTAAAATTTCAGAGCTTGACAAATGCATTCAGACATTTTCTGCTGATGTTAGTCCATATGCCATCTGTTATACAACAATTTTTTTTTTCTATAAACTATGTATCTCGTTCAAAATACGACACTTAATAATTATACAAGAACCAAAAGTTCAATGAGACATCCACTATAAAGTTTTCACATCATTGTCAAATCATGTGATTTTGAGAAAATAATTTTAGGTAAGAAGTATCTTATCAAGGAACGCCTTTCTAGAGTTTCAAGTAGATCTGACTCTGAGCAGCTAAAATCGACTTGAAAACATAAATTTCAAAAGCCATTTTTGCCAGATCCTGTGTCTCTGAGTGGAAGACTTTTATAAGAAGCATAAATAAAGGGACACTTTTCTACTAGGTTTCAAGTAAATGTGACTTGAAACAGCTGAGAAACAATATTGGGATGGACCCACCATCCAGCAGATAGAGATAGCCTGTTAAAGAGAGGCGAGGTCACTTCTAAAAATATAGATTACCATATAGATATACCTTGTTTTATTACACTTTGCTTTATCACACTATGTAGATATTGTGCTCTTACAAATTGTTTGCGGCAATCCTTTCGAACAAGGTGATAGTCATCTTGCCAACTGCATTCATTCTCTTAGTATCTCTGTATCACATTTTGGTAATTCATGCAATATCTAACACTTTTCATTATTATCATTATGATAATATTGAATTTAGGCCAATTGACTACCTTAACATGGCATCCAAGTATTCAAGTGAAAGGAAGAATCACAAGTCTTTCATTTTGAATTAAAATCTAGAAATTATTAAGCCCGGTGAGAAAGATGTCAAATGCCGAGATGGGCCAAAAGCTTGGCCGCTTTCACCAAACAGTTTGCCAAGTTATGAATGCAAAGGAAAAGTCCTTGGAGGAAATTAAGTGCTAGTCCAGTGAACACAAAAGTGAAAAGAAAGCAAAACAGCTTTATTGCTGATAGGGAGGAGGTTTTAGCGATCTGGATGGAGATCAAACCAACCTCAACATTCCCTTGAGCTTAATCCAGTGCAGCACCCTAACTCCAATTCTATGAAGGTTGAGAGGTGAAGAAGCTGCTGAAGAGAAGTTTGTAGTTAGCAGAGTTCAGTTCATGTGGATTAAGGACAGATGCCGCCTTAACAACATAAAAGTGCGGGATGGAGCAGTTAGTGCTAATGAAAGGAGAAGTCAAAGATGCAGCAAAGTTCATTCATGTCTTACTCTATGAAATATCTGCCGCCACCCAACCTTGAACAAACTACTACCCCTGCCCCAATCAGTCAGCAGCCATCAACATTGAGGCAAGATTCTCCACTAACACTGATTACAACTCTCTGAAGGCTCAGTTAATGGTTAGCAATTTTGAACAATAAATGATTTTTTAATTAAGGTATGTGGGGTTTTTTTTTCCGAAGCTGATGCTTTTGCACACTTCATAAACTACCGGATAGTGTAAACATAACTTTTTTGACTCAGTGTATTGTGGTAGTAAAGAATCAAATCTGTAATATTTCTATGGTATACCTGTATTTCAATGGAAGTTCTGAATCCGGATAATAAAAACAGGTATAATTGGTCACTCAATAGAAACCAATACGTGACCCAAGTCTTCTGGCAGCATGCTATGTTGGGGGTGATTAATGAGTTTCTTCCTTCGCTTTTTGTTGGGTAGTGATAACTAGAAATGTCTTTTTTTTTTTTTTTTTCCCCCCTAAAAACAAGCAGAAGTAAACTATGGGATGAATTTAGCTTGAAATTACTTAGCAAATTGAACTACCCACTAAAATCCTCAGCCAGAAATTTTGTAAAAACAAACGTGTTTTGTTTTTGTTTTTTCTCGTAGACATAATGAGTAAATATTTAGATCTTCATCCCACTTGCTACATTGGTTCAACTTATGTGTGATAAAAACACCCGCAACTAGCCAGGCCAACTTAAAAATTGATAGGGACCCATATTGATAGTTTTGTTTGACTGTTTCTACTCCCTCTTTTTCTGTCACAAATCAAAATCATTCGTGGATACTAAGATTTATAATGGAGGATCATGTTCAGCACTTAATTTAAATACCACATCATGAATTTTACTATGGATTTATAATTATGCTGAAGGAAGAGTTGGTGACCAGTTATTGACAAAAAGTGAAGCAAAACAAACTGGAAATCTATTGGCAGAAAAGAATAATCATATGGATTTTTCTGAGAGTTGAAGGCTTATTGCAGTTAGGACAAGAAAAGATATCTCTTTAGTGAAAACTGTTATTACAAATTGTCAACTGAGGTTTCTTTAGTTTTTGAGCTGGTCTGGCTGGCTGTGTATATGAATATTGCACATGCAGGTTGCATCAATTGAGCTAGAGAGCTGAAATTAAATTGTTCTTTTCTATAAAGAGGTTTTTAGTATTGGAAGGGTTCAATTTTCAATGAAAATTTATGCTGAATTGGTCCCTTAGTTTGTGTTGATCAGCATTCTGGCTTTTTTTTTTTTTTTCTTTTTTAGAGATCAAAGGCATAGGAGAAGTAACTTATTTATTGATCACTCCCAACAAGGCATTTTGCCAAAAGACATTGGTCATATCTTCATCTTCTTAAACTCCATTTAACATGACTAATCAGAGCAGCTATAATTGTGAAGAATCAGTTACCATCCTACTCTCATTTTTAGTGCTCGTCTATAAAACTTCTGTGACGATTTCTATTGAGTGACTTACATCAATTCTCTTGTTTCTAGTGTTATTTATAAAACTAATGTGACAATTTCTATTGGATGACTAACCAGACTGTTCTCTTGAGTTTCAAAATGAGAGCTTTTGAGTTCAATTTTTAACACGTTTGTTTAAATTTGATTTGCAAAGCTTATTTCTACTGTGTAATAAGTAGTTAATATTTTGTTTGTCTTCTGAAATATGTTACCTGGCTTTAGTAAAAGATCAAAATGTCTTAATCCAGATTTGAATTAATCTGGATTAAAGGAAATCATTTTGTTTCTGTACTAAATGCTTATATTTTGAGGATAATTGCAGACAGATCTTGATCTATTTATGCTTATCATTCTAGACTCTGGAACTTCTGTAGATTTGATGACATGAAGAAATTTAAATGTAACTGTAAGCACATGACTGTAAATTTTTTTTTTACTTTTTCCCGTGTAGTATACAATGTAATTCCTGTACATGGCATTTTTTAAATGCTATATTTGAACCAACTGTTTATGAAACTTGTGATATCATGGGTAGAATTTGAGTACCTCCAAACTATAATGCTAATGATTACATAGCAGATTCTGGTGGTAGAGAGAGGTTTGGAATTTTTCACTTGTCATATCATATTGGCTTCTGAAGTTTTGGAATTTGAAACATTTCGGTTTTCAGTTTAGAGGTAATCAACCTGTGTTTGTCTGTGTCAAAAGTTTTTTCTATCAACAGAATTTCAAGCATAGAGCAGGTTTTTTGAGAAAAAGTTCTCTTGAAATGAATTAACATCGTATAGGAATCTAAAAATTTATTCCAAAAGGTTTAAAGTCAACTTTGTGACAAATGAGCTTAGAAAAATGTCTTCCATCTACTATGTTACAACTATGATTGAAAACTTTTTTTAGCTTGAGATTATCAGCAGCTCTCCCAGTTAATGATTTAAATTTTCTCACGAAAATGAATTGTTTTTAGATCAACAGCAGCTGTCATAGTTGACAATTTAGATTTTCACACAAAGCTTCTCGGACCAGTAAGTCATATATAAATCCTTTCTTCTACATCAAGATGATTCACCTTGAAACTTGTAGAAACACAATATGTCACATATTGAAATTGTTATCCTTCCAATGTATGTCTCTTGGCCCTCGTATTGTTAATTGTGTTAGTCCAATGAGGTCAAAAGGTATCAATGAAGTAATATCTTCATAATTGATGTAGCTACAATATACAGGACATAAGTAAATGCAAGTCTCATGCCAACAGCTTTCTATTTGCTATGAAATTTACAAATCAGAATGTATAAAAATGCTCTGAGACATTTCAAAATAATAGAAAACAGATTTTGTCTCAAGACATTTTGCTACTTGTTAAAACAAAGGTTTACTAGAAACTTATTAAAATTCAAATGTATTTGCATAGTTGTTGGCTAATTTAATCAAGATAGCTTTTGGCTTTGAACTCCCATTATGATCAGCTGTTTAAATTACTGACACAATAAAAAATCTGCATGTGTCATCATAGACTGCACTTTTCAAGCAGGTTAAGCTCAAGATTTTTTTCCCCTCATGAATTTTGCATGTCTCACTGCCATAAAGCAGTCTGGGATGTAAGGATTCCCATTTGAATGAGAATCAATTTCTAGTCATTTTTATGCCAAGTCTTTGGAGTGCTTGTGTTACAAACTTGGAGTACCCTTTCTCCACCCAAGTATTATTTAGAAATAACTTTGCTGCTAATAGCTCTCCCTGTGTTGAGTCTGTCTTCAGACAGGATTCCATCTTTAAAAAATAAATGTTTGGCAGCACAAGTCACTAAATCAGCATGGAAGTGCTTGAACATTTTTGGCTGTTTTTTAGCATTATTTTTGTTGGTTGTTTTGTTTTTTGTTTTGTTTTGTTTTTTATCTGGCCCTTTTTAGCAGTTTTTTTTTTTTTTGGCAATTTTTCTTTCTGCTATCACCCATGTAGTTCATGTCACTGATTTTGATAAGAACTTTTAAAACTTTCTTGGGATGAGAAGGTGCTCTCTCTTGCTTTATAAGAGACTGGATTGTTGATAGTTGTGAACAAGCAAAGTGTTTATTTCCACATGACCTTTCATAAAAGGCATTTGAGTCATATCCAAAAGAGTCTATTGACGTCTACTGCCTTTTGGTACATTGTCTTGACTTTTCAATAATAAATTAATCTGTTGACTAAACATTCTTCAGTCATAATTAGGTTAGTTGATCATTTCATCATCAGCCATTGTAAGTCCACTGCTGGACAAAGGCCTTTCCCATCTCTCTCCATGATGATCATGATTGCAGAAAATCTGTCATATCTTTCCAGTAAATCTTTCTATCTCATCTGTCCATCTCGTGTCTGCTCTTTTCCTACTGTGATTACTGTCCCATGGGCACCAATCAGTTACCCTCTTGCTTCTATTATCATCTCTTCTTGCTAAGTGTCCAGCCCATCTCTATTTTTCTTGCATAATTATTTGTGTAATATCCTTTACTTAAGTCCTCTCTCTGATCTATGTTGATCCTTTTCTATCTCTGAATTTCAATCGTTGGAGGATGGATAATAGGTTACAGGATAATTGATTTACTTTTGGAGTGGATCCAGGAATTTCTTCTGTATGAGATTTTTTTTGTCTGTCCATCACAATATCTCCAAGAGTTCTCAATGAATTTCAATGTAATTGTTTAGAGAGGTGGAAAATAAGCTACAGAAGAAGTGATTAATTTGTGGTTTTGATCCTCATGCAATTACCTCCTGTACATCCCATGTCTTTTCAAATAACGTCTCCAAAAGTTTTCGGTGACATTTTGTGGAAAGGTGGGCAATAAGCCATGGGAGAAGTGATTGAATTTTGGGACAGATCAATGCACAATTACTTTCCCTGACTATGGCGTTAGCAGATGTATGTGTTTTCTAATTCCCTCAATTGTCTTCCAGAACACACACACACACACACACACACAGATAAATGTACCTGAACCTTATGTGTATATAATCATCTAGAAACTATTTATTGCTAATTTATATCCCTCATAGTAATTTATTACTTCTGGGTTTCTGTAAAAAATATAAATTTTCATTGAAATCCTGTGACTGTAGTCCTGGTAGATATTTAAACATGAAATTTGCATAATATATATTTTCATTTGATCGAGAATAGATTGATACTTTTCTCTTAGTTTTTCTGTATAACATTTCGATAAGCTCTTGTAACACATGTATCTGGTCAACCTATACATAATGTCTGAATTCAGGGTCAGGAAAAAAAAAATATTCATGCCTAATTAGAATTTAATCATTTACACAAGTTCCATCATTAAGAATAACCTCCTTCGGGTGAGTCATCAGCTTCATAATACAGTTTGTGCAAAATTCTTTTGATTTAGTGGAAAAGAATTTCGAAAGGGTAATTCACATCTCAAGTGTTTCAAGATCTAGTCTGTCAGGATGGTTCTTTAAACCCAGGAAAAGGTGGTGATCAGATGGAGCAAGATCTGAAGAATAAGGAGAATTTGAAATTTTTCTACTGGCTGTGTGATCTTCAATCTTTCCAGATGTGATATCAGCTGGATATGGCTATGGTTTATTATCTTGGAACATCACACCTTTTCTATTGATCATAGGCTTCTTTTGAACCAGTATGAAAATACTCCAACTGCTGACAATAGATATTGCTGTGATAACATTGGCTGATAACAACTCAAAATGGACCGTACTAACTGCAATGGAACCAAACACTTGGCAAAACTGTCCTTGAATGTAATTCTGTTTTGAGTTATGCTTTAGCCAGTTTAACTCTTTGAACCCATTGTTCATATCACTCTGTATTTGCCCCGAATTTGTCCCAAAATGAGAGGTGCATTCACAAAAGTGCAGAGAAGTGCAAATGTCAATTCTTGCTTTACAGTTTACTTCTGTCATAATATGGGGAATCAATTTTCAAAGTTTAAGCAACTTTCCAAGTTGTGACAGATGATATTGAACTGTTTAATGTCTTAAATTCAGTTTTTGAGCCATTTCTTCAATTGTAACTGTACTATCTCAATCGAGTTCAGATAATAGTTATTGTTAAACTCATTGGGACAATCTGTTCATGGCACATCTCTGAAGCTGAAGTCACCTTTTCTAAGCTTTTTAAACCCATTTGTGTCGATTTCCTCCGTTCAAAATATTTATCCCATAAACACCATGAATATTTTAGGGTGCTTCTGTAGTAGTATTATTACCTCTAAACAAATGGCGCATTACAGGTCTTACATGCTCTATAAATATGTTCATCCTTAAGAGAGTTTTAGTTAGTTACAATGTTAGTCGAGTCGTATTATGATGACATCACTTACTTTTCAAAACTGTTCAAACACAAATTAGCGTGTATTATCATTTAGCCTGTTTAGAATAGCAGAATATCACTCAATTTATTACCACTTTCACGTCTTTTATGAGGTCTTCAGCAATTTACTAAACTTTCAACTCATTACAGAAGCAAAGCATAAAAATACCACGGAAGAAATTGTTGAAAACTGCTGGAGACAAGTTTAATTTTTTTTTTTTTTTTTTTTTTTTTTTAAGATTGATTGCTGGAGGTATAGAAGTACTTCCTGGCTTGCAATAGTCAAAAAATTTTTTTAAAAGAGGAAAAAAAAAATTTTCTTTTAAATGCAACCATGACTTTTCAGCATCTACCGAACAAACAGATCAGATTTTTTCTTCAGTAAAAGAGCTGAATGCTTCTATCTTGCTTTGGGCAGGAAATAACACTTGTCAACCCTTTCTCTAGCATGTTAGCAGTTTACAATCCGAAACATTGAAGATGTATCTAAAAGATATAGTGAAAATCTATTACAGAATTCATATTCATAGTCTTCTCTGAATTATGTGCTCTGATCAAATGAGTGTAGATATTTAAATCTGGGTTCTTCAGTCTTTTTTGTTCAAGACTCAGTTTAATTTTTCTGCGATAACCTCACAGCCGACTGACTTATCCCTCCTTTTGGTCTTGCATTTAAACCTTTTTTGTCATTTTCTAACCATTCCAAGGCTACCATTACTGTTATCATTTAATAGGTCAACAAATAAATTGTTGATGATAAATGTAATGTGATCTTTGGATATATTCATATTTCGAATCTCAATTATTTCATTATCACCGTTATAACTTTCTCTCTATTTATTGAGAACCTGCAATCAAGGCAGCACAATCTTGCACCCCAGTAATGGGCGAGGACCTGTACATTGAAGAACCCTGGTTGAAATAGTCAGTGTTAGATACCAGCAACCAAAGTTCCTTCAGTTTCCAAGTTGATCTGGTTATGTATGTCTGACACATACAAGCCGCACCAATAGTGGAAAAAAACTTTCAACCTTTACTAATGTCTAGAGGAATAGTTCTTTTTTTTTTTCTTTTTTAATTCCTCCCTTAAATACGTGTGTCTATGGGGGGAGGGTTTCAATTTGTAATGTAACTCTATTCTGAATTGATCCCTTAGTTTTTTACTGGATTATTTTAGAAAATTCAGACTTTTTCAGTGATGGCGTAACAAATGGCAAGAGAAGTAACATTCATTGATCACTTTTTCAATTTTTTGATTGATCACCTCCTCCAACATGGCATGCTGCCAAAAGAGGTTGATTGTGTGACAGATTAACCAGGCCTGTTTTAAATATGTTTGTTTGGAAAGCTCTTTCCCAGAACCTTCATACCAAAAAACAACTTATGTTCTGCTGTCTTCTCCATTCGTTTCCTGTTTGTTCAGGTGTTTTGAATTTTCGCTATTGCCTCTTGTCACAGCCAACTATTCTATTCAGAGTCAGCATCAAAATAGACATCAGTCTACCTGCAAATCTTTCCATGAAAATGAGCTAATCAACTCCCCTCAAAATGGTTTGTACCTGACTTGATTTCATCTCTGTAAATCTAAACCTGTCTTGTATTACTCCATACTTATGCCAACCCATTGATATTTGATGACAAAAGTAGTAACCTTGGATATGGAGTTGGGAGGCATTTTTTGGAATGCAAAAACATCTTACCTTTTTGTCTGTAAAGTGAGAAGACAATCTTGTCTGCTTTAAAACCACTGAAAGATATTGAAGATATGTTTTCAGTATGTGACCTGTGTATCAGTGTGGATTATGGTTTATGCAACGGTATGAGAGTGAAATGACAATATCTGCAGGCTAGGTATTGTACATATCAAGGACCATATATAAACTAAACATTTCTAGATTCTCTATTGTACTTGATAAAACCTGCATGCACTGGCAAAACGTTGAATCGAATTAAAGAAACTCATTTATACAACCCATGGTCTTCTGATATTGTCATTTCACTCACATATATGACCCATGTAAAAGCTGATGTGTCAGAGAGTCCATGATTATATTTTCATATCCATCTACTTCACCATCTGTTGGATAGCTCAAATTACCTTTTGACTCAAGATATACGACCAACTGACCACCAAGCATCTAGCCATTACTTAAAGGCCATGCAGTGGATAATCTATCAAATGACCACTGTTTTTCTGTAAAGGATAAGTGTCAAGTGTATTTTTTAACACAAGAACAAAGTGGGTTTATTTGTATGCACACAATGTCTCTTATTAATACATGACCTTTTCCCTTGCCTTGGGATTCATTCATCACTTACTTTCTCTGCTTATGTGGACTGCTATATTATTGTTCTTTAGTCCCTTATCTCTGTATAGCAATGGTCTCGAAAAATGATATCCGTGAACCCCTAGGGTTCAATAAATACTTGAGAATCCACCACAGTGTTCTCTCTAAACCTGAAATTGCGAATCTTGTAACAGAAATAACATCATCCATTACACAGCTATCTTGTATATGAATTCAAATATGTCAACATCAGTCTGTTAGTGTCCGTCATTGGACATAGACCTTCCCCAAGATTTGCCAGACCTCTCTATCATGGGCATTGCAGAGCCAGTACTCTGAATTTATCAAGCTTATCATGCCATCTTACTTTCTGTTGGCCACAGCCTCACACCTGATCTCTGGGGATCCACATTTTGAGTCTTGATGTCCAGCAGTTATTTGTCACTCATGCAACATGTCCAGCAGTTATTTGTCACTCATGCAACATGTCCAGCAGTTATTTGTCACTCATGCAACATGTCCAGCAGTTATTTGTCACTCATGCAACATGTCCAGCAGTTATTTGTCACTCATGCAACATGTCCAGCAGTTATTTGTCACTCATGCAACATGTCCAGCAGTTATTTGTCACTCATGCAACATGTCCAGCAGTTATTTGTCACTCATGCAACATGTCCAGCAGTTATTTGTCACTCATGCAACATGTCCAGCAGTTATTTGTCACTCATGCAACATGTCCAGCAGTTATTTGTCACTCATGCAACATGTCCAGCAGTTATTTGTCACTCATGCAACATGTCCAGCAGTTATTTGTCACTCATGCAACATGTCCAGCAGTTATTTGTCACTCATGCAACATGTCCAGCAGTTATTTGTCACTCATGCAACATGTCCAGCAGTTATTTGTCACTCATGCAACATGTCCAGCAGTTATTTGTCACTCATGCAACATGTCCAGCAGTTATTTGTCACTCATGCAACATGTCCAGCAGTTATTTGTCACTCATGCAACATGTCCAGCAGTTATTTGTCACTCATGCAACATGTCCAACCTATTGCCATTTGAGTTTTCAAACGGTTTCTATGATGTCCTGGACTCCTGTCTTTTCTCAAAAGTTCTCTGCTGTCTTATGATCTCTCCATGTGAGGTTGAACATGATTCTCTCGTGTGCATGTTGCATGGATCTCAGTTTAAGGGTTAATCTTTTGGTTAGGTTCCATATTTCAGCTCCATAGGTAGAATACATTGGTTGTATACCATTCTTTTTACGAGTAGTAGGATCTTCTTGTTTTTGGAAGTTGAGCTTGCTCTACTTGAAGCTTGCCAACTTAGTGATTCTTCTCTTTGATGACTCATGGAGATTTGCTGTCTTAGGTAGATATAGTTGTCTACTTTCTCCAGCTCTGCATTCTATATTTTGATCATTGTGACTTTGTCCCCAATACGTTTGCTGGAGTTTATGTGGAGGCCAACTTTCTTAGTTCGTCTAGCATTATTTGGAGATCATGAAAGTTCTTAGCAAAGAGGACATTGTCGTCGGCAAATCTGAGGTTACTTAGGTATTCCCTGTCTATTCTGATTCCTTTGGTTTCTCATTCTAAGTTTCGGGAGATCATCTCAAGGCAGGCTGTGAAGAGTTTTGGTGAGCTTGATTCACCTTGTCTTACTCCTTTTTGGAGTTGGAAGGATTCAGTGTCTTTATGTAGCCTGATGAAGGAACTACTATGTTGGTAGATTTGTTGCACTACTCTGACATACTAGGTCTAAATGTAATCCATTTAAAATAAATATTGTTTAAGGTAAAAGCTGATTATTATTGCAGTTCATTGATAAGTCTAAAAACAAAATGCTAAGAATAGGGGTCCACCAGAATATTTCCTTTTATAAAAGGGGCCCTTGAGTTCCCAGTTTCAAAAACCACAATACAATCACTGTAGTCAGAAACCTGTTAGTCAAGGTATTTTAACATCTCGAAAAGAAACTTGCTAAAAGCTCATGGATAAGTTTCCAGTAACCACTTGAGCAATATGGGAGGCTGGAAACTGACAGAATGGCGAACATGTTCCTGAATTGTATGGTTAAATAGGGCTCTGGTGAAGCTTGATTGGGCCTAGCAAGCCAGAAGTGGATTATAATAAATCCTCACATTAAATAATCCCATGATACTTTCGATATTACAAGCATATAGATGAACTATAGTATTGTGTGTGTGTGTATGTGTGTTCTTTAGTTGATCAATATTACATCAAGAAAAATCTATGATAGCAAGTCTTTAATTTTGTGGAAAACCAACTTGAGAAAATTGATAAATTCTCATAACAGCATGAAAATTGTCTTTCAAGGGCTTCTTGTTTTTGTTTTTTGTTTTTTTCCAACTCCAGTTCAAGTTGGAGTTGACTTTGTTTCTCCCCCATAAGAAAAACAATCCTCACCTAAATTCTTCACTGTTTATCTATCCCATCACGTTAAACCAAACTGATATGTAAAAATTAACATTTCCCCACCGTGATTTGAAATCCCGATCAAGTGATTGCTAGGCAGCTCTCTTACCAAGCCGAAAAGTCTTATATACCTACAAATTTATCTTGTGTATACAATACAAAAATTTTGCTAATCAACTTCAGTCGGAACAGGGATTTAGAAGCCTGACTCTGCATCTGTCAGGCTTGTCTTGTATCCTCACCAATATTTGTGTTGTGTGTGTGAGAATTTGAAAGAGTGATGATTCATTCAAAAGCTACTATCGGTATAACCCTCGATGCACGTTCTCTCTATACACATTATCTATGACTTATCTGCAGCTCCGTTGTTTCCCTCCTCACCCTTGCCTCCTCATCATCTTCCTCCTGAAAGCTTTAAGCAAATTATCCCCTAGTAAAGAAAAAACAGCGTATATATACGGTTTTATCTCCTCCATTAGATCTCTGCTCTCAATATCCTTGGTATTAGGAAAGGATAATTGAAATATTCAAATATCATTCTAGGTACTGCAAATATTTTGAATCAACAACCTTCAACCTTTCTTTCTCTTCAATTTGCATCCCCCTCCCCACAACCATTACGAGCAACAGCACCATCACTACCCCTACCGCGATCATGAGTCATGCATATGTTCCATGCATTTGTCTTTTTATCCTCTTTTCCCATTCCGTAACAGCCCGAAGCATACAATATCTAAAGTCATGCAATTCTGATCATCAAATTTTTTTTTTCTCTTTCATTATCCATTTTTGTGGAACTACGTCAGATAAAAGCTTGAATTTACCATTCTTGCTTGATGTGAGGTCTGGGAATCTGATATGAGTCTAGGTGTAATCTCCAGCTCAAAATATTTCTGGTTTTCCATGAACTCAATGCAGCTATATTTTGTCAATTATAGACTAGCTGTAGCTCCACAAATGGCCTGTCTGACCAACCAGCCAAATGGGCTAGAGATTCTTCTCTCTTTGCTTGTCTGTGTGTCTACCATTGTATGGTCATTTCGGACTAACCAACAATGTCCAAATCTTGTGCTTGTATTTTAGATAACTTTTTTATCTTTTTTTATTTTAAATAATCAGTTGTGGCCTAAGGCTGTGGGGACAAATTTATGTACGGTACGGATGTTCACTTCAATTTTGGTTCTTATTGTTGGGCATTGGTTTATTCAGAAAATGCATTTGCTCTATGCTTGTCTCTAACTGTCTTGTTTATTGCTTTAAGTATTTCTCCACACTATATTTCCTGTCATGGTCAGGAGATGCGTCAGAATTTATTTGATCCTACACAAGGGCAACTTTGGATCAGGATAAGGTTTTATGTGAGAGAATCGTACGTGCATGTTGACAAAAAATATCTGCTTCCCTCTATCTTGGCTTTCAGCATGCCACAGGCATCAGGGAATATCTAGAGTGGCCTAGCAGTTACTGGCATGGAAAAGAGAATAGACCAAGGCTATATACATTGACTTGGTACTTATGCCCTTGTAAAAGGCATAAATTTACCCACTCCAGATCTGTAGGTCAATAGCTGGGTAGTTGGAGCCTGTAGCTCTGTGAGGCAAGTCCATCTTGGGCATGAGTGCAGCAAATCCACCCTGCCAAACCTACTTGGTTCTGAAACTGTAATACGGCCCTATGCCCCACAAGCAGTCGACTGGAAAATAAATTATAATTACAAGATCTTTTGATTTCTTAGAGCAGGTGTTTTCCTTAAGAGAATTTCTCAGCTCCACAATTCTCCAATCAAAGGCCACCTCTCCTTCCATTTTCATCAATCCTCAATTACTACTACGATTTACTGAATTAAACACTTCATTTTTCTAACATTCCCTAGCGATCTAGGCTTTTGTTCATTGCTCATCTGATTAGGTGGTTTCCTTTTGATTTATAACCTCACTGCTATCTCTGACCTCAATGAAAGATTAAAACTAGAAAGTACTTGGATAACACATACCTCTGCTAATGCAATACACTAAAAACTGAATAAAAATCAGCTGCGATGCAAAGGAGGTAACTGTGAAATGGTTGGGGTTTTTTTTTTTTTTTTTTTCTCTCCACCCTCTCGTTCTGCACTATTGTCTTAATATATAGAAAAGCATCGCCAGTAAAAAAAAAAGTCCTGGATCTGCCCCAAAATTTTATCAATCACCCCTTAGCCCAGACCACTGGAATTTGAGAACTTTTGGAGATATTACTTCATTGGCAAGAGTTTTTGAAGAGAAAAAAAATCCAAGAAAATTGAATTCTTTTAAATTCAAACCCGAATATGAAACCCCATCATTCAAACGGTTGTACATCTTGAAATAAAAGGTTTTAAAACCTTGAAAATTGCAAGCGCACCTGTATTATGCCCTTCCTTTCACTTTTATCTCATGCCTGCTAACACAGGCACTTTTCTTCTGAATGGTTACTAATATTTACAATATCTAACTCTTTCTATTTGATTAAAAGTGGCATTCACGTCATTCCTAGTGTCTTCATATGGGCAACAAACCTATTTACCAACCTTCAATAATTTCCAGAAAAAAAATCAGTGAAATTTCTTTGTATACCAAGAGACCCTCAAAGCTCCGAAGTTTGTTTGCTTTGTTTTGCGGCAAGTAACCTGTGGAGTTATCAGTTTTTCACCTTAATTTTGGTAGTAACATTGCTTCGGTCTGTCTTTGATCTTTGCCATCTGTATTTATTGAAGTGTCGTTCTTAATATCCTGCTATGAGATTATATGATGATAAAAACCAGCACTTTAGATGCTGTGTCATTCTTGCCTGATAATAACTACGTACTATATCATTGGACTTTATTGAGGGTTTTTTCCTGTTTGGGAAGAAATTCAGGTTGTGAAAGCCTTTGAAGAAAAGCTTAGATCTCATAAAATGTGGTTAAAACCAGTCCGGGCATTGTACAGGAATAGTGTTTTTTAACGTAAATTTCTACATTTTTCAAGTTTGTCCAGCTGACTGGCTAGGTACGAATCGTGAGTAAAGGCCACACACATGGTGGTAGAGAGCTGACTCCTTATATGTAGTAAAAACCTTTTTTGTTTTCTGAAAATTTCTTACCTAAATAGGTACTTAGTAGGGGAGGGGTTCAATTTGTAATGTAAATTTATGCTAAATAGATTCCTCAGTTTGTACCCACTTGTTTTTTGAAAATTCAGAATTTTTTTATTGATCACTGCCTAAACAAAAAAGCATTAGGAGTCACTTATTCCCTCTTTTTTTCTAAATTTTTAATTGGTCACCCCACAAGGTATGTTACCTAAAGACATTGGTCATATGACAGTTTCTATTGAGTGACTAGCCAGACCAGAATGCATTTATTTATTTCATCCATTTTGCTCTCGTCACTATTCTTTCTATTTCTTTTGGTTATTCATCAATATTTTTTTTTCTTCATTCTGGATGATTACATTATTTATTTATTTTTTTTTTTTTTTTTTTTTCAACTTGAATTTTGTTGTTGTTCAGAAAGAATGCTTGCGGGGAGGGAATCATTCTGGATTCCCCACACACGTAAGAGGGGGAGAGAGAGAGAGTGCTGAAAAGAGGTCGGATTCAAGACAGAAAGTGACTGAAAAATAATCAATATTTATGGATCCAATGCTGGATGTGATTAGAAACATTCCTTCCCACTTAGTAATGGCTGCTGTTATTGGAGCTGAGTGCATGAAGCTGTCTCTTTAAAAAAGAGCACATCTTTCAACAACCCACATTACACTAGAATGTAAGATTATCACTTGACACTCCCAAAATTGATCATTTCTTGAATTAGTCAAAATTCTTCTTCAAATCTATATCTTTTTAATACTTTATCATATTTTAGATTGTGAATTATTTAGATATAAAATCCAATATTAAAGTATTATGACATTTAAGAAAATTTATTGTATTTTCCACCTATTTGGATTTTTTAGAAATAATATTGCAAAATGAGCATTTAAAACGATATCTAAATAGACATGCTGGAGACATGGAAGATAAGAAAAAACACTGAAAGAAAATGAAACAATGATTTTGATATAATTTATACAAGACATTGTATTGTAATTGCCATGGCCAAAAAACTAAAGATGACAGAACTGAAATCTGCCTTGTTAATAATGGCATGAACCAAAACATGAGCTGAACACTTCATTTTTTAGCATTATTTCTGAAGCCAAATAGGTAACAGATAAAATAAATTTTCTTTAATGTTGTAATGTTAATATTTTAGATCGTAAACATTTCCAACAAAATTAAGTCTTGAAATTCTGAAGATGAACATGACTTCGTCTCAACACCCCCATCCTCCCAACTACCTTTTTCAGGATCTTCTTTCCCGTGTGACAGTCTAATAAATAATGCAAAAAATGACTAGGAGGAGTAATGAGTCGTTTTTTTTTTTTTTTTTGGTACCCAACACCTACTTCTTCCAAATAAGCAATTCTGGCAGTTGAGACACTTAGAATGACGCAAACTCTTACCCCACCTCTCCCAAGCTTGATATAACTTGGTTCAAGTTTAGAATAGTGTCAATATTTCTAATGGCTGCCATGCTGTAACAAATTGCACCCAAAATCCTTTAATATAGGATGATATCTGACAAATGTTTCTCAGGAGTCTGCAGCAATGTTTCTTTTAAACCTGACATTGCAAATCTTCTGACAGAAACATCATCCATCACACAACTATCAAAAAAACATAATTATTGTGCACAGTCCTGTATCATACATTGGAATTCAGATAAATAGAATCTATATTGAATTGGTGATTTTCAAAGGTCAACATTTATTTTATTGTTATTTATTGGTTAGTCTAAAAGCTAAAATTAAAGGATCACTAGAAAGTCTGAATTTTCAAAAAACAAACTTTAACGCAAAAGGATCATTCTAGCAAAAACTTACTTTGGAAATTGAAAATCCCTCCAAAAGCTTCCCCCCCCCCTTCTAACAAAACTTTCTTCATGAACAGCCTTCCAACTTGATTGGTGTTGCCTATACACATGATCTGGAGATAAGTTTTTCAGTTTTTACCCTGGTTTTGCTGGCCATGTTGATGTAGATGGTATTGATTGACAGCAATATTTTACAAGGGGAATATTCAAAACAACTTTGGATTTTCCGAATTTCCTAAGATCTGATTACTATTTGAATGGGAGTTTTCCATTATTTATTCTGTATTGTGCATTTTTTTTTCCTTTTTAAAACACTTGGATTTATTGATTTCAATAAAAAAAAAACACTTCATTATGAAAACCAATCCCCCCCCCAATCAAGCCAATAGATTTAAACCTGTTCCAAACTGGTACCCTTGAATATTTTGATACTGTGCTGAACCATTTATCCAACAAGCTTGCAACCAAAATTGACCTGGATTTCAGGATTTTCCTCATTTCTTGATCAGGTCTTGATATATTCTAAAAATATAAACTAAACAGCCAAAAGTAAAGAATAAAATTGTATTCAACAGATACAAACAATACTCTTCTGAAGGAGACTCTGTTTGATCTTTAATAATCCACTTGAAATTCTTAAAATATAGAATGTAAAGTATACAATGGAAAGTAGACAAAGGAAAATCGAGCAAAACTTTTTATAACATATACAAATTAATCTGCTTCAAAAACAGAATCTATTTAATCAATATTAAACCGCTAATCTTCATCTGAAGGCAATTCACCCATGCCACAAATATTAAAACAGAGTGGCTGATCATTGAGCTTACTACAAATCCCAACAGATTCAAAACCAGTAAGCTTTTAAAAAAAAAATCCAGTTTTCTGGCTATTATTGTTTCCTAGGAGCCAGATAAAACACCCGGTACTGCCGTTCTCAATTAATTTCAGAATCCTATTTATCACAATGGAATTTATGTTGATTGAATTTTTGGCATCCTCCTTCTTTCCGTGAGTTTTAAGTAAAAAAAACTGATCCATAGTTTTTTTTGTTTTCTTCTTTTCTGGTTTCATTCTGTTTCTCTCTTCATATCAACACTTGTGAGGCTTTAGATTTAGTTAGAATGACAGATGGATTCGATAATCTTTCTCAACAGGAATCCAAGAATTTTCTTTTGAAATTCTTTACACAAAAGATCTGGTTAGTCATTCAATTGAAACCATCGCATGACCAATGTATTTTGGCAGCTTGCTATGTTTGGAATGATCAATTAAATAATTGGAAAAGGGGGTGATCAATGAACAATGGTTACTCTTCCTGCCTTTTCTTGGGTAGTGAACATTAAGAAAATTTTTTTTTTTTTAAAATAAGCATGAAGGCTGCTGGGAACGGACTGAGGGATAAATTTAGAATACCCATATATTGTACATTGAACTCTCCACTATAAAAGAAGCAAGATAGTGCTTAGAATGAAGAGGATGGTTGAAAGAGAAAGAACAGCAAGCAATATTGAAAATGAAAGAAAAGGATTCACCACAGAGGAAGATTTACAATGAAAAAATGAGATGAACAGAAGAAAAGATTTCCCACTAAAGAGAAATAAAAGGAGAAAATAAAGACTTAATGCTAGAATAGGGACAAAATAGAATAAAGAGAAAAAGATAAAATAAATAGAAAAGATGCTTGCAAATTGTAATGATGTGAGAGAATTGAAAAAAAACGAAAAATTTTCCCAGACATAATGAGTAAATGTTAAAATATTAAGCTCTCTAGCTTTTTTAGTACAGTCTGTACACATGATACATACATAACCAGCCACACCAACTTGAAAATTGAAAAAAATTATGGTGACAGTTTGGTTAATAGTTTCTAAAAATATCATTAAATTTCAAGCATAAAAATGTTGTCAGTGAGCGATATATTAATGTTATAAAAAACGAGTGCTCTGAATTATCCCTGAATAAGGAGTATGGTTGGTATCTTTCCTTTCCTTGATAAAATTGTCAGCATCCCCAGAGTATTGCAAAGACTCCATTTGCCTTATGGATGAAAATTATCATGAATCTTTGTGGGTTTTAAAGTCAATATTTCATAACTATAAGATAGCTTCAATTCTAATATCACGATGAATATTCTGTCTTGCTATCATTTAAGTGTCAAGGTTGCAGTTATTGAGTGAAAATCCTCTTGCATTCAGGATTTTCCGAACCTGTTTCCAACCATATCATTTTTACTCTTTTTGAATTCTTTGAATTCAGAGTTTCCTAGACTCCATGTATTTTGTTCATCAGGGACTTGAACCTGGCTTTATTTTACATCTTGCATTGGAGAGACAGTGATGTTTGTTTTTTCATATTTCTGATTTTCACTCTTTTAAACTTAACCAATAATTAACACCATATTTTTTTTGTTTGTATCTAAGATGTAGTAGTCTTTATGAGGCGATCTTCAATTTATTCTTAATATCATATTGTGACCTATTTTGATTATTTTGACTGGTTTCTATCTTCAGAGAGTTTAGTTGTTTTGACTTACAACTGTAAGTAAAATGAATTTTGGAGACAATACTACCATATTTTACATTGGTATGTGATTATGATACACTTTTTCCATCATACCTCAACAGATTCATTGTATGTAATTTGATAAAGAACAAAAGATAGGCTTTTAATTTCATTATTGCATTAATATCTGATTATGTTGTTTAATTACAGCTTTTTAATAATTCTATTGACTTGGGTATAAAACGGTATCTGATTTTTTTTTTTTTCCTTGAAAAGAAACGCCTCTGACATGGTCAAAGTTGGTATATTTTTACCGACTCCGACATCCCAAAATTGCTTCTGACTCCAATTCAAACTCCACAGCACTGTTTCTTTCGTTGATTTTTTTGTTTTCTTTTCCCGTTAATGTCAGACTTGGTTAACTTCGGAATCAATTATTCAAAATGACATACTAAGGAAGGAAAAAATTACCAAAACAGTCTTTTGGTTAAATTACTCCAAATTCTAAAAATACGTAGGACTGTTACAAGCAGACTACCAGTGGGAATGTACTTGATTGAAGTGATGGCTGTTATATACCACTTGTTTAAGAAGTATTTATTGTAATGCGAGTTAACTCAAGATCCATTGTGTGAATATAATCCACATTGAGTGTCAAGATATGTGGTTTTCTACTACAAATATTAATATTATTGTAAATTTTAAGTATATAAGATTAACCCTTTAGTATGAAGGACTTGTTTAATTCTACTTCAGAAGATAATAGCAACAAACCATATTCTGGACTATGATACAAAAGGTTCACTAGGGTATTTAGAGGACTACTACTCCCTGCAACTAATTTAAAACCTGTTAACTGTCCATATCCGGCTTCAGTAGACAGTCCCTTAGTCATAATACCAGCAATTTGGATGCAGTATAATATTTGGATTGTTTTTTCTTGTTTAGGTTTGTCCACACATCTCAAAAAACACTTCCCAATTAGTCGGTCTCAGTTATGTTAAATAACAGAAATAAGAATGAATGAAGAGATGTAATGTCATTAAAGGTGTGACATCATTAAAAAAGTGACATCATTAAAAAAACCAACTGCTATGATGTCATGATAGAATGTACAAGTTCAACTTTTTTGTACTTCAAGAAAGACAATGTCCATTTATGATTCTTGTTCAAATTGATACTCTTAGAATATTTCCATATCTCAATATTTTACGAGTATGGGAATCGGTTGACTCAAAGAGAGACTACTTGCTTTTCTTTACCCACCCCCATTTCTGCTTCTATGAATAGTAGTGTCAGTGAACTTATGTTTCTTGTTCTAATTAAATATCCATATCATATTCTGGCATATATGGTAAAATCAAAGATTGAATGACATCAAGATAATCATTTTGAAGAATTATACCCATGAATATGATTGACAGTCTTGGCACAGGAATGAAACTTTTAGGATGGCAATGGTTACAGATTATCAGGGTTATAGTCTTGTACAGATTTAATTGCGTCATGTTATATCAAGACTTTGCTACAATTGATTTACATTGTATTTTATAGATTATTAATTAGCTTAGCTTGGTCATATTTTCTGGAACAGGTTATATGGTAAATCCTATTATCCAGATCCTGTAATCATTTTAGATTTTCACATGACCAAATGTTCATCATGGATTTGCATTTTTGGAACACTATTCTATTGGGTTGACCATTCCACATTCACACTGTACAGACATTTGAACTATATTTTTGTATATCCTGCCTGGCCCTTTGTTGGTGCATTTTCTATTTTTTCATCCTGATTTCTGTTCTCAGTGTATTTTCTTCTCAAGCTTTGATAAAGCTTCCTACCCTCTTGTCATACTTTCCATTCATAATCTTATATACTTCTATCATATCTCCTTACTTTTCTATACCTAAAAAACAGTTGCTTCAGTTTACAGGGGTGTTCTTCATAAGTTAGACTTGCCATTCCAGGTACTTGTCTCATTGTTCTATTTACTCGATGTGTTTTTGTATGGTGTCCAGACTGAAATTGAATACTAACTTTGAACTGGCTTTTTAGTTTCCATAATTGTAGAAAAGTACTCAATTATCATTCCTGTGGGTAATTAGTAGTACATGATTGTACACATACCAATCTTTCATATGCCGCAAGTTTGTGCACTTATGAACCAAGAAATTATGAGTTGGAATTATTTTCTGAAAATCTCTGTAATCATTCTGTTTGGTTATGTATATGTTTAGATTATGATATGCTATCCAAATATTCAGGGGATGATTACATTTGGATAAATTGATCAATCTGTTCACGTGTCTCATGCAACACTTTGCACATCTTGAAATCACTTCATCAGGAAATGAAGAAACCTAATTTCTATTAATTTTTTTTTTTTTTTTTTTTTTTTTTTGTGGAAACCATTTAGTACTTTCAGTTCCCCAAACTCTTGCATGTGTCTGATTTTTATATTGTACAGATACTGGTTTCCATAATAATCCTTGCCTCATTGTCTTTTGTTTTTGTTTCATTAAAGGTTGTATGGGGGACACCCAGTTTCACTTCCGGATTCGACAATGTCCAGGTCGAAAGCTTCACATTCCTTCACATTCACAATACAACAGAGACTGCCCTATATCATTACAGGTAATGCATTATGGTTTCTATATTTAAATTCTCTTTTCAGTATTTTGATAATCGATAATTATTAAATTTCTTTTATCTCAGAAATTAAGCAAAATAAAAAAATTAATTCTCTTAGACTCAATCAAAAATGATTTCACATAGTTTCCAAGTCAGGGAAATTTATTGTTTTCTCTAATAGTACTAATGTACACAATGCATGGCTAAGTTATAACTTACTGGAACTAAGTGAAGGATTTTCATGCAAAAATTTTAATCCTCAACTACGACAGCTACACCTGATGTCGAGCTGAAAAAAGTGTATAGTCTCCAATCGTGGTTGTGACATCATAGATGGAAGACATTTTTCCGAGCTCATCCGTTGCAAAGTCAGCCATAAACCAGTTTGGGCTCAGAACAAATTTTCTGCTTTATCTAGAGCCATAGTTTTGCTTGGAATCCTGTGGATTTTATTTCTTGATAAACCTTTGGATTATGTCACTTAGGTTAAATTCAATACACCTGCAGAAAGCAAATGATTTTAAGATGTCAGACCAAATCTTATTTCTAATTCCCGATTAAGGATAAATGATACAGGTGGAAGTTTTTTTATTTCTAATTTGAATCTACATCAGAAATAAATCTTACTGTTTCTTTTATCCTTTTCAAGTTTCAAGGATGAGGTTTTACATATATATATTCATTCATTTCTCCCTCCAAGTACAATCTTTATAAGGGAGAGAATATTCTACCTTGCTGACCATTCTTGGTGCAAATAGGATAAACTTGTTAGTGAAACATTGCTATAGTGACAATCACAGGAAACTACCTCGGTTGGCTGACCCCTACATATATACATTGATCAACTGGCCGATGACTCCGGATGTCCTCCGGAAGATCTGTGATGAGGACCAAACCGAATTGAAGGAACATATCAGATGTATTCAATAAGACCTCTCAATCTGATGATGATAATTCATTTATTTTAAGGGTTTAAAAGTGTTAGTATTTTACTAGACATGATCTTTAAATTAAAGAAAACAGTGTAAATAATTGCAGAATTTAAGGGAAAATAAAGAATTCCAAATCATTTCTGTTGTAAGCCTTTTTTATTTTTAAATTCTTTTTCAATTTTTGTTTTCTTTTCTTTTTTTTTTCTTTTAATATGATGATCTTGTAAGTAAATATTTTGTAGATATTGTTTGTAATTGATAAAATCACTGAACATAACACTCTGAACATTCTGTTGGACTTAATATACCAAATAGTTTTTGAAACAATAGTGTGGAACTAGTCAAGTGGATATTCACTTTTTGTTTTTGTCAGACTCCAGTGCAAGTTGGAGGTTGGAGTTGACTTCGTTTTTCTGCCATAACAACAAGGACAATCTGCATCTAATTTAAACTTAGTCCTGTCACATTAAACCAAACTGATATATAGAATTGATATTTCCCTACAGAAATTGTGATCTGTTGGCAACTCTGTCACCGACAAACTGACCGGTCTTGTATATCTACAAAAATTTGTTACAAATATGCAAGGGTTTATTTCATTCTAATAAATACATTTATACTAAAAAATGTACTTTTACAATTTTTTATGTATTGTCTAGTCTAGAAAGCCTTGTAAAAAAAAAAAAAAACAACTTTGTTTCAAAAATTGATGTCATTTCAGTCACTTATTTTCCAATATCTGTTAATGTCATTTAGGTAATTTTTTTCATTGATTTTTGGTTCACACAATTCAATATTATGGCACTATGTGTGATTTTTTTTTTTTTTTTCATTGAGATCATCAGTTGTTTATCAAGGATTTAAAAAAAAATGTTTATTCATATATATATATATATATATATATATATATATATATATATATATATATATATATATATATATATATATATATATATATAAAATACAAAAGTTGTTATAATCATCTTTAAAGTCGGAGTGGTGTTTGACCCTGTGGCAACCAGGCTTGTTCTTTTGCTTTGTGTTCTATTGTCTTTGCTGTTTGTTGGCACAGTTCCTTTGATTTTTTTTTTTTCAGTCCTCATGAATGTTAAGTGTATCTTCAATCTAATTCGATTGTAAATCTCCACTCATTTTTTAAAAATCTTCAGGTTATTAAAAAAAAAACTCCTAGAGGTAACCTCTATTTAATCTCTTTGAAACATCCTTCATTCTAAATGTCCAACTCATCATTACATAATTACATAACTAAAATGTGAATATTTACTTTTCTCAAAAAATCCATTAATTATCCAAACTATCCATTTCTTTTTAAAGACCATTCAAACATTTGTAATTCTATAAATTGAATTTAGAATATTTGGTTAATCTTGTTTGACTTGTGGCAGTAGGATAAGCTGTGAGTCACCTGACAAATCTTTGCACACATTAAGAGTCATGGCTTAATGAAAAAAAATCAAAACTAATGATTTTTATCTTCCAATTTTTTTTCTTTTACAATCTTATAGCTGTTTATAGTTCTAAGACCAGGTCTATTTTTTTTTTTTTTATCATATCCAACAAACATAAAGTAATTAAAAATGCAAATCACATGATCTAACTGCAAAAACTTGTGAAGACAAAGTTAATAATACATGATTTCCTGTTACCTGTAACAACTACAAAAG
This sequence comes from Thysanoteuthis rhombus, assembly GCA_963457665.1. Classification (NCBI taxonomy): domain Eukaryota; kingdom Metazoa; phylum Mollusca; class Cephalopoda; order Oegopsida; family Thysanoteuthidae; genus Thysanoteuthis; species Thysanoteuthis major. Next base: position 37,501,189 of record OY735228.1, on the reverse strand, counting down.
ATTGATTACAGGTCTGGTTAGTCAATCAATCGAAACTGTCATGCATACAAGCCCTTTTGGCTCTATGCCATGTTGTGGATGATCAATTGAAAAACATTGGAAAAAAGGGTGATGAAGGAATAAGTCACATTTTGTTGAGCATTGATCACTTAAAAGTTTGAATTCTTTTTTTAAAAAAAGCAGAGACAAACTAAGGGATCAATTTAGCATAAAGTTACAGTGCAAATTGCCCCCCCTCTCCCTACTAAAAACCTATATGAAGATATTGGGATGCATATGCGACTCCTGCTTTGTCATCAGGATGCATACACCACTCCCGCTCTGTTGAATCCAAAGAACTATCCTCATCCACCTGATTTCCTCTATCAGTTAAGTTTGATGGATATGTATTCATCTAAGTTTGTTTTCCACAAAATATCTCCAAAAATTCTCTCTGAATTTCAATAATATTTTGTGGAGTGTAAACCTTGGGCCAAGGAACACTTGATTAGATTTTGAAATGGATTCAGGAATTCTTTTTTGTGAGTTTTGATATTGCCAAATGGGACAATCTTTTTTTTTTTTTTTTTTTACCATTTTGTATGTATCAACAGTAATGGTATCACATGGAAGTGTAGTGCAATAACAAATAATTATGAATAATAATGATAATTATAAGCTTTTGATGCTGTTTAGTCGGAGATCTGTAACTTGATTGTTCAGTTTTTAATAACAATAGCATTGGTAGAGTTATGCACTCTCTGAGTGCTTTTTAGATTGTCAGTTGAGTTAATTGGGTTTTTGAGGGGGTTATATAATTCCAACTTGATCCACAGAAATCTTTAAGACATTTTCTGAATGATAATCATCTCTGGTTTTATACATCCTGTGATTTGCTTCACTTTAATCAGTTAGGAATTTTCCATAAAAAATTTTTTAAAAGAATTGTTCCACTTTTCCCCCCATTAGTAAAACATGTAATGATGACTTTTTTTTTCTACTCTTCCAGTGTGATTATGCATATTATTATGGTTATGTATACTTCAGACAAACCAAAGACAAATCTGTTCGCAGAGGATATTTCCAAAAGGTAAGTGGATTTTTGTCATCTTTCCCAGCTCCAAATAAATTAGCTTTCCTGCCAGCCTGTCTCTTATCAGCTTTATAGAACCAATATCAGTTAGCCAATAGTCTACCCTTTTTTTTTTTTTTATTTCCCTTTAACTTTTTAGAGTAACATTCATAATTATTTGGTCTTCTGACTGTGACGTCGTTGGGATGACCTGGGTGCAGAGGAATCTGAGGTTATCATCGATGCTGGTCTCTCTCTGGCCTGCACCAAGAGATCTGGCATGGCCGTGTCTGTTCACTCCTTCACATTGTTGGGCAAACTCTTCTATTGCCACCCTTGCCTTCCCTCGACGTTGCCCTGCATGATGGTCTTGTATAGGCTGTTGTGATGTGACCAAATCACATCAGCTTCTGTCGCTTCTAGAAGTATTGATGACCCAAAATGCTTTTTTTTTTTTTTTTTTTTTTTTTTTTTTCTTGTAATATTTTGTTTAGTCAATTCTTAGAAATATCTTTACTGTAGAGACCAGTCTTATTGTATGCCTTTTTATTTTTTCATTTTAGTCATGCTCCTTAGTGAATAAAATTGTTTTCATTTAATTCAATTGTTTAAACTCATGATTTGTGTGTGTGAATATATATATATATATATATATATATATATATATATATATATATATATATATATAATGTGTGCGTGTGTGTGCTTAGTCGTTTTAACAATTTTTTGAAGCTCTATAATAGTGATGTTAGGATTATTTTTTGTAATTTGTTTGGTAGAATTTAAGACATTTTTGAAATAACAAAACTTGCATGAATTTAAGCTCATTTGAAAGAACACATCATACACCAAGGAAATATATTTTATGTTCATAGCTGAACCTATGCTTTGATTTGTGTATAGAGATGTGTTCATGAATACACACACATATATATATATATATATATAATCTCAGTGTATTAAAATTCTGCGAAACAAATTACAAAAAATAATCCCAACATCACTATGGTTAAGCTTTAAAAAATTGTTAAAAAAATCAACTGTAAGCACACATCAATCCATAAAGCTACAAAAAGGTGTGAAAATTTACATTGCAGAAAGTATAACTCCAGAGTCTGTAAATTGATGTCTGAAGACAAAGTGATCACAAAAACTCAACCTACGACCAAATGAATGAATGACTGAAGGTCAGGTTACAGTATAGAGTAAATCATAATACTATCATAAAACCAATGGAAGATGATTGCATGAAAATATAGATTAAAGAAAAAGAAGTTGTAAGGTATTACAACGATAAAATGGCTGCAATTTGTACAATGCTTGGGCAACTTTATTGACCCTACCTTTTTAGGACCAACAGCTAGTCATTTGATTGTGATGGACGATGAAACTTGTGTTATAATTAATGATTCAGCTACATTTTCAATGCAGGATTTAATACTGATTCCAATAAAACTCCAGACTCCATTGAGTTCTCATTGGTCTCAAAATTTCCTGTCAAAGTTGGAATGTGCAGTGCCATTATCAGCAATGCTGTCTTGCTGTACTTTTTATGGCAACAAGGCCTTACAATCAATCAGTAACAGGGCTGACAAGGTATCATCTCATTATGCCGTCTGTGTTGCAATATCTTGATTCCAAACCAATTCCTGTTCTACTCAAGAAAGACAACCCCACAAAATGCCCTCCATGCTGGACTACTGAAACAGCTCATGCAATAATTAAAAGATCAATCTTCAAGGATGGATTTAAACCAAAAAATGAATTCTATGCGTAAGTTCTGGCAGTGATGGAAATGTGCCATATCATATTAACAAAATATTTCCAAGAATGTTTCGGTTTGTTTGCTACCAATGTGAGGATGTATATCAAAATGGACAATTTTTGGAATATCAATCTAAAAAAGACTTAGCGCTTTCATGTACAATTCACTTGAACCATTTATCATTTCTTCGTTTTTTCAAAGTTCGAATACTTTGACCATATGTTATTCTATATAGACATATATATCTCGTTATATCATATAGAAACTCTTATTTGAAATGATCTCCCCAGTTATTCTTGTATCACTTGGCCTAGGCGATGTAAAAAGAATAAACAATTGAAAAAAAAAATAACTGTTTTTACTCCACTAGGCCATTTGGGCCTTTGCATTACTGATGGCTGTTTAGGTCAATGGTTAGAGCAATGCTACGTTGAAATGGCTACCCTATCGCTGGCAGACTCAATTCCTGCAGCAGCCCCATTCCCTTTAATTGCTTATTCCATTTACGTTATCTAGTGATACATTAACCATCTAATGACGGGAGATCATTTCAAATAAGTTTCTATATAATATAATGCAATTTATAATCATTCTGACAGATCATTCATTATATATAATAATGTGTGTGTGCATGCATGAAGTCAGCAGCGTGAAACCTGAATTTCAATGTAAAATTTTCACTTTAATGTTCGATTAATCTAATCAATGGAAAATCATTGGGTTGAGTGCGTCAGCAATCAAGGAGACTATTTTGAAAAATAGATATGTTGTTTTCATGATGAGGCTATAAACTTATTGATTTACATGTGTGTGTATATGTTTCATTTCAATTTCTGTACTATTGTGTGTATTATTAAAACCTTAAAATTATTTGAAACTTTCAAGTTTTCAGCATTTAGGAGTACCTGAAAGTGCTTTTTTTTTTTTTTTTCTCTCTCTTTCTGATTCTCTGCTGAAGATAAAAGACCTTTAACTCTTGATATTTGACATTTGTGATAGCCTATAAATGAGATGAAAATTTTGCATTAATTACAATTTAGTGGTAATAATGGTGGCTGACTACACTGAGATGCAATACCATTTTTAATTCCTTGCACTTGAATCTGCATTTTGTTTGCTGGCCTTACCTCCTATTCCTACCCCAAAGCATTTATGAAGGAATTTTTTTTTTTTTTGTTTTTCCTCTCTCCCTGGATTTTTTCCAATGATTCTGTTCAGAAAAAAAGTTGATGTTTCATCTGATTTCTTCTAAATTATATTTCTTTTAGGTTTTTTCTTTCTGATTCAAAATTAGATTTAGAAAATATTAGCTTAATATATTCACATATCTCGGTTATTCTATGGCATCTGTTTTATCATAAAATTCAAGTTTTTTTATATTGTTTCAAGCAATAAATTCTTCTTTTTTTTCTTTTTTTTTAAATGTGGATATTCATATCATTCTGTAAGAATCACTGGGGTACTTTGGCTCGGTTGAGGATGGACTATCTTCAAAGCTATGTGTATTTTCTTTCAATATGATAACCTATTGTTTTAATATCACTTGGAATTTTTTGGCTTACAGCATTTCATTACCAAAATTTCATGAAATTGAAACCTGTCAGCAACACTTTCTTAACTGCAATTCATCCAAAACTATTTCAGTCTGTTAGATATTCTTCTTTATGCTGGTGGTGGTGAATTTCTTTTATGAATAGATTTTGTCTGTTTTTGGCCGAGTCATTCAACATTTTGGTCTTTTATAATTTGACTGAATTATGTTTAGACTGAGCATAAACTAATATATTAAAGGTCAGAAGAAAGACAAAGTTGTAACCAAATTTATCGAAAAAAAAAAAAAAAAAAATTATTCTCATCTTTCAGTTTGTACATGTTTCTTCAAAACATGTAAACATAGATGATCATTGCTCTCTGAGCACCTACACCCCATATAATAAATTAGAAGATCGTATTCTTACCCTTTTCTGTACATCTGTTCATTCAGAAAATCACCTAGGTTTTGGGTTGCCGATTTGATAGGTACTGGGCTCAGACAACCTTCCTATCATCATCATCATCATCATCATCAGTCTTTTAGTGTCCGTTGTTGGACATAGACCTTCCCCAGGATTTGCCACACTTCTCTATCATGGGCGTCACAGAGCCAGTACTTCCTGAACTTGTCTAGCTCGTCTCTCCATCTAACATTTTGCCGGCCTCAGTTGCGCATATGGTCTCGGGGAATCCATGTTGTGAGTTGTGATGTCCATCGATTGTCAGCCATTCTTGCAACATGGCCAGCCCACCGCCATTTGAGATTTTTTATGGATTTTATGATGTCTCTAACTCTTGTCTTTTCCCGGATGTGCTGTGCTGTTTTGTGGTCTCTCCATGTGAGGCCCAGCATTATTCTTTCATGTGCACGTTGCATGGTTCTCAGCTTACGGGTCTGTTTCTTGGTTAAGTTCCATGTTTCAGCTCCATAAGTGACTATTGGGAGGATGCATTGGTTGTACACCCTTCTCTTTAGGATTAATGGGATCTTATTATTTTTGAAGGTTAAGCTAGCTCTGCCAAAGGCTTGCCATCCTAGTGTGATTCTTCGCTTGATTTCTTCTTCTTTTGAGGGTCTCATGGAGATTCGTTGCCCTAGGTAGATGTAGTGGTCTACTTTCTCGAGTTCTGTGTCCTCGATTTCGATCTTAGTGTTCTTATCTCCAATGTGGTTGTTACATATGATCTTCGTCTTGCTGAAGTTCATATGTAGGCCGACTTTCTTGCTCTCTTCATTTAGTTCATCTATCATTAGTTGGAGGTCGTGTAGGTTCTCTGCGAAAAGGGCTATGTCGTCTGCGAATCTGAGGTTGCTCAGATACTCGCCGTCTATTTTAATTCCTTTACTCTCCCAGTCTAGTCTTCTGAAGATCATCTCGAGGCAGGCTGTGAAGAGTTTAGGTGAGCTGGTATCACCTTGTCTTACTCCTTTCTGGAGCAAGATAAGGTGATACCAGCTCACCAATTGTTGTAAAACAATGGTTTCACAACTTTGAAATTTTAAGAACCCCTTCTATTAGGAAATATTCTAGCAGACCCCCATTTCTAGCATGTAGCTTTTAGTCTAATTAATGAACCACAATGAGAAGGAATATTTGACCTTTAAAAATCATATTTATTTAAAGTGGAATTACATTTATTAAAACTGTAATGGATGGTAGTAGTCTCTGTACAATAATTATCATTTTTTATTACTGTATGGTGGATGATGATGTTTCTCTTTCACAAGATTCGCAATGTTAAGTTCATAGGGAACACTCCTTTCTCCCCCCCATCCTTCTATTCGACAGTTCAGAGTTTCAAAACCACTGTTGTAGAGGAACCTTGTGTAGGGGAAATCATCAGGTAAACAGGATTCATTCAAGGAACAAGAAAATGGATTCTTTCAGGTTTTGGCAGTAATGGTGGAATAAGTGACTTTTTTTCCCTAGTTTCTCCACTCTTGAGATAAGTGTTTTATCAATGAGTCTGCTGAAAGAATCTAATCTCTTTATATAGCACACCCAACCATCTGAAAAATCATGCAATCCCAGTCTCCACAAACAGTAAGTGTTAGAGTTGCCTGACCTCAGCCATTACCCACCATCCTTGTTGGGGTTTAGATGCATATAAGTAAATGCTTCTACCTTATGAAAGTGATGTTTTGTATCTTGGTAAAACTTACTTCAAATGAGTAACTTGGCACTACATGAAAGGACTATTCTTTTGATGCTGGTTGTCTTTCTATCAGACAGCCTCCCCTGACCTGACTTATGGAACATTTCCAATTGCTAGGTTCTTCTCTCAATTGTGGCTCATTTGGAGAGGACATTTTGTTTTTCTCATTTTGATTGTCTCTTATCTTTCAAGAGTACTGCAGGTTGTCATGGGGAGGTGGAGACAGTCAATGATTTGGTGGATTGCCTCTGTGACTGACAGGCCATGGGATTTAAGCATTTCTGCCATGCCCTTGATCCTATACCTGAACTTGTGAGAGTGTAGGCTCTGAATGCTCATTGGCTGGTTGCCATTCTTGTCAGGTGATCAAACCATCTGTTAAAGACTGAATTGGTGCACCTTCTTCACTAAGTCTGACCCCTTGTCCTGCATCATGGGAGATAGGCAACAGACTAAGTAGGGAACTTGTTACCAAAAATGTACGGCTAACGGGACTCTGACACTTTGACAAGCCTAGCAAGCTGGACGTGGATTATAATTACTCAAGTAAAAAAAGGTGTATTTTCCTCTCAGATATCATGTGTACACACACTTATGTATACCCCCAGAACTATCCTATTTGGACCATCTTAAATTACTGCTATTCTTCATGAAAACATTTGTGAACTTGTCTGACGAGGAAAAGCGAGCATAATTTCATAGAGGATTAGTACAGTTTGTTACTTTTTTCTTTTCTCAATGCTATTATTCTGGAACCAAGGGCAATATAGAGTTTAGTTGAAATCATCCCCAATATGGTCAATCTCCAGGAGTTAATTTCAAGTTCAACTGCTTTACACTTGACCAGAAACATCACAGATGATTGGAAACCAACTATGTTCAAAATGCCACCTGGGGTTTGTTTTGGCTGAAATATGCAGTCTCATTTGGGAATATTACTTGGATAACCTTGAGTTTCGGGGAGGGCCAAACTGCATGAACCATATCTTCAGTTTTGGGATGGAATAAAATATTAAAGATTCAGCTTTTAGAATCTTTTTCTCTTTAAGGATGAAGCATTATCCATCTGTCCTTATATTAGGAGGAAGTGGAACAAGTTTTTGCTTTTCTTAGAATCACAGTTTGCCAAATGATGTAGGTTGTGTATAGGTATCAATGTTAAAACATTACATATTATATTTCTATATACCGGGGATTCAGGTTGAATGGAACATCTGTTACAAGGGATAGTCACCTAGTTGGCTCAGTTGTGCAAGAAGAGAATCAACTTTCCAAATCAGATTGTCTCTTTCATGCAGATCGATATGACTCTGCCATCAACAATGTTAGTTACATTGCATATGTCGAGATATTGTTAATGTTATGTCCACTGACAATGAATCCTGATAAGTCCTCTAATTCTCTTGAAATTATTTCACTGTACAAGTTGAATAAGTCTAATGAGGAAACACATTCCTCTCGTACTCCTCTTTTCATTCTGGTGTCCCTGCTCAACTCCTTCTCTATTCGAATTGTTCCTTATACAAATTGCTAAATAATTGTATACCCTTTCCATGTAGCTCAAGCTTTGCTTTCATTCCGAGAAGTCCATGTTGGATTTTGTGTAATGCATTTGTGTCATCTATAAAACGCATATATAAGTCTCTCTTCATTTCTATTACTCATTCTGACCATGAAGATTGTATTTCTTTTTCTGGTATCTTGAACAAAACCACATTGTTCTTATCTCTAGTCTAATTCTGCAATAAGCTCTATTCATTAGAATCTTAATTGTTACTTTTGTTGTGTCTCATGAAGCTGATCAATGAAGTTCACATTCATTTGCACCTGGTTTCTGTGGCAACGCTATGAAAATTGATTTACTCAGATCCTCTGGTATTTCACTGCTGTTGTACATTTCGTTCAGAACCTCAGTAACCTTCTGAATCCCATACATAATGGTTACTATTTCATTTAGTTATATTTATTCATTTACTCTCTCCACTTGGTTGCCTCTAGCTCTAAGAGATCTAATGGAACACGGGGACATTTCTGGTTACTACGTGTGTGAAATAACATGATAAATAGGTCTAGTTGGTCATTCAATATAAACTATAGGTCTAGTTGGTCACTCGATATATACCATCGCATAACTGTCTTCTGGCAGCATGCTGTGTTGGGGGTGATCAATTAAAAAATTTAAGTGGGCTAATAAATCAAATTGAACTTCAGTCCCCTTTTGTGCAGTGATCACTAAAAATGACTGAAAAAAGTGAATGCAGTTGGACACAAGCTTAGTGTCCGATTTAGGATAAATTTACAATGTAAATTGACCCAATGAAAAAAAAACTACTTCGGTAGTGAATTTAAAAAAATTTCCCCTAGACAAATGAATAAATGTTTGGATTTTCAGTTCTTTAGTTCCATAGGTACTGCCTGTGCATTCAATACATACATAGCCAGCAAAACTCAGATTGACAGTTTCTGATAAAACATTAGAAAGTGGAACCAATCTGTCTGTTATGAATCCTGATTGTCTACCTCTGGAGGTATCTTCTCTTATTTGAGGTCTGGTTGATTAATAGGAACTCAATAAAAAAAACTGTCACATGACCTACGTATTTTGGCAGCATGCTGTGTTGAGGGTGATCAGATGATTCTGATTGCCAACCTCTGGCATTATTTTGTACAAATGCCTTTTAGAAAGGTTTGAACTTTCCTCTGCCTCACCCCACTGCCAAGTAGCCTCAATGCAATTTTGACAGGGGTATGGAAAGAAAAGGAATACGGGTAATTTTGAACCAGTCTCCTTGGCAATAATTCAATCCCACATGAAAGCATTAGTTCCCAAAGAGAGTTGAAGTTGCTACTGCAAACTGACTGATAAATTGGTGTTGCCAACTCGAAAAAATTTATGCAAATTCAACCTCGAAAAAGCATCAAAACTCCAAAATGTACAAAAAAAACAAACTGTTCTATGGCTATTTTAATTGCTGGAAGTTGCTGTAAAATAGCTCTAAAAATAGCACTAAATGTTAAATTTTCATGCTGCCAAAACAAGAGACATGCTAAATTTAGCACTTTGGCAACACTAATAAATATGGAAAGCCATTCCTTTCCCTATGTTCTCTCAACAGGTAATGGACACTGTTTATCAGTGATAGTCATAGCAACAGTGATAAGGTTGAATTTGTCTGCGTAGGTAGAAACACAATTGGTGCTTATGTACTTAACATAAGTAATTTTTTTAATTTATTTTATTCTAATGGTGATTTTGAAACTTTTAATTGTTTTAGTGTGGAAAAGCAGTGTTTGATGCTATTTGTCGATTTGATTGCAACAGGAGCTGAGCATATCCATCTGAGAACAATAATTATAGTATATTGGATAATCAGGAGATGAGACTGACAGTTCTATAGACTAGAGGCTGTTGACACTAATGCACGTAAACTGATAGGTATAACAGTGTGAAATAGTACCAGTGGTGGTTAGTATCAGATAATAGAGTATAATTTTTTTTTTCCGGTGATATATTTTATCATATCAGCATACAGCTATTAGAAACCATAAACCAAAAATATCCGAATAGGTTTCTTCAGTTTTTAAGTCTGTCCAGCTGGCTTTGTTAGTATCACGTGTACTGGCCGCACCATTGACGTTGAAAATTCATGTATTTACTTATCATGTCTACAAAAAACACTTGTTTTTTGAAAATTCATTCTCTAAATAGGTTTTTAGTGTTGTTCAGTTTGCAATATAAGTTTATGTTAAATTGGTCCATAGTTCGTGCCCGCTTTTTTTTTTTTTTTTTTTTAATTCATATTTCTTAATTACCTTGAAGAGAGTAAGAGAAGGAACTCATTCATTGATCACACCTTCTTCAACTGTTTTAACTGATCACCTCAATGTAGTATGCTGCCAAATGATAGTCATGTGACAGTTTCTACTGAATGACTAACAAGACCTATTTTTTGTTTTCATTTTCAATTAGTAAACACTTCAACTTAATTGGAGATACAATCGTCATGTTGGGAAATTATTTATGTCTAAACTTGGCAGAATAAATCCTGAACTAACTTACAAATTTTTTCATCTTAATTTCGTATGAAATTTTATCAATATTCAATACGCATAATAACAAACTACATGTATGACATAAACTATGCAATAAGAAAGGGAGGTGATGTTTGATCAACACTGCCGGGGTACCATGTTACTATAACTGTTCTGTTTTTAAAATCCTCGAAACAGTTCACATGGTAAACAACTGATGATCCCAACAAGAGACAATTTATACTTGTACCATTATAACAAAGTGTAAGTGAAACAGGAAAAAAAAAAACACTGAAGAAAATTACATAAATTGCATAAATTGCATTGACAAATATTGGGAAATAAGTGACTGAAGTGACAGAAAAATCTTTGAAAAAATTTTTTAATGTTCAGTGTTAAAAGCTGTAAAGCTTTCTAGAAATATATATATATATATATATATATATATATATATATATATATATATATCTCATTCTCTCACTTTTTTCAGATATTTATCTTTTTGTCTGATGCAGAGTCGGTTTATCCTGCTTATGTTGTTCTAATACCTTCTTCCTGACTAAGAAGTTTTTTAGTATCTTGTCACTTTTGACATTGTGTGATAACCTTTCCTTTATGAATATTCAGTGCTGTTGGATTACAACTGGCTATCTATCATTATTGAAAGGGTTGTAAGTGTTCAATGTAGTATGCTTACTATGCTTGACTGATGACCACTATTATTCAGATATTGGAGATTTTTCAATATGTCCATTTGAATAATTTATACATCGGTATTCATGTGCTTTATTCGTTCCAGTAGACCTTTCAATTTTTAATCTCGTGTGCACTGTCAAGCATAAACTTACAGAGACTCCTTGGTATTGTTGGGAGGTGGGGGACAAAGTTCACACTCATTTGCTCAAACCTATGGTGGCACAGTTTTGATTCTAATGCCCTTGGGAAAGGCATGAATCCATTTCTCACTCTAGCTGTGGGTAAAAAGCTTGGTTGTTAGAGCCTGTTTGCTCTGTAAGGCTGTCCATCTTGGGCTTTGAGCTGACACCCTGATCCCTATAAAATCCTACAATTGATCAACACTTGGGCCTCCATGAATTAATCAAGAAATGAAGACAAAATCATGTGCGATGGCATAGGAGCAACTGGGCTGAGAGAGCATTGTCAAGGATGGCGGAGGGACATATTATTGCTTGAGCAGATAATCATGGGAGAGTGGATTCTCCAAGGGGACATGGGGTAGAGCAAGTTGGATTCATGCCTAAAGAGCATTAGTACAAAAAAAACAAATAAACAATCAAGTACGTCTATAATTTAACCTGAAAATGTTTCCCAAAGTTAAATGTCAGACATCGGTGTAATTGTATTGCACCCTAATGAGTAACCACTCAGATATTTTCACCATGTTTATTTTTCTTTACCCTAGCATCAATTTTCTCTGTCCTATTGCTGTCTATGAAGTATTCATTTTTAGTATTATTCACCTCATTATGCGTTAACCTTATCTGTGCCTGACCTCTGACCTTTGTCTTTTTTTTTTTTTTTTTTTTTTTTTTTTTTGCAGTCTGTGGTGCTAATTTCAAAACTTCCATTCCCAAACTTATTTTCACAACTCGTGCGGATCATTGCTCCTGAATATTTTGACAGCGGAGAACCCAGTGTTGAGGCAGGTACGTAATGAAAATTAAAGAAAGTTCCTGTTTTTTTTGGGGGGGGGGGTTCTTTTTTTTTTTTTTTTTTTTTTTTGTTGACTTCAAGTAGTCCTCCTCCTCCTCCCATATTAGAATAGTTTTTCTCCAGACTTGCGCAATACTGTTATGTTGTTTGGAAAATAATGATCATTTTATATTGTTTTTGTTGAGTTCACGTGGCACCTGCTTATCAAGCTTTTTCACTTCGACAATTTTCCTCACATGGTCTGATATTGTCACAATACCAACACCCAGTGTCGGAACTTTCTCTGGTCAGTTAAGCATCTCCAGTTCATTTCCAATTGCAAATGAATGACTTCTCTTTTGATCTTCAAGACCAAATTGTCACTACAAAATTTTTGAACCGTACAATCGGGGATGGTTCCATTTATCCAGTGCTAAGTTAATATTAGAAGCTGTTTGAGATGCATTGTAACTAAGTTTGTGCTCATAATAGAATTATACACAATTTTCATTGTTTTCATCTTCGGTCCAATAGTCTACACATCTGCTGATAGCTTTGAAAATAAACGTTGAATATCAGTGAGAAGCCTTTTTAATCAATAAAACCAATTGTATATACGTTGATACATTATAATGTAGTGATGCTAGAGGACCTGACTGAAATGTGGTATCTAGAATCTGCCCTTTCCCGAACAACCTAATATATTGATACTTTTCAAAACTCTTCTAGAAATATTCCTAATACCTCCAACCACCATTTTTGAGAGAATCTGTTTTCTAAAGCAACAGATTGCCTGTTGATAATTCAGCACCTACTATTCTGGCATGGCTTATATATAAAAATGAAATCATCTAATAAAAGAAAATCTTCAATTTCAAAACCAAGCAAAGATGCCCACTTTTCTGATCATCAAGAGTGAGAAAAGTTTGAAGGGGGATGCCCTCCTGCAGCCTATACCACAGATCTCTATTCTTGGCAATGAGCAACAATATTGGACCTTCGTTGCACTTTCTTTCTCTTGGTATCCATTCAGGTACTCTGATGGTCCACCTGTTGTCTTGGCGATCGGCTAGACGTCCTGCTGGTGCGTGTTTGGCATGCCAGATAATTTGAACTATGTTGGAGACTCCTGTTTGATGCCTTATTCAGCTGTTGTGCTTTCTATCTCTGGGTGTAATGTCTAACATTTTCCGTTCTATCTTCTCCTGGGTTTACGGCAAGTATCTCTGCTTGGCTGTTGTCCAAGTCTCACAGCCATGCATCATAACTTTTAGAAATTCTTTCGCAATCAACATAACCTGGCATGCTCTATGATTCTGAATGCTAAATTTCTGAATAATGTTCTTTTTATTAAAATTGAATTGTTAAATGAAAAAAGGTTTGTTTCTATCCTAAAATCTTGTTCAGAATCAATCAAGGGAATGAAGAAGCAAAATACCTATGAAGGGTACTGTATATTTAAAATCTTGGAAATATATCCTTATTAATAAATTAAGTGTGACTTTGATTTTTAACATTTATAGAAAAATATTACTTATTTTGTTGAGAATTTAAAAAAAATATTACTTTATTGAAAATCAACTAAATAGCAATTCTTGATATCTAGACTCAACTAAAAACATCTAGATTGGCAACTCTGAGCAAGGGATGTAACTAACATGTTTGAATGTCAGTCAGTTACAGCAATCGATGATTACTTACCCCCACCAAAAAAAAAAAAAAATGCCCTGAAACATGCTTCCCTGTGAGGGAGCACTTTTTCTTTTCTGTCAGTGAGCCATGAAAAAGTTTGATGCAGTGATTAATAATGCATCAAATCAATAAACCTGTTCAGCTCATGGTGATGGAAAGAGTTATCATTTCCTCTTCTGGGTTTTATATTTCTGCTGACATCTGATTGCAGATGTTTACATAAGTATAACAGATTCAATTCACAGATCTGACAGACTGCAGTGAGTGTGGGTATTTTAAAGACTAGATACCTTGCTTCCAGGCTCAAAATCGAACATAGCTTGGGTTTTTTTTTCATTTAGTTTTTTTTTTTTTTTTTTTTTTTTTTTTTTGCAAAAATGTTCCAAGACATTTATGCTAAATTTCAGTAGATGACCACAAAATTTAGATTCTTTTTTTATATAAACTTTTGACTTTATATAGTACTTGTGTGCAATTTGTATAATCATTTTTGACTTCTATTTATAGAAAAGGTACAAATGTAATCTTTATATTAGAACTTATTGACTTACTACCCATGGATCTATTAATGTTTGTATCGGCATGGGAAAACTGCCATTCAAGTGACAATAAGATCAAAGACCAAACATTTTGATTAAATTGGAGTCTAACTTTCCTTAAATACTATTTAGCTTTTTCCATAACAAGACTACTGCAAAATAGTTAAGTAATTCTATTGAATCATCATAGCCCCACAAATGACCAACCAGCCAAGTGGGCTACAGATTCTTCTCTCTTTGCTTGTCTGTGTCAGATGCTCCTGGTCAGATTTTTGGGGCTACAACCTTGGAAATTCGTATGATTACACCACCATGAGGTACCATCTTTTCATGGTTCTGGTACCCATGTAGGTTATGATGGATCAATCATGTGTGGTACATATATATTAGTTATTTTTGTAATTTTTATCTGAATTTATTATTTTTATCTGAATCACACTGATATATTTTCCCCGTCTATGTGTTCATTGCTCTCAATGTTTCACCCGTATACCATCTGACCTTCATCAGAAGTTGTTGGATATTGGTGTAATCACTTCTTAGAGCACATGCCCCATTGGACTGGACACAAATGTTTTTGTTTTTGTTTTGTTTTTGTTTTTTTGTTGGTGTATTTGGATTATGTTTTGGTGTCAACTTCAGAGTTGCTTCCCCTGCATTGAATGACCTGTTCACTTTTGGGGGGTAGTCCCTTATAGTGAGAGGTTCTCAGATGCTATATTGATGTACAGTCGGTTGATTGGTTCAAAAATATCATACATGGTAATTGATACACCCCCATCTAACAAAATTCTGATAGTAACTGATTTACTTATTGGTTTTGTATAAACTAAAACTTGATCTTGTCTCTTTGTTTCTCCCACCACCACCACCTAATCTTAATTTCTGTTTTGATTACCCTCTTGTATTTTTCTACTCTTCAGCGTGTCATGACATAGACCAGTGGCCGCCTCCTACACCAGGGGAAACTTTAAACCTGCCTATATTTGGAACAGTCTTACAGGTGAGGCTTCTGTTTTTTGCAGTTATAATCCTCCCTCTCTTATAGAATTAGTTCCTATTCTTTCCTGATAATTTCTCAAGTATTCTTTGTTTGTATTTCAATGAATTTTCTATTAACCCAGACTGACTTTAGTTAGTAAACGAGCTTCTCATTTTTGATAGTAACTTTTGATCGGCATGGGCTTCTTAACTTTAACCAAACTAGATTTAGTCAAATTGAGTGTTAGTCAACAAAGCTGATATTGGTACCTGATGGAGAAGAATCATCCATTAATTATTCAAGTGAGAAAATGGAATAGAATCTGAACAAACACCACCAGGTGCTAGAACCTATCAACATAGGTTTCTTCAGTTTTCTGGTTAGTTTGTCTGGTTATGTATGTGTCACATGTACAGACTACACCAATGGAGCTAGAGGGTTTGTTTCTTTGTTTTTTGAAAATTTGCCCCCTAAATACGTTCTTAGTGTGGGGTTCAATTTGCATTGTAAACTTATGCAAAATTGGTCTTTTAGTTTGTGTCTGGCAGCATTCATGCTCATTTTTCAAAAATTCTAAACTTTTTTAATAATCACTGCCCAACAAAAGGTGAAAAGTAATTTATTCATTGATTATCCCTTAATTTAATCACCCCCCCCCCCAACACAGCATGCTTCCAAAAGACATTGATCGTGTGACAGTTTCTATTGGGTGATCATCCAGACCTGTTTTTTGTTTTGTCCATTCATATAGACTCCTTTATGGTGGATAGGGTTGTAATCACTCCGCTGCGTATCAGTGACAAGTTGGGGGGGGGGGGGGTTGTGAGGTAGCTTTTTCTGTCAATTATTTAGATGAACTGCCTTGCAAGATTAAAGGCCTCTAACAGCCCTTCTATTCAACAGTAGGGGAAGAAGTGGATTCATATCTTTCCTAAAGGTATTAATGCAAAGTGGACATAATCAGTCCCAGCCAAAACCAATGGGGTCCTAGGCCAGAGCAAGGTTAGGCATTGTCAGGGCTACCACCAGCCTTTCTCAAGCCTTACCTGGGCTCATAAATTTAATCTCAACCTATATTTGTTATTCATTTAAAAACTTTGCCCATTTTCATAGTTTTCCCAGGTTGGTACAAAATGCTGGCTCTGCCACTGGCTGAAACTCAAACTTTATTCACCAATCGTGTTTTTTGTGCCAGTAAGCATTATGGCATGCACACCCCTACATCAAGAGATGTACCTCATTTTAATTAATTGTACCCAGTTAGAACAATAAAGCTAGAATTAGTTTCTACTCATTTCAATGTGATATCAATATAAACAATCTTCTCCTTTTGAAGACCCCTTTAAGACAATTTTTTTTTTAATTTTAGATAATCTGCAACAAAAGTTGTTCAGACTAATGAATTTTCTTTTCTTTTAACTTTCATCATCATCATAATGTTTCAGTCAATCCATCTTCAGGTGTAGAATCTATATAGGAATGTGGGTGTTTTAGTGCAGACCAGGAAAGGGTAGCAAAAATACTGATTGGACCAACCCATTCACAGCAACAAATATAACACAGGCAATGTCAATTTTTTTTTTTTTTTTTTTTTTTTTCTTCTCATGGGGTTGTGGGGTATGCAGAGTTGCTATCCAATCCTTTCTTTTCGAAGCAAGAAATCCACACTGGCTTGACTTATAAATTTATCTAAATGGCTACTTTCCTCACCCTCCAGTGGTGCTCCTTTTTATTGGGTGGTTCAAAAATTAATTTTAGCTTCCAACTAAGGATGAATAAGTATAGATTAGTGGTGCAATACATTTACATAATGTAAATACCAGTTGCTTCAAAACACTTTTGCCAACCTACAATGGGGTAGTTTATGCTTCATTTTCTGAAATGAAGTTTATGATAAATAAACTCTTTGAAAGTGTTTTTGTTCATTTTTTTTTTTTTCTAAGTTATCAAAGTGCTCGAACTTTATAGGAGAATGGTCT
Source organism: Thysanoteuthis rhombus (assembly GCA_963457665.1). NCBI lineage: Eukaryota > Metazoa > Mollusca > Cephalopoda > Oegopsida > Thysanoteuthidae > Thysanoteuthis > Thysanoteuthis major. Next base: position 37,483,806 of record OY735228.1, on the reverse strand, counting down.
TGGGAAAGATGTGGATAATGCAGAATCTCAATTCCCAATTCGTTCAATTTCTGTAGTGTTATTCATAACGTGAGGATGAGTATTATCATCGAGAAGAATAGGATCTCTTCACTTAAATCTTGACTATATTTGTGGCTTATGATAATTTCTTCATGACTCAAAAAGTTGTAGTAAATAATGCCAACTGTTGTACACCATACAGTAGTCACCATAATTCTTTTGGTTGAGCTTGAACTTTGGAAATTGTTTAAGGGGCTTCATTCACATTGAGCAATTGTAAGGATCATTTCTGATTGTCATACTAAATTCCTCTTCTCAATGCACATCAATATCTTTTCAAAAAGATTATTATGATTCTGCAGAGGCAGTGATGAGCAGATCACATAGCATTGATTTTGCATCCGCTCATGCAGAATCCACTCATTTAACTTTTATTTCTTTCCTATTTCATGTAGGTGGTTGGCTATACTTGATTTGCTTACCCTTAGGTTTTCTGCAGGGTCACATAATGTTGAGGGTCTTTTTCAACCATCATTTCCAATAAGTCAACAGTTAAGGTTGATTCTGTTCCATGACCTCTTTGATCTTCTAGGCTTTCATGACCACGTTAAAACTTTTGGAACCAAACATGTACTATCCATTCATTAAAAGACCCATGACTAAATGCCTGATTGCAGTTTTGGAAGCTTTCCAAACAAGTTTGAAGTTATCCAGAGAAATTGGGCAAAAGACTTCAGTGACAATGCTAAGTTCAGGGGTTTGAAACCTATTTCTATTTAAGCCCCTTTTTTGACCATGCTGTTCTAGTCTCTAAGTTAAGCCTTTCAGAACCTTTTCACATCAAAGGGTTAGTTAGAAGAGTTATCTAGAATTAAGAATAGTAAAAAATAAATGTTAAAATAGATTATAGATATTAAAATTAGAAAACACCAAAACATGATCTCTTTAGAATGGAGACTAAAATGACTAACATTCTGAGGCACTTATTCACTCTGGCTATAAAAATTTGAGATTGAGTTATCCCTTCTCTTTCAAAATATAGTATGCTATACCAAGTTTATCCACCTTTACACTGGCTCAACCAGGAGGATGCACATGTTCTGTTCAATCATATGAACTCAATAAGGTCTTCTATATGATTCACATCATAATAGGGAAAGGGCATAATAAAACTTTTCTTTTATATCTTTATAATTCACATGTTGTAGTTTGAGATTTTGTTTATATGGAAAACCAACCACCTGAACCATGGCAAATTATAACAACACTGTGAATTTCATTGGTAAGCAAGGAAAAGATTGAAGCGCAAACTTCTATACGTATGTTCACAATGGAATCACATGCCTTACTCATGTTGCTGTAAATGGTTTGGTCTGATCAGTATATTTGTCACTTTTTTTCCCCCTCTGCAAAGAAAGGAAAAAAACACACCACCACTCACTTCCATACAGATTGTGCATCCTAAGAAGGCCTCAGAATGGATCAGCCAAGATATTATGGTAGCCAAAAAAGAATAGTCTGAACAACTCTTGGAATGATAATGATTCATCTAAAAACCTATAGAAGCTACCTTAGTACAGTTGTTGACTTAAGCCTCCTTATAAACTTCATATGGAAATTGTTTGAAATTACTTTTATATAATCTCAAAAAGCTTAATTTTTAGCTTACAAAATAACTTGAGTATGGTGATTCTATATATCAATATAGATTAACTGTTTTCAGTGTGATTATGTTTGTGTATTCTAAATTCACTGCATTCAATTTTCTGGTAACTAGTGTTTGTGATTGAAGTCATCTACTTTCAAGATTGTAAAGGCAAGAAATATTCTATGGATTTTGTAATTGTAATTATTAGTTGTTTTGTATTGATTTTATCTTCACTTTACCAAGCATAGTTAAGCAGTCTGAGCAATACAAATTCATTTTTAAAAATCTTACTAAAAATGTCTCTTGAGAGAGTTGTTAAGGGGAGATAATCGCACAAAGCCGAGTAGTCACCCCAAAGTGTATTTTTCTCACTATCAGCTATAGAAACATTTATGTTGAATTCTAAAGACTTCTTTGTATTTGTTAGATGCTTCCTTTATAATGATATATTCCGAAAGCCATTCATTTTTATTGATTTTTTTTCTTAACCATTTATTTATTCATTAAATAGAAATGCCTCTATGGGTATCCCCTTAATCAATTTGAATTTGAAATACATATTTGGCATCAAAATATACATTATTTCAAGTTATGAAAATGCATGAAATTTGAAAAATTACAAGCTTATGAGTACGGAGACATTTAACAGGTACATTTTATTTATTATTATTATTATTTCAGCTGATAACCCCCCAAATTATAACCTATTTATTATTCACTTAATATTCTACTACATCAATTTTTCCACTCTGCATCCTAGATTTTTGAAAATAAATTACAATATTTTCTCTTTGTACATCTACTTAATGTTAACTTTTGTTCATCAGCCTTTTTTATTCTTCTTAATCTCAAAAAAATTTTTTTTTCTTTTTTTTTTTTTTTTTTTTGCTTCGGTAATGTTGCTATTCTGAGCTTTCTAATAGTCAAGAAAATGGTGATTTTTGTATTGCTTTCCACATCCATGCTCACTCTCACCCTGCTTCTCTTTGTTGTACCAATCATGGAACACAATACTTAAACAGAAAAATTATCCATCTTAAATACAGAATGGATTTCTTTTTTTTTTCTTTTTTTTTCTTCAGAAGGGGAATATTTCCAATGTATATGATTTGAATAACTGGAAAAACTAATTATTTTCATATTTATTTAACAGCGAAACATGTTATTGGAATTTATGAAAATAATTTTTTCCAATCTATCAAATGACTTGGATTTTTTTTTTATAAAAATAATGAAAATTTTGGAATTTAATGATAGTTACTGATTATCTTTATTCTTCTTGGAAGAAAATATTTGATCTTTTTAGCTGCAGACAAGCAGAAAATATCCTATCTTAATTTTTGCTATTTGAAATGTTATAGATTTGGTTTTCACAGTTCTTCATGTAACTGACAATTCTAGGAATTTTTTTTTTTCTTTTCTTGGAGTAACCACGAAAATGCCATTTAGAAATAACAAATCAAAAGTGATGCCAAAGAAATGGCCAGTATTAAAAGATGGTTCTTGTATCCAATCATTACCAAATTGTTTAAACCTTGATCATGTTTTGGTACAACACAGCTTGCACATAGTTCAATTCCCTATCATTCTGTCTTCCTTTTTTTCACCTTTAAGACTGTTTTGTGAGTCCCTTAACAAAAACTAATATCCATAATTTTGATGTACAGAAGCCTAAAAAGGATAAGGTTTTTTCTTCTCCAACTAGAAACTCAATTTGTGGTGTTGGTTTGGAGTCAAATTTTAACAGCAATTTCATCCTGGAGTCCCCGCCATACCAAAATTTCCATAATCAGTGGGAATCGATATGTTGGGTTTATTTTGCAAGTCTTCCCCCGGGTCATGCTTAGGGTTTTCATTCTCATTGTGGGGACAAATAAAAAAGATCCAGAATCTGGGATCTTTTTTGGTAAGAAAAAAAGACTTGATTCTCTTTTTTTTTTTTTTTTTTTTTTTCTTTTTTTTTTTTTCCCCCCTCCCTCACTTTTTAGGCTTCCGCACTCTCGGATTATACATGTTAGCTTTTGTGGGGCTTGGGGGCTAACAAAAAAGACCCTTTTTACACATCTATATTTTTTTCTCTTCCCATGTTTTTTTTTTAATTTTTTTTTTTAATTATCTTTAATTTCCTTGTGAGGCTTGTCTGCCTGTAACTTATGGTCTTGCTCCTTTATTTCCTACCTCCTTAGGTGAGGGTGCCGTGTCGTTCAGACAAGCTTGTGGGGATCGTTAATCAACAGAGGGGCCCCATCATGGTGAGTTGATGCTTACTGCTTTCCTCCTCCTCACTTTTTTTCTTTTCTATTTTTCTGATTTTCTCTAACTTTTTTATCTTACACTATCTACACTGCCACTGCTGTCTTTGTTGTCTTTGTATTTGATCACATCATTTCTATGTTTCCAAGGACCTACGTCACTACCTCTTTCCCTCATCTCTGTACCAAACATATTTGACCAACCCCTATTTAGTCATCTATACAAGCATGCACTGCATTTGTATTCTTCAACCATATTGTCTGTAGAATCTTTGTTGAAATGATGTAGCAAATATATATATATATATATATATATGAAGTCTATCTGGAAAGTATCCAGCCATTTGGTATTAATGAGAAAATAACCTACAGAGGGCAATGGCACATTAGTCCTCTTCTAAGTACACCCCTTATAAATGAATGTGCCGGTCACACAATACACGAGCTCACTCGATAGTGTTTTGCTATTGACTGAGTTATCCAACAGGGGATTGCTATATTAGTCTTCCTCAAGTTACTACTCTTGGTAGCTCACACACTTATTGCCATCAGCTGTCTCGTCACATTCCCCTTAATCTCGTCAGCTGTCTGGAATCTCCTTGGGGAAAAGCCAGAAGGGAGGACCAAGTCTGGACTGTAGGTGGGCTGACAGATCTGGTTGATGCAAGGTTTTGCTGAAATAAAAATCATGCACAAGACATGAAGAATGAGCAGGCTCATTCATTTTGAATGTGACAATCACACAATATACAGGCTCATTCAATAACATCTTGCTGCCAAGTGAGTTACCCCACAGGATATTGGCTGTACATGCTTTTTGATTGGTTGCCAAGTTATGACAAGGCCATACAACTGAGTCTCAAGATATTTGATTGGATACTTTCAGGACTGACCTCATACATAAATGTTGAAATAGTGCTTTGCCTTATTTTTAATGCTTGACTGTAATGTTCTTGAGGAAGTACTTTAGGTCTTTTGCTGCATTTGGTAATTATGGTCAACCAAAACTTATTTCCTGTTTGCTTCATAAACTAACAAGTTCACTAATACAAAAAAAATCAATGCAGCAGAAGAGTTAGAACAACCAAATCATCTCTTCATTGGAGGAAAACAATTAAAAAGAACTTGGACAAAAATGGTAAAATGTCATGTATTAAAGGTTTTTATGGTTTTATAAAAATCAATTTCAGAGCTGAAAAAAGAAAACCAACATAGAATTGACTCTAAAACCAGTTGTTTCCACAACAAATTGTAATTTTTTGCCTAGAATCTTGAATATTCTCCTGGTAATGAGATATTTTATCTTCTGATACCTGAGGACTTTATTTTTGTATCTCTCATGTAGCTAGAATTAGGAACAGAAGTGACAAAACAATAACATTGTTCACAGCAGAATTGCCTTTGCCATCAGTAAACAGTGCAAATCAAAAGAAGAAACTCGAGTTATGACTAGGTTGCTTTCCTATGATATCCATAGATTGACAGCCTAAGTAGTTGTGATGATAAGCATGATATTAAGCTGAACAAAATACTAGTCAAAGCTTAATGGTTGACAATACTTCATCTAGTTTTCTTTTTAGAATTCAAGTTATTTTATTTGTCATTTTGATCACCCTGCTTTCCATGGGTGTAGAGTGTATCCAGAAATCCTTGCATAGAATTGCTTATCTTGTTGATTTCAGAACTTGAGTCTCCAGAACCCTTAGGGTCCATCAAATAATGTTAGGGGGAGTCAGCAGCAGTGTTCCCTCTGAACTTGACAAATCTTGTCGCAGAGAAACCACATTATCTATTGAAAAGCTGTCAAAAAACACTATTTTACATAGACCTGTGCTATATATTGGAATTTGAATAAATGTAATCTATTTCAAGTATGATTTTCAAAGTTCAAAAACTGCTTTTTATCATAGTTTATTAAATGGTCTAAAAGCTAAAAATAGTGGTCAGCCGGAATATTTACTTTACAGAAGGGGTCCTTGAGTTCCCGAACTTTTGAAACCACTACTTCATCTCAACAATTTTTCATAACTTTCATCGCCATTCAAATTAAAAATCATAGCCAGTTCAAGAAACGAACATTTTTTAAATTTAAAAAAAATTTTTTTTTCTGAATTTCTGAAACTTGATGTTACTCTTAAACATTGATTCTTTTTGACCAGTTTCATCTTCCCTCATCTTTGTTGTCTCTTATCATGTTTCAGCTGCTGTGGGAAGACCAGAAGGTACAGCAACCAAAATGTTATGATAAAGACAATAAAGATAAGGAAATTGACCTGAAATAATCAATGTATAATAGGGACAAATATTTATAATACACTTCAGAATCTTTATCTTAATGAACTTAGTTTTCAACTAAACTAAAAATGTCAATTAGGTTTGTGTACATTCTTCATAACATTACATCTATTCAAATTATTTTGAATTAAAGACTTGCATTGTTATAAACTGATTCATTCAAACTAGTTTCTTGATTTTGGCTGTTAGTCATGTTTTTGCCTTATATCCACTGGACTCGTTCAGGTGTCTGTCAAAGTTAGTAACCTTCTGAGAATTTTGAACTGAACCCTTTATTCAGTCCACATGGGTAGAACTTTTTTTACTCTGCTGTTTGTGTCAATTCTTTTTGGTTGATTTGTCCTTGCAATATTGCTTATCTGCCTCTACCCCTGAACCAGATTATGATTATAAGAAGTCATTAACATACCAACTTTTTTTTTTTTTTTTTTGATAATTTGACTATTTTGTCTTCGATGTAGTCAGAATATTTCAGCCCCATTCAGGTGTAAGATGTAATATGCGTATCATTACATTTTTCACCTGAAAATGACTGTAGAAATGTATCAGACGAAAATGTGATTACATCAATGAAGAGTCGAATTGTTAGACTTGGTACAGAATGACTGTTTTGCATTACCCAACCTAGGCAGGTTACTAGATATACTTAATCACCACCTTAACACACAATACCATATAACCTATAGGATAATCCGGTGGTGAAAATTTGGAATCTTAAAAACTGTCACTTGCCCATCTCTTCTGAACCAGAGCACCTGACTTTTTGCATTGTTTGTAGTGTAACCAGAAAGTGGAATTTTAAGCAATTGTGATCTTTCCAGTTTCAAAATGGCCATGGCTCTTGCGGTAGAGTAGCAGGCACCAATGGAAAAAGATGTTGACAATACTAACCCTAACTTTAACAGCCCTAGCCCTAGGTAACAATAACCAAAATTTAGTCTTGAACGTCCTCTTTTCAATGGATTAGAGGGATCAGTTCAAAATTCTCTGAAGGTTACCAACTCAGACACACTTGCAGACAGCCAGATGGGACAACAGCCAAAACATTATGATTAAAGTAAAAAAAGATAAGGATACCAGTCGGAGTAAATCAGTGTATAATAATTATTCATCATCTCAGAAATTCAGACAAAAAAGCCAGAACAACCCCAACATTGAAACCTTTAATAAGATCTAGGCAATGGCAAAAAATGTTGTGGTTCATCTGCTAAAAATCTTTTTATATTTCAGACTCATGACGTTATGGTGAAAGTAAACCAGGTAACCCTTATAAATTCAGCTGAAAACCTTATGTCTTCCACGGCTAACATTAATTCCTTAATTCTTATACCTTCAAGAAAATTTAAAGGTTTCTTGGTATTTTGGTGAAAGGATTTTTTTTTCTTCTTCCCTCTTTAGAGACCACCACATATATTTTCTTCTATTCCATTGAAATTTGTGATTAGTTTCCATCTCAGATACTAGGGGTATTCAACCAATGCGTCCTCTCAATAGTCATCTATGGAGCTGAAACAGGAAACCTAACCAAAAGATTTGCATGGTTCTTAGTCTGAGCCAATGTACACAAGAAAGGATCATGCTTAACATCACATGGGATTATGATAGCATATTAGAGAAAAAACAGGAGTCAGGAATTACAATAGGCAAACCATGTAGCAAAAACTTAGGACAACTGTTGGACACCATGACTCAAAACGCGGATCCCCAGAGAGGTTTAGTAAATCTTGAAGACTGTCTATATCCTAGAAAGGACATTAAAAAGCTGATGATCTCTCCATAGTTTTTCTCTCAAAAATTATCGTAGCAGCAACTTCTGTATCAGTTTTAATTTGGTTTGGTGATTTTGTTAATTGAAATTTTCAAAAATTTATATCTGAGCTGGTTCAACACACACATATATATATATATATATATATATATATATATATATATATATATATATATATATATATATATATATATATATATATATATATATAATTTTAAAAAATTTATTTCTATTTTTTTTTTTTTTTTTTTAGTTACATGAAAATTTTTGTCTATAGAGAGTATGGGGAAACAAGAATTACTGAGTTACTGCAATGTCAATAGGTTGGTTGGAGAAAATGAAAATCAATTTCAACAATCTCAAAAAATCAAGATTGCACTCTCTTAAACTTGACTTTGGATTTGTTATATTATACATGAATGTTCCTTTTCTTCAAATTAATATTTTCTGTTCACTATGCTTCTCCCACCCATTATATTTTCTATTCTGGATTAACACCCTAATCCTCCGTGGATTAACCCTTCTTGAACCTCTTTCTGCAGATAATCCTCTCACTGTCCAGTGACTGAAGGATTGTCAATGGATGCTATTAATTCTTAATCTTCTTTCTGTGCTTCTATTCTCTCCCAATAATTTTCCTAACCATCTCACATTTTCAGATTTGTTTTGTAATTTCTCTTTAAACTTTTTTTTTCTTTTTTTTTTTTTTTTTTTTTCTCTTATATTGAGATGATTTAAGCATTTCAATATTTGGCTTTTTCTTGTGAGGGCAGAATGACTGTATTTTATTTCTTATTTTTCAAAAATCTATTTCTGGTTTATTTTTATTTTCTTGTTTGTTTTTGTTCTAATTTTAGAATTAGATCAGTTGTATAATCGATACTAAGATCCAATCAAGTAAAGTCCTTTTGGCAAAGCTTAACAAATCAATTGTCAAATGATAACCTATCATATATTACTGAGTTTTAGCTACAAAAATTAATATTTGAGATCATCTTGTACTTGGGTAAGTATGAAACTAACTATTGTTAGTTTTACGTAAAGTTTTATGCAGACTTTTGTCCTCAACTTGGTGGATTTTATTTTCACAGTTGCTAGCTGTAAATGGTGTGAAATCCATGCAAACAAATCAACCACGTCCAATATTAGACAATGGAAAGCAAATATTTTTGTGCGACAATTAAAAAAGATATACCAGTTCATTACCTGAAGGGTACAACAACTGAAACATTGTGTTCAAAAAATGAACCAAGATGAGGACAGAAGTCCACAAAAAATTTACATAATGTTATTCCTTCATCCAAATAAGCTATAAAAAAGATATTCATAGAGCATTTTAAAGGCTTTATGTAGAAGTAGAAAGTAGCCATATTTTGATTTAATTTTGTTTCATATTTACATATTTGTCCTCACCTGCACCCACCCTCATAGGATAAAGAAAAATTAACACAAATGAAAATGAATGAAACTGCCCTATTTAATTTTCCCATTTTTGAAAATTCAAAATGGATGTCTCACACTATAGAAGGCTACCATTTTACCTCCTTGAAATAAATCTTAGAAACCTTTGGTCCAAATGTACAATACTGAGGCAGTAAGATCTATTGCTGCTGATGGCCTTACTTGCTAACTTTGCCTTATAATACTAGTTTGTCTATTGAAATAAGTCAATGCTGTAGAAATATTTTTCAATGATTCTTATCAAAGTAAACAATTGTTGCAACAGATTTAGTAGGGTTTTATTAGCCATCTTACTTCCCATCTATTTTTCATAATTAATAAGTTAACCTGAAAATTTTTTATGCAAAGTTTGAACTGTTGATTCTTAGGCAGATCTGGAATCCACAAATGACCCATCAGCTATTGGAACATTGTTGGATAACTTGTCAGAATTTGAGAACCCAATAATTTTGCCTTTCTGTATACAAACGAGGACCTGGAAAATACAGTTGAAATTCCACCTCTCAAAGACTTTATGAATGTTCAGTATCTCTAGTATATTGCACTCATGTGCCCTAGACCAAATACTAATCTTACTAAGTTGAGTCTTTTCTTTGTTCCTGTCCAAAAATATTACAGAGATCCAGGGATAAGGATATAACAAGTCCTTGGCAATGTATCACCTGAACAAGCCAAACGAGAAACACAACCAAGGGCTAGTTTTCACCTGACTCTTGAATATAATTCTTAAGCTGAGAAACTTATGTCTCATTGATACGAGACTACTAAGAGTCTGATTCAGAAAGGTAAAAACCATTTATGAGTACTAACCCCGTACCGTAGCTTATGGCACACTCTAAATCCTCATCTGCTTTTAAACCATTTGTTTTATTACTTTTAGATTACTGTTCAATATGTAATGCTTATAAGCTGAAATCTAATGCTTTGTTCATTTCAGACTAGTTTTCCATCTTTTTCCAAAGTTCTGGTTATTTCATATTCTCATTACTGAGTGAGCAGTATAGATCTGAAATAATTCAGCATTCAATGAGATTTGAATTCATATCTCTAATGATATTTCATTGTTAAAACAAAAAAAAAAAACATGGCTAAATGTTTCAAATAAGCCAAAAATTGTTTGGAAATTTAAGATTTTTCTTAAATGTTTAGGTGTATTACCTAGACTTTTAATATTAGTTCTATCAAAAATAAATGTTTGTAATAAATAAAATAACTTGATATAGTATATATTGGGTACACACTAAGCTAAAAATATTATTTCTTCAAATGAAGATGGAATAAGATTTATTTTTGTGTAATGGTGAGGAAATATTTCTAGACATAAGCTCATTTGATGACCTTGAATTTGATTTACTACAAACTTGAGATTTTTACCCAAGTATTTTAGATCATTCAGTCATTTTGATCTGAAAATGTAAACTTTTAATTTCAAAATCTATCTGTAAACCTTAAATAGCTAGCCGCTACCTCTTATTAAAGTTTTTCTGTATAGCATAGTTTTGAAAATAGAATATACAAATTTTACAATAATTGTTGTTTCTTACGTAAAAAAAGTATTTTTTGATGAGTTTTAGCTCTATTTACTCATGAATCATTAGTACTCAAGTTCTTCAGAGACTGCAGTTCTATTTATATACATATATGTATAAGTAAAATGGTAAATTTTCTCCTGTAAAAATAAATGTAACTAGTGATTCTATATTCCAACTAGTACACTTGTCATTTTTGATTGGATAACAAACCATTTTACTAGCTGTCCTCTCCTTAGTACTTGAATATACATATTTTTCCTCAAAATTTTCCAGATTAGTATGTACTATTCAAATGGTAAGAAATCATGTAAGCTAAAATGCTTAACTTTCACTGACTTTCTATACACCATATATGAATATGTTGCCATAAGACCATTGTGATACATTTTTTAGACACAACAATTCGCATGTAAAAACGTTAGCAAAAATTGGTATTTGAGCAGCTTTTAACATCTATGCATAGATAACTTTTTCTCTATCATTTTTGTCCATTGAATATTGTGTTCCAAAAAATGTTCTATGAAAATTTTAAATAACTTTTTATTCCATTGAGATTTTCACCTAAAACTTTAACTGTAGAAACTACAGGTGCAGTAAAACATTTCTGCAAAATTTCTGTTTTTATGGTACAGTTGTGACTAATTGAATGATTTGAAAAAGGTTGATTACTGCTGAGAGAAAGAAACACAGCCAGTTATTGAGCAGGTACCAACATACACTTGCTGATTCAACTTGCATACATTATATTGAATTACCACATAGATAAACCAAATGACACTCTTGCTGACCATTTAATGTTGTGTTCAGATGCAGAAGGGTTATTCTCTTCTAATTGTCTCAACAAACAAGGAGAAACAGCCACTTCAATTTCAGTTTCAACTAAACTTTTTCAAATCATTCATGTGATCACACAACTGAAACATGAGAATTCAAATTTTGTGGAAAAGTTTTAGCGCTTCTATAGTTTCTGCAGTTCAAATTTCAATCCAAAATCTCAATGAAATGAAAATTTAAATTTTCATTGTTCATGTTTTTCAGAACACCCAATAGGTTATAAGGATATCTTTTATTTATTTATTTTTCTACATTAAGGTCTGTCAGACATTTTACAATTTCGGGTTCTTGACATCCAAATTGCTTATTCTCTTTGCAAAACATTGACATCTGTTTTCTTCGCTTAGAGCAAGAGGATTAAGCCATGTTTGTTGTTACTCTGTTATTCTTATTGCTTATTCATTTTTTTTTTCATTTTTTCTTGTTCCCCACAGCCCACACTGCCTGCTCACACAATTTTACCAACTCTCCATGAAGCAGATATTTACAGGTAAGCTAGACACATTTGATGTCAAATTTAAGTTGGTTAATAGGACAAAAAGTGAGTATTATATAGAAACCATATTGATACCTTTTGTTGACTCTGTGTGTTAGTGTATATTTTATATATGAATAGATGCATATAAGTGCCCAACAAGCCATTTTTTAAAAGTTGACAAAATTAGATTCAATGTTTGAACTTTAACATTTTTAGAGATACAATGCTCAGTTTTGGGGTTTTTTTTAAAAATAGCACTTGAGCACTGAATTTTGATTCTGGTTTAGATTACATTAATGAATCTTGAATATTTGTAAGTTTTTGTTTGTTTTTTCTTTTACCAACAAAAAAACAAAAGCTCCCGTATTTTGCTTATTCACACTAAATATTTTCAGGGAGATTATAATGCATATTGAAATAAAAAGATAAGTATAAAAGCTTCAAAACAAAACTTAAAATGAGCATCGTAACCATGAAAATAAATGTCCCGGCTGAAACTTGATAAAAAAAAAAAAAAGATATGATTTTCACCAGAGTTTCAACAAAATCAGTAATTATGGTTAAATAACATGATTTATTCATAAAAATCATTGTAACATGTATGAGAATCATAATGCAGTGTTCAAACTTCAAATAGTAGTGGTTATATGTGTCTGCCGTGTACGATTCCAGATCACTTTGGGAGCAATACCAAATATCATAACAATTTGAAACTTTGGATATTTAATTAGACAGAATTTATTTTCAAAATAATTATCACTACATAACTATGATAGTGGAGTCAATGTGCCATAAAGTCTTGGATTTAGTTTTTAGATTATCTGGTAGTCCTCTTGATTTAGGATAAATATTCACTTTTCTTTCTTTTTTGTAGTGCGTTCCAGCCCATCTTACCTCACGTACAGATGCTATGGGAGTTGGTTCTTATAGGAGAGGTGTGTATTTTGTTGACCCTAACAAAATTGGAAGAGGTGTATGTATGTATGTATGTATATATGTGTGTATATATATATATATATATATATATATATATATATACTCATGTTTGTCTGCCAGTCTCCTTGTCCCTCACAAGATCTTCAAAAGATCTTAATAAATTTCGGTGACCTTTTGTTGATGGGTAAGGCATAGGCTTAGGAGATTTGATTGAATTTTGGTGCATCCAGTAATTTTCTTTCCTTATTGAGATATATTTTCATGTAAGGTATAATTCGAGGTCAATTTTCCCAGAGATGTTGACCCTGAAGGAAAATCACATAGATTTATGGAGGAAGGTGATTTTAGGGGCATTTGACAGAAAATTGAGAAATCTACGATTGCTGCTGCTAGAGAGCAGAATGTATTTATGTACTTTTTTTTTTCCATTTTGACTGGATAATGACGAAACTAAAATGAAGTTTTTGTGGTTTTCATGTATAGGGAATCCATTGCCATTATCTATTGTTAGATTGAAAGTGTAAAAGTAGCCCAAATGGTGTGTTATATATATATATATATATATATATATATATATATATATATATATATATATAGAAAAAGGGTGGATCACAGGCTAAAGCATAATGAATTTAATTTTGGAGCTGAATATTTTTTTTTTTTGCTTGAGATTTTTTTTTTCTATATCAAGACAATAGTTAGGAATATGGACATTTGAAACTTACTCCATCACCTCCCCTGCATTGTAGCTATAGATGAGCTGATTTTCATTCGGTTTTTAGTGACATTGGCAGAGGTATGCACTCTCTAAGTACTTTCTAGTAACTCTTCAAAGATTGTACAAATAAAAAAAAAATTTTTTTTTTAAATTTTGTAAATGCTTATCTGTAACAATAACTCCTAAAGTATTATGTTGGATCTTTTTTTTTCTTTTTTTCTTTTAGCCTATTGCTGTTATGGCTGCATCACCAACGGTCACCTCAAATACAGTTCAGGCTTTGGTCAAGTAAGTAATTACATGCACTTATACAAATCATATTTTAGAGAACTCTTCCTAGGTACATCATGAAGATGATTATTGTTAGAATAAAAGTATAGAAAGGCTCTTTTTCTCCAAAGGATAGTGTATATAGTACAAGTTTATTGAAGCAGGATGTATCTTATTTATTAATGGTTCCATTGTATAGTAGGTGCTTGGTTTTTCTGTGATATATAAAGTACAATAAGACAGATTCCTTAATAATATTTCTATGGTTCCATTTTATACTGTTTTACTTGAGAATAAAGCATCCAATATGGATGGAATCCAAAATTGAAGTACTGATATCAAGGCAGCATTGTATTGCGTATTGTGCACACATAGTGTAGTGAGCTATATTGCCAATTTAATGCTTTTCATGCTGAATTCAACAGTGTAAAAAGCTCTAAATTAGTGTAATTTTCAGGGTTTTTTTGGCATGTTTTGACCATTTCTAACATCTTCTATGGCCATTTTAGGCATTTTGGGGGGGCTATTTTTTAAAAGTTCTTTTGGGTTGGCAACACTAGTTGTGAGATGACTTTTGGCTATTTGTCTGATTTAGGCCAGGTCATTTGCTTTTAAAATTACGTTGTGGTTTTTTGTTTTATGGTAGCGATTGGTTGATTTAATCACATGATTTGTTTTCTGATAAATTCTGTGGTGAATGATATTGTCCAGTAATAGAATTCTTTACCTTTTTGTTTTGAGTGTGAAGAGTCAAAATTGTATAGTTGTTTGGAGGAAATACTTGGAGCCTGTTTGTTGATAGATATTTCAAAGCATCCTGACACAATATGTAAACTGTACTTTATAGAATTTTGGCTCTCCATAATCACTGAACACAGTACAATGAAACAAACTGTTAAATAGATTCTTGTAGGTGATCCTTTTTATAGTTTACCTTTCAGTTTTCTAAACAAGAACACTATGCATTAAAGTAAATGAATTTTAATTATTCAATTTTTTCTATTTCAGCCTTATATCACCTTTGCGCTACTGTCTCGACTACAGACCATACTTCACGATACACGACAGTGAGTTCCGGGAATACACGACAAGAACGCAAGCCCCGTAAGTTTATATAATTGGTTAATCCAATTAGATTTTGGGTGATAGGCATTAAATTTATTGAAAACTATGAATTGCCAAAATTTTGTTCCTTACTCTAAGGAGATTATTTGAAATAGTATGAATGAGAACCTTCAAAGAGTTTTGGGGACAGTTGAACTCATTTATGTATTGTGCATTCTTCAAACATACTATCTGTACTTCAGATGGGGGATTTTTATTTATTATTTTTTTAATGTTGTGCCAAGTAAGAAAAAAATAAAAATGGTGGTAAACAGATTTTTTTTCTTATACTCATGATTTCTTCTTTTGAATTTCCAGGCCTCCTGTTATTTTGGGTGTAACAAATCCATTTTTTGCCAAGACTCTTCAGCATTGGCCCCATATCATCAGAATTGGTGAAATGTGTGGAACTGGTAAGGCAATTAACTAATTTACTCTTTTTGACAGCTTCTATTAACTGAGGTTTCTTTTTATCTAAGCTAGTTCAAACTGATTAGGGATTTTATTATTTAGACCACAAGCTCATCTTGAAGGCTTTGAATTCACACACATTAACTAAGATCGACATAAATAGATTTATATTCAATCCTTGTTAACTTGGACTTTATGATAAGTATACATTCCAAATGACAAAACTTCCTACACAAAAATTGATTCCCTGAATTTTTCTCTTTCCGAAGGTCAATGCTTAGATATTACCATTTTGTAGGAAAAGCATTTGATTTTTTTTTTTTTTTTATAACACTTTAAATCTTTTCAGTATCCTAGAATAAAAGATTGATTGGTTTTCAGTGACCAAAATTAAAGTTAAGCTTTTACAAATTGATTCCTTATCTTTATGAAAAGAATAATCTTTTGAGATATGACACTTTTTCTCAAATCTCTCACTTTGAAATTGCCAAATTACTACAACTATACATTTAGTATGAAATCTTTGTTTCCTGCTGCTCCTAAATCAACAGGTTAAAACAGGGGTGGGCAACCTATGACCTGCAGGCCAGATATGGCTTCCATTGGGATTTTGACCGGCATGCAAGCGAAAAAAAAGCAACTAAATTAAGTCCTTAGATTATAAATAAGTGTCCTTGGTCAAGCAAAATTATTTTTCTAGCATGCTCTAGTCTTTGATTTGTGGTAAAACATAACTAAATGGATAATTCCCATATTTCAAGCTTTTTTATGGCATTTGTCTGGCCCAACCCAGAGGTAAAAAGGTTGCTGACCCCTGGGCTGAAATATCTGCTGTGCAGTATCTTGAAACTAGGGGAGAAAAAGGAAAGCGACAAAATTTGTTCCTGTTTTTCTGTTGTAGAAAATCAGACACAAGAGTCAAAATATTGTAAGTTCTTCAAATTCTCACCTTTTTGGTTCAAGAATCCTTTGCACACCTTACATTTTTTTTTATTTTGACGGTTTTTCTTTTTTTTTTTCACTTGGCCTAAAATATTTCAACTTTTGGCAGCATTAATACTCTTTGCAAATCACAGAAAACACACAAACATATAAGCTTTTTTTTTAAATTTTTATTTTAATACTAGATCTTTTTCTCAATATGTATTGGTTTGTTCATACTACGCATTGGTAGATTGGTTTGTAGGCATAGTTCCCTTTAAACTAAGCATGTGAGCTCACGCACGTTTTACAACCAGTGCTCAAAAAATATTAATATGAACACAGAATGTTAGTTACCTAAAATAATGTGAGTGATTGCTGCCACTTGATACAAGTAAGGCAGTTTTTTGGAGAGACCACTGTCATATGGCTTGGCAAGAATCTCTGGTAATCTTTGGCTGAGCATAATAGGCTGAGATGACAACAGAAGAATCTTGTTACTGCATACAGTGCCTGGTTTTCCCAGACAATCACCTATCTGGGTAATGACCAGGCTTGACATTGCTTTACTTTGACCCTACGAATATCGGTGTATCAACATGTACAAATAATCTACCGATTGATAAAGGTACTTATGATTATAAGTATAATAACTTATGGAAAATAATCTTATAGCTAATTGTTACTGTTGATTAAATTAGTCAAATTTTTCATGTTTACATTTGAAAAAGTATCCAGTGCACGCATACCTTTGTCACGGGAACAAAATTTGTACAAAAGTGAACGCTGGTCATTGGATGGGGACTGTTCAAAGATCTCCAAGGCAGAGATGCCAGGGATATGATTTGTATAAAATGAGATGCATATGTAAACCCCATCAGAACAAGGTTCAACATGGGGAAAATCCATCTGATATCCAAGGAAGGCTAAAAAGTAAAGTGGATGGAAATAATCCATTAATAAAAAAACTTGGGGTACGCCTGTGTGTATGCACTGAGATTACTCGACAACTGGTCATTGTGCAAAGTTTGTATTCACCATTTATTATTCACATTCAGCTCACAGGGTATTATAGTGTCTAGTTTGAAGTTGTTTCAATCAGAAATATTTTTAGAAAATAAATCTAAAACAGCTACAGGTCTAAACTGGCAATGGATCTTGATTAAGATTTAAAATGACTAAACTGGCAATATCTCAATTTAGATGTGAAATATCTATATTTCCAGTAGATCTCAATTTAAATATGAAATATCTATATTAACAACATTGAAGAGAAGTAACTGAAATAATGAGAAACCATAGTTTCCTATGACAGAAATTTGTTTTACATGACAGTTATGGTAGGCTGCTCCACAAAGGTCCAGTCCTTTCCTAACATGCACTTTTGGAACAGAGCAGACACCAGGGACATGATTTGTATGAGATTTGATGCATACATATACCCCATCAGAACAAGTTTCAACATTATAAAATCCATCTGATATCTATGAAAGGCTAAAGAAAATAGTGGATGAAACATCTATAATCTATTATAAAATAGCTCTAGCTATACCTATGTGTATGCACACTGGTAAAAAGAGAAAGAGATTAATCTGAATAAACCAATATACAATGAACATGAAAACAAGTTATTCCTTTAAGTAGAAGAATAACCCTGAAGTGAATATAACCAATGTCTTGACCGGACATTTTATGACACTTGTCATATGACCCACATCTCTTATGATTCATGACGTTTCTTTCATTTACAAAAAGTGACCCTCAAAAAATTAAGTCCGATTTTCCATGTGCAAGTTTCCTCCACTATCTGAAAGTAGAGTGTTCCAATGAAAACCTTTCGGAAACCAAAATGGCATGAAGTTAAGAAGCCTTTACCTTTAATTTATATGGGGGGGGGGGAATTCTTGATCGTTCGCAGATCCTAAAATCAGGGTGTTTAGAGGTACAGGAGACTTCATACAGAAGTGGCTTTGCATTGTCTCTATAACAGCTCACTGCAAAAAAAAAAAGAAAAAAAGAATGAACAAAATTTTCACTTTTTGCCTTTTTTCGTGAAAGCAAAAGTGTCATAAAATGAACTCCCTAAAAAGCAAGGGATATCTGTATTAGTTTTTATGTGTCAGGAAGACTATTAATGCTGTTAACTGATCCAAAAAAGACTTTCTAAATATTAGATGAATTCGAAAATTAATAAGTTTATCATTTTTCTCTGTAGCACTTATTTAGAACACTTGTGGTTTCTCCCACACATTTCTCTTCTTTCCTCTTCCAATAGAATCCTACCTGCATGTGACCCTTAGGTCAGACTTCCAAATTTTATGCCCATTAGTCAGTACACTCTTGTACTTTTAAAAATTTCAAATTTTATCTTTTAAACAAGTCCTCATCTTTTTTCTTCCAACTCAAATGTGACAGTCACCATGCTGGTCTTCAACCATCTTCAAACAGCATGTTAGATTAGATCAGTGTTGTTAAAACTTGGGTCAATGGACCTCTGTGCGTCTGTCAAAATAATGCTTGGGGGTTTGCTGCAGTGTTCCCTCTGAACCTGACATTGATAGTATTGTGGCAGAGACGTACACATATGTGTATCATATATTAGAATTTATTGTAGTTCATTAGACTGAAAAGTAAATGCTAAGAATAGGGATTGCAAGATAGAACAGGTTCCTGAGTTTTCAAATTTTCAAAACCACTGGATTAGATGTTTCTCTACCAATTTCCTATTTAACCTGACAAATCAACTGAAGTTATGTAAACTTATGCAGCTCGCCAGGTAAGTTCACTCGTATGAATTAGAGAGGGGAAAAAAACAAGCTCTGAAATCACCTTGTCACCTAAATTGGAGATCCTGCCCCTGGAAAAATAGTTGAAAATGAAGATGAGGAATCAAGTCTATTTCAAATCTTACATCAGTGATATGCACTCTACCCTTTAGAATTAGACACTAGTCTACTATCATTCGAATATAGTTTCCTTCATATTTTTATTTTTAAAAGGTTTCATTTGGGCATTTCCATCAGTTTTGTTGATTTGTATTTACCCTATGGGATGTTTCCAAATGATTAGGGAAAAATCAAAAAAAATTCTTGGGGAAGAAGCCATGTGCTTGTCAGCTGTTAATATTTTTCTTTTGTATTCCTTAATTCTTTCTTGATGTATTCTTGAAAGTCCCTTGTAAAAAGATTCAAATAACTTTCTTCTTTTTTCAATTCCCTCACATAGTTTTTGTATATCTTTTGATGTTTGAACTTTCTATAAAATGAAAATATTTTGTTGTATGGTGTGTAAATTTGAATTTCTTTCACTTTCATTTTCATTGGTTTTCAAATTGAAATATTTTTCACTTTTAAATTTTTCACTATTCACTGTCAAGTTGACAATAAGGAAAAATAGTTCTATTTTGATTAAATAATTATACTAACATCATTCCATTTTGTCGGTAGCAATTTTAAATGAAACCCTTATTAAAATGTTTGTTTATTTCAAGTAACTATGTCCCACCATATAACACATGAGCTGCAAACACCAAGTATTTAAAATTACAAATAAACTACAGTGTGAAAAATAGATCCATACTCAAAAAATCAAAACTAGGAAGCATGAACAAAAGTTATAGAGGATTTTCAGGGTCATGTTTTTGTGCTATCAAGTGGTCAGTTATAAATATATAGTGTGTGTGGTTATTTTTGAATGAGGTAAATAGGTGTTTAGCTTGTTTCAAATTGATTATGATTATGTTGCTGATTGATATTGTTATTTCATTATCAATTTGGATAGGTGAGGGGATATGTTGAAAAATCCTGGTCTTTGTTCAATTTAAATAAAACTCTTTTCCCTTATCGTCAACTTAAAACATATTGTTGGATATTTAGTATCCATGTTCTCACTATTCACTATATACACATGAGTATCTATCTACGTAATTCTTCCTCCACTTCTGTATTACATAACAACTTGATCATTTCGATGTGTATATACCAACATCAAATAAGTAGTATACTCAAATTGGTTGATTCTTTATACCTACCAGAACATTATCAGGTTGTGGGTTCAAATTACTCAAGTTTTTTTTTGTTTTTTGTTTCTTTCTCCCTTGTTCCAAATTGATGTTTGGTTATATAATTGTTATACGTAAAAATTTATTTTCATACTTTTTTTTTTTTTTTTAAAGTTGTTAAAATGGTTTAAGCAGTATAGATAAGTTACTCATAAGTTGTTCAAATTCCTTAGATGAGGTATTATCATAGTTATCAAAAATTTTATGATTATTATTCATCAACAAATATTTATTCTTTTTCAACCTTATCCAATCAATTATATAAAATAATTCACCAAAGGAGATAAATTACATTATCAAATTACAATACATATTAGCAATAAAAGATGATTACCTCTCTGCTATACTGAATCACCATAGCCCTACAAATGGCCTGCCCGATCAACCAACCAAGTGGGCTAAAGATTCTTCTCTTTTTGTTTGTCTGTGTGTGTCTCTGGGCATTCCTGGTCACATTGCAGGTGCTACAACCTTGAAAATTTGCATAAGCACACCACTAGGCACAAACTAAGAACAGTTTTTGTTTTTTCTAAAAAATGCTTTTTTGGGTCGGTCATTTTTGACCAACAATACCCAAATCTAGTATTTGTATTTGTATTTATTTTTTTTTATTTTATTTTTTTTTTTTTTTATGATTCAAGACAAAGGATCTTTATTTTTAGATAATTTTTTTAGTTTTTCTAGATAATTTGTACATGTGTGATTATGCTAATTTATTTATGCAAGGTACAGATGTTAACTTTTAATTTTATAAACATCTCTATCCTACAAGTCTTATATCCTTTCTTGTTGTATGTATTTTGCCATGTGAATTATGTGCTAAGAACCACTAAATACAATCCACCTTGTATGGCTAAATCGAGTATACAACTAAAAGACTTTTTGCCTCAAAATGCCTTGGTTTTTCTGATGACAGTCTTTGTATTTTAAAGTAGAGATTTTTAGCTACATAAAGGCTTGATGAGATGGGTAATGGTTTCAAAATTACAGAAAGTCATGAATGTTAGGATGCATTTTCATTTTTTTCATCATTGGCTGAATGTATTTTGTGGTTCTAAGCATCTCAATTGTTTTATACATCTATACATATTATAAACTGTACAATTTTATTACTTACATCCTGAAATGCTCTTTCTTTTTATTAATGCATTTGCTGTATAAGCACTTGGCTTTTAAACTGCATGTCGTGCTACAACTAACTGATTATGCTTTTCTTTATAGAATAACTGTTTCAATTATAACCTAGTATTTCATATAACTTTGTGATTCATTTTGTCCTGTTACTTTTGCCTCTTCATTGACTAAACTTTCATTTCCCTCTTACAAGGCTAATGTGGATCTTGAACTTCTATTCATTGCATGATATATATATATCCATTTTTGCTTCCTGTAGTTTCAGTTACCTTAGGTAAACCCTTGAACAAATCTATCTGCCACCTAACAACTATCACAGTATATTTGTTGGCATAGGATGTAAATATTTTAATTTTCAGCCATCTAGCTCCACTGGTGTGGCTTGTATACGTGATACATTTATATCTAGCCACACCAACTTGAAAACTGAAGAAACCTATTTTGACATTTTTTGTCTGGGGTTTCTTATTATTGCAGTACGTTTTCAGTATTCTATACTAATTGAAAATGGTTGACTATGAGTATCTTCTGTTTTCGTACAAGTGAACAGATCTTTTGTTTCAATGTATATAAATATTTTATAAAAGATAGAGCACGTATCATCTTCGCCATATTCAATATCAGGGTGTATTGTAAAAACAATATGCTGCTATGTATATAAGAAACGGATATAAGACAATGATTACAAATTGCATTATAATATATTGCATCTCTCATTTGAAATCATCTATCACTACGCAATTAATACATCACTTGGCCTAGACAGTGTAAATAGAATAAACAATTAAAGAAAATGAGGCAGCTGTAGGAATCAATTGCTGTTTAGCTCAGTGGTAAGAGCAATGCTACTTTGAAGTGGCTATACTATCAGTGCTTTTTTTTTTTTTTAAATTTAGCACTTTTTGCAGTTAAACTAGTATGAAAATATTTTTTGTGTTGGCAACACTGCCCCCATGCATATGTGGGTTGTGCTGAAAATTATCTGGTTCTTTCGGCATTTCCCTTGGGAATGCCCCTGACACCTGGGATTGATCATGACTTTACCCCTTCAAGTGCAATGGTGAGGTGCTGTCTGGGATGCCCTCTAGAACTACACATTCAATTGAAATTTGTGTCTCTTATGCTGGTTTGTAGAATATTTACCAGGAGATATGATAATGAAATATCTGAATGATGGAGTTATTCAAGTCCCATAATTCTTGGAAACTAATGTAATACTGTCCGCTCAGTGTAATGGTTAACATGTCTGCCTTGCACAGAGAAAGTCCGTGGTCAGATTCACAGTATGAGTAAAGTGTGGAAAACCCTTCATTAGGAAATTTCCCTGTGCTCTAAGCAACTAATTGAGTACACTCTGAGCTGTTGAATAAGGATGGAGGTATCCCTTCAGTGGACTTGCATCCTTCTATGGGTGGTCATAAAAACTTGTAAGAATAAGTCCTTGGCTCAACCAGACTTGAAACATGCAAGGATCATTGGAATGACACATGCATAGGAAACTGGGACTTTGTCACTGATCATTCATATTCCGATGGGGAGTTGTCTCCTAAGAGACAGACGCTCTATCTAACGTACCACTCTGTAATTACCACTAGTGTATTTTTAGCATAAGATTCCAACATGGATAAGATATAGAGCCACTTACCTTGTATAAATTTTTTGTTTTGGATTTTATTATTTTACATGTGTATATTTTAGGTTGTTATATTTTAGTGACTTAATCCAAATGGATACTGTCAAAATTTTTGGTGCTTTACATAATTCATTCTTGATGTGACCTTATGCCCTTCTTTGACATATTTGAAGGCGGGCATAGACTGAAATAATAAATTTCTGTATGTGTTATATCCCTGTTTGACGGGGCCTGGGAATCTGAGAAGAGCTCTTAATGGGGCTGTAGCCAAAAAAAATGTGTAAAAATAGCCTCTTTTGATAATTCTAATATTTGGGTAGGTTCTATGGAATGGCCTAAAATTTGCTACTACTCTCTTGGAAGATTTTATTTCTTTTCTTGGTCTTGTTTTGTGTTTGTCTTTTCTGTCATGTTTATTTGAACAGTCTGTGTCTGTTCTCGTTTGCATGTCTCCATTTAAAAAAATGGCAGATGAATTTAATGTAAATGATCTTTGATTAATCAACTATATTAACCTCTCTCTACTAAAATTCTTTGAAAATTGTACTCTTCCAAAAGTGAACTTATAAAATTCACCAGGTTTATATTCACTATCCACCCCCATCCAACTCTTTTCAAAGTCAAATAACACTAGATGACTTTGGTTACTTCAATCGATCTTAATTCCAGTCATAAGCTCAGCCAAGTCCTTTCAACCTAAATCAACTCAGCTTATCTAGATGTCAACATGTAGAAAAAATTTGTACTCTTTATCTTCACTCCGGAATTTCTAATCAAAGCTTTCATTATAACCGGTTTGGTTAGTCACTCAATAAAAACTGTCATGTGACTTACAACTTTTGGCAGCATGACATGTTAGGGGTAATCAATGGAAAATTTTCAAAGAGGTGATCAATGTTTAACTTCTCTTGTCTTTTGTTGGGCTGTTGATAACTAAGAAAGTCTGAATTTTCTAAAAACCAGCATGGATGCTGTTACAAACTGGGAATCGATTTAGCATAAACTTACACTGCAAATTGGACCCCCACACACAATAAAACCCTATCATGGGAGTGGGGGTTCAGAAAACATAATGTGTTGAAAATTTCAGACTTCTAGCTCCTCTTAGTATGGCCCATACACATGATACATACATACATAGCCAACCAGCCACACTCAACTGAAATCTATTTTGGCAGTTTCAGTGACTGTTTTGTTTGGCGGTTTCCAATAACAAGACCATCTTGTTGAGTAGGGCCCAGTTGGTAGAGCCTATGATTCTCAGTCAGGCATCTGAGATTTAGTGATGTACCTTTCGTAATACATCTGCCTCTGATAAATTATGTACTTGTAAAATCTAAAATACTCCCAAAGTATCAGGATTATTTGGGGATACATTTATAGTTTCTATAATTCACTTTCCATAATTTTCTGACAATTGCTCTCCAAATAATATCTAAAGAAAACCGATCAACACAATTGTCTCTTATCTGAACTGTGGGTATTTATCCTCAATGGGAGGGAAAAGTTGAATCTGAATAGATAGATATATTTAACAATGTTGGCTGTATGAACCAATCCAAGTTCTAATCCCTTGTTGTGCATGTAAACCTTTTTTCATGTATGAGAACACTATAATAATACTCAATTCTGTTTGCATGTAATTGTCACTCACATTTCCTCTCGTAAAATGCTTTCCTCTCAAAATAATCTCTTGTGAATTTATTCTAGTTTACTTTCCCTCTGCCTGCCTTGTGAATATGCCTGCGTTTATATAAATATGTATTTATATAAAGGACCAACTTGTTCTGAGGATTGTGAATAGACAACAAAATATTACTAAAATAATCAAAGTCTGATCAAATATTGATTGCCTGCAAATATGCTTTCAGTTACTTTTATTTGTATATCTCCATAGAATAGTATATTATTCATTTTTAAGGGTTCTGCCAAGGCATGACACTTGTATTTCACATAATATTTTGAAAATCTAAAACTACCACTGCTTTGTTTGTTAGACTTGTTTAGAGGCTTGTGCACGCTCCTGTGTAAATGCTTTGAATGGTCAGCATTCTGCTTGTACTAACGATGTGCATAAGCAAAACATACCTACATCGTATGTACACATCTTTGAACATCTACACATACATCTAATGCATGTAAGAGTGTACACTGTTTTATTGATGAGATCTCTTGTTCCTTACTATTTTTGCAGTAAGTTCCCCTAAACAGTTCAATAAACTGAAAAAATCTACTGCTCTGAAAACTCTAGACTCCAAACCTGGTAAGTATTAGTGTCTTGAAAAGAGAAAAAAAAAAAAGTGAAAGACGACGAAATGAGGGTGAGGATAGTATTGGAATTGTTTTGCTTATGTATCAATATACCAGAGTTGATTCAAAAAAAGTTTATAGCTGAAGAAATAACTACCCCTGGGGACTGGTCTAGTACCATGCTTCAATTTATTGAAAAAAAAAAAAAAAAAAAAATTGCAATAAAATAAATGGCTGTTTGGTATCGCAGAGCAGTGAAAATGAAGAGGAAAACCCTCATACGATTAGCAAAGAGATGAACTGGCAAAATGTGACCAGAAACAGCGAATGGTTTAAGATGATCCACACACAAGCTGAGGGCCAATAGGATGCAGAAAAGATTTTGACTAGACATGTTTGTTTTTTTGGGTTTTTTTTTTTTTTCTTGTATTTGTGAGCCATTTATTCGTGTCTGTTATTTGTAATTTGCTCCATGTCAACATCAATCAATGATTTGATTTTGTTTTGTTGATTGGTAGAATTTTTCCTATTCTTAGAGATAATATCGTCTTTAATATCTGCTACTGTGACAATCTTTACAATTCATTGTATATGAATCCTACTGGTGCCATTATCAAAAAAAGCATTTTTAGAGGTGTCTGCTCCTCTCTACATAAGAGGTTCTGTCTGTTCATTGGTTGGTAGGTCTGTCCCCATATTGTTTCTCAGCTGTTTTGAGTCATTTACTTGAAACTTGGAAGAAAGATGTTTCTGGATAAGATGCTTCTTACCCGAAAAATATTTTCCGCTCGGGGTTACGTGTTCAGTCAATTCGTTTAAAAAATCAATTTTCCCAACTGTTTGAAATCTGATTTACTTGAAACCTGATAAAAAGGTGTTCCTTGATAAGATGCTTCTTACCTAAATTTATTTGCTACTCAGGGTCATGTGATCTGGCAATAATGTTATTTCAACTTCATAGTGGATGCCTTATTGAACTTTCAGTTGTCTTTTTTTATTTCTCTTATGATTTGATGAATATTAACAGTCATCATGTTATCTCGCAGTAATCTTCCTGGTTAACCATCTTTTGATATCATCATTGGCCTATCTTCCTTATTATAAAATGTTTGAGATCATCCTTGTTACTTTTCTTGCAATGTCTCTCCAGTGTGTGATTCTTCATTCATCAAAGAAATCTTGCAAACTATGATTAGTGACTTCAATTCTCTCTGGGTATCATACTTTAGAGGCCTTGTGCCAGACTATAATGCTTTATGCTCCCTTCTTTCCCATCATGTTTTGGCCATTAAGATTAACCTGGTGTCCTTCATAGTAAACTTGACAATTGGTCACTGGTCAATTTACTGTGCAATAAATTAATCGATAAAACAATTTTTCTTCAGTGTCCATTATAATTAGTTCACATAAATTGGTTTGAACAATACTTATTTATTGTCTATAACTTTGAGAAGATTCATAAACATACCAACTTTGTTTGGGACAATTTGAATACTTTTCCCTTAAATTTTGTTTTGTATCTTTTTTTTTTTTTTTTTTTTTTTTTTTTTCTTGTTGCTCTGAACCATTGATAGGAAAGACTCTTTCCTTATGGATATTATGATTTAAACCTGAAAAGGGCTGTAGAAATGAATCTACCACAATATGACTACATCGAAGATGAAAAGATTCTCAAATAGACTGAAACAAAGTTGGTATAATAGTCATTTGATTTTGATTTACTTTTATAATTTCTTGAAAACTTAATCTTAAATTTTAATTTTTCAATATCAAATGATGAATTAACCTTGTGGCAAATTGACCACATAACCCACTGGTTGGCTACCCATCGACCAGATACTTCTCCATATTTATGATCCAGCCTTCTTTACAAACATGTTGATTTATTTATTGAAATGCTTGTCTCTCTTCTTTTTCAGGTGTCTATACTCGTTACAAAACCTTTCTAAACAAGGATAAAGTGATTTTAAAGCGAGTAATAAAAGTAAGTCACTTTTGCTTTATTTCTATTACTAGTTAATCTGTGCTGTCAACAATGACTGCATATACGAAATTTATGGATATAAACATTGCATCTATATACATGGGGAATAAGATTTGCTTTGCAGTGAGCTTGGAGAATGGCATTCCGCTGAACACAAATCGATTTTCATTTGTTTTTATTACTTTATTATTTTTTTTATTATTCCTTAAACTCAACATTTTTATTATGTCATTAGAACATGAATGAAATTCTATTTTACTACGTTGTGTTCCTTACCATGACAGAAGACATCTGCACATTTTTAATTATGTGTTGATTTGTTACCTATTTTATATACTGCGAATCATTTGGTATAATTTGGTTTTGTTCACTTTTATGTGTACATGGGTAAATCAAATCTATTGCCCAATGATAATAAGCATTTATTTTACTCAAATATTTTTCAGCATGATCACCTTCCATGTTAATGCACTCAACCCTAACACTTCTCCATTAATGACATGCATCAAAAATTATACAATGAAAATTTCAGATCAAAATTCAGCTTATAACTGTATCATACTAAAGACTTTACTTGTAAATATAGAATAACTTTTCTTGAAGATTCAAGTTCATCTTCAGTATAATCATGAAAGTGAAGTTATAAAAGCAGTAGCAGTATTAATAGACCAAAAATAATAAATTGGTAAAAGACCCCTCCCCCCTGTTAACATTTTCTGATTGAATGACACTATTGATGGGGTAGGGGGTGGTTGTAATAAGTAAAAAAATAACTGCAGAATTTTTTTTACTTCCAAATCATACATTTTATTTCATTTTATATCAAATATATGTTCAATTGTAGTTGACTCGTAATTTCCAATAATGAATATTCGAAGATCACTGACAATTTTCTCCTACTTTATCTTTTTATTAATTACTATATTGAGTGTACATAATTCTATGAAAAATTTTTGTCTTTTTTTTTTTCTAGGGTGTTCAAACGAAGAGACCAGTGGAAGTCCAGAATGCGATGTTACGGAGGTACTTTTTGGAACTCACACAAAGCTTCATGATTCCCCTTGTAAGTTGTTTAAATCATTTTTTGAACTCCGCTACTCACAGCAATCCGATTAAAACACTGTTGCTGGGTTTAGGTTATTCATGTGTTCTCACATTAATGTGTGTCTATGTATCCAGATTTCATTCGGCCCTAACTGTCGAAAATATGGTAAAATTTGAAATTAGTAGGGAAAATGTAGTTTTTTTTTTGTTTTTTTTTTTTTTTCTTTATCAAACCACCCTCCATTAAATAGGTTTTCACTGGGAGGTTCAATTTGATTCCTTTAATTTGTATCTGGCACCATTCACATTTTTTTTATTTTTTTTTTTTATTTTTTTTTGGCAGTGGGGGGGGGTCTTTATACTCAGACTTTTTTAGTGAACACAGTCCAGAAAAATGTGAGAAAAGTAACATTCCTTGATCACATTGGTCATGTGACTGACCAGACATCTTCTGTTTTGTTTTTTGCTTAATCATGAATTTGTTCAAACCATACTGGTATTTCTGATACATTTTTTTTTATCAGGTCAATTTTGTAGAAACACTTAGGAATCGTTGATAATTTGATCCCATATGGAGGTGGTGAGTTGACGGATGGTTAATGACATGGAGAATGGATTCCATGGATTCCCCATTCTGCCCCTATGGGATAATAGAGCAGATTGGACTCTGTAGCTATAATTTTAAACCAATCTAGGAAATGGATAACTTGACCTGAAGAGTGATGAGCTCCATCGGGCTATCTCTTCCTTGACAACCCACTGATGGTAGTCCTCTGTGGTACTCCAACCGGCACTGAGTTATGGTATAAAATCTCAAGTTCCCATCCCAAGTCGTAAAATAATGAACACCTAATTTATTAAATTTTGATTAGTATGTCTTTCATCTTATTTACCTTTGTCAACATGCTATAAATGTTGTTTTTTTTTTTTGTTTTTTTTTTTTAATGAACAATTAAACTTGAAAACTTTGATAATTAAGTCTTTGGGAAACTAAGCAAAGAGTGTTCTAATTGTATTAATTCTTTTGCAGGAACGACACATGGCCAGTCTGATGCCCTTGCAACGAAACATTTCCCCACATAAGGTAAGAACTTTTTTGTACAAAAAAATCAGTAAATTTTGCCTGTTAGATAATTTTACTTATTCAGCATTATATATATATATATATATATATATATATATATATCTCTTCAGCCAGTCTTTGTCTTTTTCTGCACAATTGCATTCACTATTTTTTCTTCTCAATAGGCACCACCACGGCTGCGGCCTTTTGACGCTGAAGAATTCTTGAAAACCGTTGAGCATTCTGGTCCACAACTCACTTGTGGAATAAAAGGAGATTGGGAGGGACTGTACAAGTAAGTCTCTCTTGCCCGACTCTCATTTTCAAACTCTTTAGAATCTTACATGTTCACAAATGTACCAACCTCTTTGGAAGAAATCCTGATGGAATCAATAAAGATCTTTGCATGTATACATGATAAATAACTGGAATACTTGTACAAAAGTAAGAGATGAAAGGCATCTATGGTACCCCAACCTGCACTGAGTTATGGGATAAATTATAAAGTTCCCATCCCAAGTCAAAACTTGAAAAAACATCTAATTTACTGATTTTTTTTTTTTTTTTTTTTTTTTTTTTTTTTTTTTTTTTTTTTGTTTGTTAATTTTAAATGTATCCACACATCTAAATGACTGACTTTTCAGTCGGTCAGTTGGTTCCAGTTACATTAAACAACAGAAAGAGGAAGGAATAAAACGTGTGATTTCATTTAAAGAACATCTATTCTGATCAATAGATAATGTATCAAGCTTTTATTTTTCAGTGTTAAATGTCATTTGTTATTAATAGCCAAACTTTTCAATTTGCAGCTAACATTATAGCTGAAAATGTTCTATGTACTTGTTTAAAGCCCACTTATCAAAAATGAAAAAAAAAGCATACACTAAGACTCCAGGACAAATTATTGATAAAAATCATTAATTTTATTTCAATTTGAATGTACCAATTGTTCATTCTTTTTTTTTTTTAATAGCTAGATTTTCAGACTTGCCTTCCTCTTCTTCCTCCTACTATTACCATGACTAGTAATGCTACTACTACATTAAAAATCCCTTTGAAATCAGATATGGACATAAGAATGGTGGATGCATTGTCAAACTTATGTTTCTTATTTCTTGTATATCTTTATATGAACTGGTGAAGGTTGGTTGGTTTTCAAAGACTTTCTCATACAAATCTAATAATTGTTCTTCAATAGAAGCAAATATTATTGTGAATGTTCAGAACATTGCTGTGTAATTACAGTTTGAGTCAGTTGTGATTAAAAAGCAACTAAAAATCAAGATGAAAGTAAAAACTAGTCAAAATTAATAATTTCAGACCAGTTTATCTTCAATCTTATTCTTGTTGTTCTTTACTGCAATGTTCAGGTCAATTTAAATTCTATAACCTCTGTGAAACCTGACTTTTACATAATTAACTTGAGTGTTGGGAATCGTGAAAACAACCTTGTGTCAAACTGATAACATTCTATCTTATGTCGGACTTATTAACGCCCAACCAATATCAAACCCAGTATACTACAGTGAGCAGAATACAACATTGGTTGGCACCTTTATTGTTGTATTCGATTTAAAATACTATATTCCACTAACATGTATGTACATTGTGTGGAAATTCATTATCTTTGAGTTACAAAGCTTGATACCTGATATGATTTTAATATTAATGTCTTCACTATTGTCAATGCAATGTTTAATTTTCTTTTTGTCTTTAAAGACGCTTTTTCCTGTCTGCCAACTTTGAGGGCTGGTACCGACACCGACAACATGAAGTAAACCAGAAACTCCAAGTTTTACATATGGAGGCCTTAAGTAATGTGGTATGTGCTTGAAAACTGTTACTGCATTTTGTTTCTGCCTTAATTTCATTGTATGTACAATCTAGGGAGCTTATCATTATAGGCATCTGCCATTATAACATGGGTGTTGAGGTTCAAGAAAGCCAACCCTGTTATAACCAAGCCATGATAACTGCAGGATGGGTATGGCAGATATCAAGGGCAGGTGAAAGATGGCAAACATCATCTATTGTGAAAAAAACTGAAATTTAAACAAATAAAGATATTCTTTGATGTTTCTTTATATCAAATAATACCACTAAAATATATTACAAAATCTACTTAATTGTTTTAAATGTTTGTATAAATGAAAGGAAACATAAAAAGTAATATTTGTAAATGTATATGTCTTATGATTCAGATTTGAAGTCTTTGAAAAAAAAAAAGTATTTAAATCATTGATTTGAACCTTTGAATCTTTAGCCACTGCACCTTTATATGCCCTGTATCTGAAATCGAGAGGGGAGAAGGAAAAATAATATAAAAAAAACTTGTGTTCATTGAGTACAGAAATGTTTGTCTAATACAATGGGTCTCAAACTTATTTTGTTGCAGAACTTATCCCTATATTTTACAGATAGCCCCCACCACCCTTATTCTGATGAGACATTAAATGGAACAAAAATTATTTTAGAGAATTTATTTATAATGAAAAAAATATATTAAATGAAAGATTGGAATGAAAAAAAAATATCTTTATATCACCGAACTTCCAAACTTATGAAAATGATTTTTTAAAAATTTTTTTTCTCTAGTATAAAATGAATTTTTTTCAAATTTTATTGAAAGACACTTTATCTCACAGAACCTGAGTATTTTAAGGGAACTCTGGGGAAACACTGGTGTAATTCATGCCATTTTTACAGTTGTTTTGCCAGCATAAGTTGAATATATTTTTCAGTAGGGTTGATGATGGAGTTGTCATCTCTGCCATCAAATGAACTTACAGTGTAGCTACTACACCATAAGCCCATTTGGGGACAGATGTCTTGAGTGCCATTTTGCTTCACCATGGTTATCTGCTCTAAATCCATGTTTATGGTCTGAAAAGTAAATTCTGCTTTTTATTCATGGTTTTCTGGATGAGTAGGCTATAGTATAGAAAAAATATTGGTTTATCAACTACACATAATAATGAACCTGGTTAAAATGGGAATACCTATATCACAAATAGTCTGAAGTTGTTTATAAATTTATATATGACATTGACAATAAGGAAAAAAATGGTTGTATTTGAATTGAATTTATTATTCAAACAGGTTTTACCTCTCAGCTTTGTCAAAGTGGCAATCTTTGATGAAACAATTTTGAAATGTTTATTTCAAGTAATAATTTCAATATTGTTTCATTTAGAATTGTTACTTGATAAAGCTGAAGCATGTTTGTGTAATAAATTCAACTTGAATACAACTATTTTTCCTTATTGTCCACTTACTACATATTGTGGGATATAATAAATCCATGTACTCATCACATAAATTTATGTAATCCTCATTACCAAAGCTATAGTTTTGTAGGAATTATGTTAGATATATTATTTCTTTTTTTCTTCCATCTTTTTATACTTATAGAATTTATTATACCCTTGAAAATGAACAAAATTGAATTAATCATAATACTTTTTGCTGTTTATTTACTTTGAAATTGGAGGGCTTTCATATATCTTCTCATTTCTTGCTAATTTGAATTGGAGAAATTATTTTCTAATATGATTTCTTAATTTTGTTTTTAATGGAAAGAAATCCAAAAATCTAGCAGAAACTTCTCCAATCTGACAATTATTGACATTTAATAAGTTTATATCGATTTCTCCATCCTCCTTTTAAAGGAACTAGATTTGTCACCATTTGAAATATTTGCTTAATCTTGATAACATCATTATTATTTGGGTGTTAAAACCCAAGTAGCACTGACGAAAAATTCAAAGTAATAGATAAAAACATTCAATGAAAGCTTATCATTGAATAGTCTTATGAAATGAGGCAGTAATGTCTATATTACTGTAGTGAGTAGGCCATGGCTCTGCTCACGTACCTATTACATGAACATTAATCAAACATGCACTTGTAACTTATTTCTTTTCAGATTACCTCTCTGACAAATCATACCAGTAGGTCAATAGTTCAGAGGATATGGATATACACCCTTCAAATGATTAGTAAAACTACCACAAAGAGATCAAAATTAAACTTATCAATGATTGGATTGACTGGACTTTTTTAAGCTGATATAAAATGTTATACAACTCCACAACCTTATAAATTTCTTGGCTGTGGCTTGAAATTACTTTTAATATGTATCTCAATAATTATTTACAAATCACTTCTTCAATCAGTCTTTTTTTTCACTGTTTTCATAGCTGCTGCTATTTCAAATTGAACAATTCTAAGAAACTTAATCTTAGGTTCCCAAGATATTTTCTGGTGTGCAAAAAAAATGTTTGATTCTAAGGTTGTCCAAGGACCATTCTTCTGATCAGGGGTACCACTTACCTCCACTCATTGGCTTATCCCTAAACTATTTTTGATGCAGGATTTATTTGGGGAATGAGCACATTATGTAGAGGAAAATACATTAGCTTGTACCTTGTACCATAACTTTCTTTTTATAAAGATTGATAAGGAAACCTTATTTTATCATTTTTTTAGGATGTCCAAGACTGGATTCGTGATAAAGAGGAAGTTGAGATTGTAGACCTTATTTTGAGATTAAGGGAGAAGCTGGTAAGTTTCATTTTTCTTTTTTTTCTCTTTGATTCTTATAGAATATGAGAAGCATAAGGAATAATTTGAGAAAGCTTTTATATACTTTTAATAAGCTTTTTATAAGCTTTTGGTGATTAATTAAATAATTTTGGGTTATGGTTATCCATTGATTAGAGCAATTTTCACTGGGAATGAATATCTTTGCTTCGCTTCTTGTTGCTCCCTGTATCTTACCACAGCTCCTTCTGTAATATCCACGTGAAAAATAAGTTTTGAAAAACTTCTGAAATCGTCATTTTGCATTTAGTAATTGTGATGTACAGACAATAGCCACAGATGGTTTTCCATAAATGGTACTGTTTTATTTTGATAGCTTTTCTAGGTCTGGTAGAATAAATCCATCCAGTATAATCATACATTAGTCATCATTTTTTTGTCAGTTTCAAAACTACTTGTATCTCACTGATATGTCTCAATTGATAGGGAAATTTAGATTTGTTTTAAGTGATCGCATTTTGATATGTAAAAATATGTATATTTTAAAAAACCTTTATGATTAGAGATTAACTCCTTATAACATACTGTTTGTATCGCAATTTTCATAAAAACCACCAACTGAATCACAAAAACACTAGATGAAAACCAACCACAGGAACAAGCTGGCTTTAGAAAAAGCTACTCAACCATGGACCACCTACATTCGATAAATCAGCTGAAATAAAAAGCAGAATATAAGCTGCTACTCACTGTTGCGTTTATTGACTTCAAAAAGGCCTTTGACTCTGAAATCTCTAAGGTCATGGAGGCTATCACTCTACAAGATGTCAATCCCATATATGTCAGTGCTGCAACATACAGTCACAGCAGCTCCTTTATCAGGCTACATAAAGACTTGGAGCCCCTTTCAGCTCCAAAAAGGGGTAAGACAAGGTGATACCAGCTCACCCAAACTCTCAACAGCCTGCAAATGATTTTTTGAAACTCGAACTGGGAGAATGAAGGAATCAAAATAGATGCCAAATATCTGAATCACCTCAAATTTGCAGACAGCATTGCCATTTTCGCAGAGAATGTACTCAACCTCCAACTAATATTAGATGAACTAAATAAAGGGCTAGAAAGTCTGCCTACCTATGAACTTCAGCAAGACAAAGATCATGTGCAACAATCATGTCGGAAATGAGAACACAAAGATCAGAATCAAAGACGCAGAACTGGAGAAAGTAGACCACTGCATCTACCTGGGACTACCAATCTCCATGAGACCCTCAAAAGAAGAAAAAATCAAGCAAAGAATCACCCTAGGATAGCAAGCCTTTGGCAAAGCGAGCTCAACCTTTAAAAACAAGATCCCATTAATCCTTAAAAGGGTACATAACCAATGCATCCCCCCAATAGTCACTTATGAAGCTGAAACATAGAACCTAATCAAGAGACAGACCGTAAACCTGAAAGAATTATGCTCAACCTCACACGGAGAGACCACAAGACGGCATAAAATAGCAGAGAGAAAACAGGAATCCGATGCATTATAGAATCCATCAAAAAAAATTCTAATGGAAATGGGCCGGCCATATTGCAAGAATGGCAGACAACCAATGGACTTCACGACTCACAACATAGACCCCCCCCCCCCCCCCAGAGATCACATGTGCAAACTAGGCCAGTAGAGTACCAGATGGAGGGACTGGTAAGGCAAATTCATAAAGCACTGGCTCCACAATGTCCAAGATAGAGAAGTATGGCAAATCTTGGAGAAGGTCTATGTCCAACAACAGACATTAAGAGACTGATGATGATGATCTTAGTCTAATATGCCCAACTTGGGCTAAATCTTAGATTCCTAGCAGAGTTGTCTCCCTTGAATACTGGGTAGATCTGGAATACTAATAAATCTTACTTCTATCAATTAGTGTAATTGGTTTCTGAACTGGCGTCTTTCTTGTCGTGATGGAATAAATGAATTTACCTGTTTTTGTCTGATATTTTGAGATGTATTGCTGACATTAGAAACTGTCAACCAAAACTGTCAACTTGGCTTTCTATCAGCCAACCAAACCAACTTGAAAACTATCTATATATAATGCGTATAGGTCACACCAATAGAGCTAGAGGGATGAAAATCAAATGTATTTCTCGTGTCTACAAAAAAAACTTTCCTTTCTGGGGTTTTTTTTTTCCCCAAAAAAAATTCTCTCTCATAGGATTTTAGCAGGGAGTTTTGCAATATGACTTCATTGTAAATTGATCCCTTTGTTTTTCTTTTCTAAATTCAGACTTTATTAGTGATCACTACCCAACAAAAGGCAAGATAACTTATTCATTGATCACTCCTTTTTCCAATTTACCACCCCCAATACAGCATGCTGCCAAAAGACCGTGGTCATATGAAGATTTATATTGAATGATCAAACAGACCTGTTATTTATAATACTTATTCAGAAAATAATTCGATTGTGAACAAGTTTAAAAACTTTTAGCATATTTCACTTTTTTTGAAAAACCAACTATAAACCATTGATTCAACTTCAGATCTGATTAGCGATTCCTAAATCCTATAGATATCGTTGTACCTCAAGCCTTTTCTTTATTTTCTTTCCAGACCTTTGCTGCAAATAACCAGTCTGCTGTAAATAAAGACTGCGTTGTGAAACTCCATCGTCATGTGGACACCATCATATGCTCACTGCCAGACGATTTGCAGGTTGTGTTGAAGACATGACGCTATGCCAGCTGTCTCTCTCTTCTTCCTACAATTGCAGAACTTTCACTCTATTCTCCTGCGTAACTTTGAGAGAGGCAGCCGAAGGCCCAATCACAACCAACCCCATGGTTGTCTGGTCGTGGCCTCAACTTACCCATCACTCTTCTCTCATGACAACTGCTGCTGCTGCGGTCACAGTCACCACCAACCCTTTGACCCTCAGATCTTTGTCATTTCCACTGAACCCTGACCTCCTACTGCCCAAAACCACACTCTCTGGAAGTGATTTAAGTGATTTCTCCCTGTATTGGCCAAACTGTCATTTTGGGGATTAACTTACCTCATCTATTTTATCAGTATAAGAGAAATTTTAAATAATGATACAGGTTTATGCAATTTGCGATGCTCATTTGGAGAATGACAATTTGAAAAATAACCTGTCCCTATCATGGAAACTTACTACACGGATTGACATTTCACCTTTTTGTCTCTGAAAGACTTCAAATTCTTTTATCATAAATAAACTACAATTGTCCGTGAAGAGACTTGGAAAAGTACTCTTTTGGCTTTAAAAACAAATTGAGAAGGAAAAGTTTAAACACAGACTGTTTCTGAGAATTGTCTCACAATTGTATCATTGTAGTACGGATATAATACAATGAACTTCTTTTTTTTTTCCCAATTTAAGAGGACTGAAGGAAGGATTCTGGACTGGGGTTGTTTAGGGCGGGTCTATGAAAACTACTACATGAACAGACACTCTACCTCTCATATGTGAAGACGTCAGAGTCTTCTTTTAATGAATTTTTTTTTTTTCTTTCTGGATTATTTTTCTCCAGTGTCTGTTATTCTTTTTCCCCCTACAATGTTTCAGCTGCTCCGTTCTCCAACCTTCCTCGGGTGAATGTGGTATCTGGTGAATATTTACTTGTTTATTACATCACCAATGCAGTAGTGCACGTTTTAGCATTTTTTTTTTTTTTCTTTTGTGTTGTTTGTTTGTGTGGTGTTTTTTCTTTTTGTTTTATTTTTTTTTTTCCCCCCCAAATATATACCCTCCTGCTATTTTTATAAATGCAGTTACCCTATACGAGAATTCTTTTTATTTTCAATATCATGAAGGTGAAACTATATGCACCTGTATAAGAAAAGAACATTTATTTTTTATTTACAATTAAAAGCAGGTGTATTATACCACTTCATAAGAAACACCATATTTTTTTTAAATTTGAGAATAGTAATCCAGAAAGAAAAAGAATATCATTGATTGATACTGATAATTCTTATTGAAACTTCTGAATCTGCTGAAAGAATTTCTGAGAAAACAATCATCTATGGGAGAGAAGAATGGCGAAATCAATTTTCTTTCCGGCTATTCAGAAAGATTCCTACTTTACATTTCATGTGTGGAAACTGCAAACTCTTTCTCTTACCTTCATGCAGATCTCTGGAAGAACTACCCTATATAGTAGCAGTATCTGCCTATCCGTGCGAGGAGGACTTCCTAGATAATTACAATTCATGCTGAGATGCTTGCATGAACCAGGACTTCATGGTCAATCTCCCTGTTACATTGTTTGTATGGAAGGAGACTTGGAAATTACTTTCTCTTTTCTTTTTTTTTTTTTTTTTTTTTTTTTTTTTTTTTTTTCTTGCTTTGAGAAAAAAAAATAAAAGTGCCCCAGGCAGATGCTTCAAGGAATATTGTCTGTATTCAGGGAATCCTGGAGCCGACACACACACTGTACCTCTTGTAAATAAGAAATTCAGAATCTAGTCTCATACATTTCAATAAGGGAACACAATAACAGCAAAGAGAAAATTTACGTTCTGGTTGTAAAGAATCACTTCATAAATGTTATTCACATATTGTTTGTGAAGACCAAATTTTTAAAGGATTCTGTGTTGAGTTTTTTTTTTTTTTTCTTTGTCTAAAAAAATTTCAGTCTTTTCCTATTTTGTTTTTCCTACAACAAATTCTCCATCGATTGTGAATGGTACAGTGTAAGTACCTACTCTACTGATGAGATCTTTGAATAGAGAGGAACCTACATCACTACGGAATTTCTTTTTTTTTCTTTCAAGTCCAGCGCTTGTAACTAAATTGTGGAGAACCATCTTATTTCAACAGACAGTTTTAAGGAAACTTCACAATCTTTTTTTTTTTTTTTTTTTTAATAAAAAATTCAAAGTGAGTATACCAGACTATTACCTGCTTTTTTTTTTTTTTTTTTTTTTTTTTTTCCTCCAATGATTTAATAATTAAAATTTTTCTATTAAATATCAGGATTCTTGAACCTTTGATCAGTGATGTGTCAAAAATAACCCGGTGTGGGGTCCCCAACCCCCACCCACCCAGACTACTAATTATATAAAACGGATAAAAATGAAGAATTTCAAAGCAAAAATGTGGATACTCCGATTTTGGCAGCCCTGGAAATTTTAGAATTATGGACATTGCTGTACAAGTGACTGCTTCACTCTGTATGTGAAAACTCCAAAGACTGCTGCATTTTTTTTTTCTCTGGCAATATTTGAAAGATGCAAAATCTGATTTATCTGCATTAGAAGAAAAAAAAAAGACTTTACAGGTTGATAAGTTGGTCAGTCTGATTTCATTTTTTTAATTCATCTTTTTTTCAGAAACATTTATCTTCATATCGTACAGCCACCAGCAGGATCTTTTAAATGTGTCCACACATTTTTCTTTATAAGACTCTTTTTGGTCGGTCTGTTAGTCAGTCCCACTGTTAAACAACGGAAACAGGAAGGAAGGAAGAGGGGTTTTTTTGAGGGGGGGGGGTATTTACGATTTTTACTGAAAAATAATACTTCAAGAATATTTCAATATCGCAATATTTTACAAGTATGAGAATCAATTGACTCAAAGAAAGACTATTCGCTCGTCCACCTCCAACTACTACCATAGATGGTGCACGCATCGTTGAACTTGTGGTTCTTGCTTTGTTCGTTTGTTTTGTTTTTTTTTTTGTTTTTTTTTCCCCCCCCTTCATTATCATGGGACGTGGGTCAGTTCTTGGGGCTTCATGTGCAACAATGTGACTGATGTCGGTGTTTGCTGTGGCTGATTAACATGGTTTATAGATAGACAATTGAGAGCAGTCTACTTCTGAGTTTTGAGAATAAAAATTGGTTCTTTCTTAATGAAAAATATTGAATTCTACCTACTGTAAAAATATCCTGATATCATAAACTCATATTCACTTCTTGATGATCGGGGACAGATACCAATCAATTTCAATACTATCCTGAGAAACTAACAACTTGAATTTTCTGGAACGATTCTGTTGGTTGTGGTCATCCCTAACTATGCTGTCTTTTGTGCAGAATGTTGTATCAGAAAAAAACTCTTTCTATCCGTGAGAACGTCAAGAATATTCTTTTCCTACGTTGATACTTTCACCTTGTGATAGTTTCAAAAATTTTCCTATCAATTATGCAGAGATTGTTTCAGCTTTGAGGGTTTGTGCAACACAAACGCACTATATGAAGGAGGGAGAGAGGCTGACACACTCTGTGAGTGACAGTGACAGAGAGATGGTGAGACTCCAAGAGACGCACTCTGACTGACCGACAACCATTCCATTTCCTCCCAGTCCTATAAGATTCAACTTCTGAACCTTTAGAAGTCAGATCTGGAATGAATACAACCAAAATAAGAAAAATATTGATGGCCATGTCAGTTTTTATTCATTTTTTTTTCCCCCCTCCTTTTCCTAAACACCATATCTATGAATGGGCGTTGGGGGAGAGAGAAAGAAAACAAAACTACCAGTTAAAACCTCTCTGAACCTTTACCAGATAATACAAACTATAAAAACTTTTGTGTGTGGGTATATATATATATATATATATATATATATATATATATATATATATATATATATATACTTTTCTTTTTTTTTCTTTTTTTTTTTTCTTTTTAAATGATGTTCTGCATATATTTTGAATGAAAAATTGAAAGTGATCTTGTAATTCAATATATCTTTCAATAAGGTCCCTCCTCATTTCTTTCTTCCGACCCCACAAGATCTCCCAGGAATCTCGATATTCCCTAGGAGTTAATAATTTTTATGAAAAATGGTACCACTTTAACCCCATCTCCTCTGAGTCTTATGTCACTGTTACCCACACTTTTTTTCTTCATCTTTTCTTTTTTTTCTCCCCCCCCCTTAAATCCTGAAGATTTTGGAATGGTACTGACCTGTAGAACTAAGAGGATTCAGTTTTTTTGTAACTAATAATTGGAGAGTGTTAAGGTACTACGTATATTAGGGCTCTGGAATTGATCCCAGGATTTGTTTGAACTGTTTATACACACACACACACACACACACACACACACACACACACATACGTATATGTATATAGCAAAGATTTCTGTAGTTGTCAGAAGACAACGAAATGCATCAATTCAATAAAAAAAAAAAACAATCCTTGATGTAACACCTGTTTTCTTTGGAGGTTCTCAATCTTTTCATTTCCATATTGTCAAATCACAACCACCGTACACGCAAGGGCATAGCCAGATTTTAACAGTGGGGGAGTGAATAAGGGGGAAAAAAGGGCACTTAGACACTTACCAAAAAGTATTCTAAATTTTGATTTTTTTTTTTTTTTTTTTTTTTTTTTTTTTCAAATCAAAATAAAGGAAGATACAGTTATAAAGAGTACATAATAATGACTATTTATAAAATCCTATCCGCAAAATGATTCAACTTTCATCACTCAAGGAACCTGAAGTGTCAATAGACTGTTGTAAAGGTGCCAATCCTCAAGAATGAGCTCAAGGAGAGCACCCACATGATTTGGGTTCAATCCTCATAAGATGCTCCGGGGCTATTGTTGGCTTTTTTTTAAATTAATGCAATAAACATTATGTATACACTTACATGTGTACGAATTCTCACTTTTTCAAGATTTAGAAATCCAAAATCTTTCACCCCACTATCAAATTGATGTGTGGGTAAAAGATTTCAGATTTCTATCATGATAAACAAAACACATGCAGCCAATAAGTAATGTTTTTAGTTTCACTTGCTCATAGATTATATCTTATTTTCCACAGTTTACTTGTATATAAGGGGGTATTATTTTTTTTTTTTTTCCTTTTTTTTCTTTTTATAACAAAAAAAAAAAACATGGAATTTGAATGTGACGCTGAGACTTAATAGTTGCTCCCTGCACTGCTGGGTGTCACAAGTTAAATCTATTAGATTCGGGTAATATCTTTTTTTTTCCACTTCTGGATTTTGTTTACCACCATCAGATTCAGATAGTCCACCTGAAGATGACCGTAGAATGGATTGGCTGAAACGTTGAGTTAACAAAA
This sequence comes from Thysanoteuthis rhombus, assembly GCA_963457665.1. Lineage (NCBI taxonomy): Eukaryota > Metazoa > Mollusca > Cephalopoda > Oegopsida > Thysanoteuthidae > Thysanoteuthis > Thysanoteuthis major. The sequence continues at coordinate 37,441,408 of OY735228.1, read as the reverse complement.
CAAACAACAAAGAGTTCAGTCATCTGGAAAAATCTTTGAATGAAAATTGTCATTGGCCCATTGAAATATTTGAGATTCCTGGTTTTTCTTCGAGTTCATGCCTGTGAATGATAAAATGGAATGCATTCCCAGAAAATTCATGATTCGTTCGCTTGCAGAAAAATCATTTGAATTTGTGTCACAATTTGCAGGAACATTCTGACCCAGTTTCTTACCAAAGTTGTGATCGGGGCATGGGTGAGTCTTATAATTTCTGGCTTATTTTTCTGTACCTCTCTGATTTTCAATTTGAATATTAAGGAAGATTTCGGGTGTTAGTATTTCTGTCATGTTTGTATTTTAGTAGTATAGTCTTTTGGAGTTTCTGAGGAGTATTTTGAAAGTGAAACACATTCCGCAGATTCTTCTATTTTCAGAACCTGTTAATAGTCTAAATACAAAGGAGACCACTTGTGATCACATTGGGATGGTATTTTAGATAGCAATGACCATCTGATAACATTAAGCAAAGGATATACAGTGATCACATTAAATAATTTTTCAAGACAAACTGATTTTGATGATAATCATTTGATAAAGTTATCGGTTATTACAGTTCCCATTTCAAAAAAGCTGCTGAGTTAGTGTCTTTTAGGATTAATGTTAGGGTTACTGTCATTTGCTTTTTGACTTCAAATCTGGTAGGGTGGCCATTTTGAAACTGGAAAAGTCACAATTTCCAAGTTATACAGGATTATGATTTTTTTTTTTTTTTTTTTTTTTTTTTTTTCCTTCAAATCTCTGAATTGTTTTTAGTTTATTCTTTGAAGTTTTAGAGAATTTATTCCACTTGCAAAAAATCCTTGGGTGAGACGCTTCATCAGCCACATGACTTTCACATATAAAGACTACAGAAATAAAAACGCATCCAAATTACCATCGAGTAAAAAGCTTTGGACACTAGTATTCAATAAATCTGGAAATAACTCTATCAAATGTGCACACCACATACAATCTTGCATGTAAGTATATAAAACCAAAATCAGATAATTCTTGATTTTTAACATTTAAAATGAAATCTGTTGATCTAATTTCTAAATGACATCCAGGTTATTTAACCTGGATTTATTTTTATTCACACATGCACTTATTTTATGACTTAAACACATATTCATGTCAACAAACAGTTCTCTTAAATCTCAGCTTATATTTTGAACTGAATATTTTAAATCAAACCTTTTTTTTTTTTTTTTTCAACTCTAATTCTTTTGGTTTTGTCAGTTACTAAAGCCAAATTATTTTCTGTTCTCATGTATATTTTCTTTTTTTTTTTCTTTTTTTTTTCTTTTTTTTTTTCCTTAACTCTAATTCTTTTGGTTTTGTCAGTTACTAAAGCCAAATTATTTTCTGTTCTCATGTATATTTTCTTTTTTTTTTTTCCTTAACTCTAATTCTTTTGGTTTTGTCAGTCACTAAAGCCAAATCATTTTCTGTTCTCATGTATATTTTCTTTTTTTTTTTTCCTTAACTCTAATTCTTTTGGTTTTGTCAGTTACTAAAGCCAAATCATTTTCTGTTCTCATGTACATTTTTTTTTTTTTTTTCCATCTTACATTTAATTCTATTTTTCTCTGCTTTCCGAATTTGCCTGTTTTGGCACTTCCTTTGTGTAAACTGAGCTATTTGTTCCATCCTGAGAACCTAGTCCTGCCCTGCCCCGCCCCTCCTCCCTGTGCATTGTTCCACTGAGTTCTCATATCAGGTCAAATGCGTTGGGCGAGACAATATAAATGACATCACAGGTTAATCAGTGCAGCATCAGGGTGAGTATCTTTTTTGAATAAATTTTTCTTTTAAGAATGCAAACGTTTCTTGGGTTTTGTACTGAATAAATTTTTGAATACTACTCTTGTTACTAGTTCAATCTTTGCTAGGTGCCCCCCACCCCCTGTCTTTGTGACTGATTAAAATGTGCCGATTCTTGTCTGAATTTCGTTAGATGGGTATGATAATCATTATGTATGTTATGGTCAGAATATTTTCTTTGTCTGTGTTCATTTGTTTATAATATTTCGGCTTTGTACCATCCAGTCTTCGTCAGGTGTTGTGGGTTCTAGAATGTAGTGAAAATAAGTATTGAAGAACTCAGGAAAGACATAATTTGGCAACATGTACAAATCAAGTATGGTGGACCTTACTAAGAGCGAACAGGTTGGGCACAGTCCCTAATGGGGGGTAAGTGCAAATTATTCATTTGGCGAATATGACGCTTGAATAAGCAGAACACATACTTCAATCAGTCAGATATCAATAGAATCTGGAGACTCGAGGGGGGGGGGGAAGCTATTAGATTGTCTAGTGCAAGGGAAGCAACTGTGAAGTACATCAAAAACACAACCTGGATATACTAAAACAGATATGCCATGTCCATTTCAATCGAGCATGTACCCTGAATAGTGATTCCACGTTCTAGAACCAACAACACCCTACAATAACCAGAAGGTACTCAACCGAAATTTTGTGAACAAATGAACGCATAGACAAGGGGAAATAGTCCGACCAAGTGCGTGCATGTATGCTAGGGTTGCCATACATCCCTGTTTCCCTGGACATGATCTCCATTTAGGTCTCGAAATCTTCATCCAGAAAGAATCATTTTAATTCTTCAAAAGACAGGAATTTCAGCTTGCATCACTTTCTCAACAGAAAAAAAAAATCTGAAACTGTAATGAAAGAGAAAGGGTTGCCTGTACAGTGTTGTCAACTTAGCAGTTTCAGGGCTAGCATGCAGTACCATGTACTGCTTTTTCCTGTTCTTCAACTATGCACATTAATCCTTTTCTATATTGCTATTTCAGCCATGTTGAAAAAATACCATTTTTTTTTTTCCTATGACTTTCTACAATGTAGGATATGAATTATAAATTGCGTCATATTATATAGAAACTCATTTGAAATGATCTTCCGTCATTACAGTTAATATATCTCTCAATTTAAACAACATAAATAGAATAAACATAGATGGAGCTGCTGCAGGAATCGAACCTGCCACCACTAGGGTAGCCACTACGAAGTAGCGATGTTCTTACCATTGAGCTAAACAGCCACCAGTAATGAGTCATGTATTAACCATGTAATGATTGGAGATCATTTCAAATAAGTTTCTATGTAATAAAACACTATTTATAATTCATTCTGTCTGACCAAATATGTCAATTCCTTATCAAATAAGTTTGGGATATGTTTTTCTTGCCCTGCATTTAAGACATTTTAACAATTCTCAACCATAATCTAGCCAGTCAATATGATGGTGACTGGGGACATTTTTTTTTTTTTTTTTCTTTTTTTTTTTTTTTTAATTATTATTTCCAGTTGTGTGAATATATCTCTTAGTGCTTCCCAGTTGGTTGGTCCTGTTCATGTAAACAACAAAGGAAGGAGGATTATGTATGACGTCATCTGTTCTAATCAATAGATGATCTAGCAGGCATTTGTTTTGTTTGTTTTTTTTGGTGGGGGAGTATCGATAAGTAAGATTTGTTATTGATAGCTAAAAATGGCTAAAATCAGCTAAACTTTTTCCAGCAGAACAAATTATTGATATAAATTGTACTCTTCAATTCAAACTTACCAATAGTTGTTTTTGGGATTGGATGGGTGAATCATTCTTAGCTCCCTCCTGCTATCATTCTCACAGCAAGTAATACTACTACTATTTTGTTTAGAATCTCTTGGAAATCACAGATATGGATGTAAGGATGGTGGATGCATAGTTGAACTTATGGTTTTTTTTGGGGGGGGGGTTTACAATGTAGCACATGTTTTTCTTGCCTTGTATTCAAGACATAGCAATTTTCAACCATAATCTTGTCACTGTTGCTATGATGGCGATCAGGAACATCCTCTTTTTGTTCAGGTATGGCAACCCTAACATCTGTATGAGGTGGGACCTAAATGTTTGGAATTAGACAATGGGAAAAAAATTATTTGCTCTAACAATGGTTATCAAACTGAGTGCCACAACTCCCAAGTGTGTTGTGTATATTTTTCCAAATACGCAAACATATTTTGAGCCTTGAATGTGCCCAGTTCAGGTCTTAAGTCTGCCCCTATTCCACCAATCTAGTGCGTTTCATCATTAGATTTTGTAAGATCTCGACCTTTTTGTGAAATGTATTGCCTATAACTTTGAGAACATAGCAACTTTTTGAGGGAACAATTCGATCTTTTCTTTTCATCTTCAAGACTGAATTCTTTGTTTAACAAAGAAAGAAAATAATATCAAAAAATAGGGTTGCTGAGATAGAACATTTGCATTTGAATTTTCCATTTGATACCTTTTTTTTTTTTCTTTTCTTTTCTTTTTTTTTTTTTTTTAAATTCTTTTTTGAATCACTGGAAGGAGAGACCGATAAGGGTGAGTTTCTTTCCTTATGGATATTACATTTTACACCTGGAGAGGGTCATAGAAATGAATCGGCCAAAATGTTGAGACTGTTGAAGATGAGACAAGATCAAATTGACTGAAAAGAAGTTGGTATACTTTTTTATAAAAGTTTCATTCCTTGAATTCTATACTGTTTTTGTCTAATTCATACCCTCTTTAAAGTTGGCTTACCGCAAGTCAAATATATTTCTTAGTATGTTGCAAATAATAAATGTGGAGAACCATTGCTCTAACATCTAGTTTCCAGTCTCCTTTGAAGTAGTCCCTTTGGACCCAACCCTAACCCCAAAATTTAAATTATATCCCTTTTAATTAAATTTACTAAAATAGTTTTTAAATGGGTAAGTTTTACTGCTTTCATTTATTTCTTAATACGTCAGTAGCAGCAGCTTGCATTATTTGTTAGCTCCCATTGATAGTACAACTTATTCATTGATCACCCCCAACACTGCATGCTGCCAAAAGATGTTTTTCACATGATGGTTTCTTTTGAGTGACTAACCAGACCTGTTATTGGAAATATTCATTATTTTTGTTTGATGGAAAAATCAATTTACCAGTATGTGTTGATGGTTGAGCGCTGGATTAATGGGGCATATCTATTAAATTGACTTTATCAAATTAATGAGGCCCATCTAATTATTTCTTCAGTACTCTTATCCAGAATTTAACAAGGCCTTGCATGGCATATTGCAGAAGAAAGATTGAATTAGCAGATCATTTATAACAGAAACAAAAATTAAGGCTATTGTTACTTCTCCCGTCTCAAAATAGCTGCCATTCCAGCTGCTAGGTTAGTGCTAGGGTTGTCTGGATTTTTGACTTATGATTTTTGACTTATGATTTTTGCCATTAGTGTCTGACTCTTTACAACTGGAGCGGTGGCTATTTTGAATCCAAAAGGGTCACAATTGCCAAAATCAAAATTGTTCATTGTATTAAAAGCAAACATCCCTCTACTTTTTCTCTTATTTTGTTTAAATTTTTTAACTCAAATCTAAGTCTCAAAAAATAAAGTCCCCCCCCCATACTCCCCACTCTTGTGTACTTGTAAAATCAGTAACTCATTGGCATTTATGCTCTTTTTACTTCATCTATCTGATAACCTGTCAGCTCGGATAGTGTAATAGTTAACACATCTACCTCACATCCAGAAGGTGCTATGTTCTATTCCCGGTATGAGGAAGGTGTGAAATACTCCTAATTAGAACAAATCTCCCTATTCACTCTGCTGCTGATTGAGTACACTCTAAGCTGTGTGAATAGGATGGAGGAATCCTTTCAGTGGACTTGCATCCTGCTAAGGGGGTGGTCATAAAAACTTGTCAGAATAAAGTCCTGGTCTCCACCAGACTTGAGACTTGCAAGGATCACTAAGCTACCAAATGCAACGGAAACTGGGGCTTTGCCACCAGCCATCATATTCTATTGGGGGTTGTTTCTCAAGGAGACGTGACACTTGACCTTTTATCTATCTCATAACCCGGTTCAGGATCATCAGGGCACCACAATGATTTCATCATGACTGTGTCAAGGGCGGGGTAGCCTGACTGAGCCTATCCAACTATTTACCCATAGATGGTGAAGTGGGGGAGGTAAGAGACGGATCCATGTCTTACCCAAGGGCATTAGTATTCAGGGAAGTGAGCTCGGCTTGCTAATTCTGTTCTGTTTGGCTACTCTGCTGTTGCTATTAGAGTATCCCAATTATAGATCTCTACTGGGGCCAGGTTTAGATAGCCTGGGACCCCTGGCTGTAATTCAAAACAGGGTCACTCCCATTAGAATGATCACAATTGTAAGTAATCCAGAAACTTTATTGAACTGTAGTGAATTTCATCTGCATGTTTATCATCAGTACATTGTACATTTTTTTCTGTTATCTTATCTTGGAGGGGGGTCCCTGGCTTCAATCCACTCAGCAACTCTCTCAATCCAGTACTGGACTAATATCTGAGGTATTAAATCCCTTGAGTTGGGTTGGTGAGTTTCATTGCTATTTTCCCTCCAGACCCCCATCTGCCAAAATCTCTTCATGGCTAGTCTTGTCTTGATAAATACTCATTGGATGAGATGTCTTCAGGAGTGGAGTGGAGTTCAGTGAAGGACCATAGATCTAAGGTTCCATTTCTCTGAAGTTTCATTCTTGAATACAAAGTTAATGATTATTCCTGCTACACACATTTCCTACGTATATTGTAGTCCATCAAATTTCACTTGGGGGTCATGCAATTGATATTCTACAAATAACTTAACATGAAAATTTTACACTCACTTGTAGCACCATAATCAACAGCTTACCAAATAAAAAGACAAAATTGTGTAAATTTTATTTTATTTTATTTTATTTTTTTTCTTTTGAATCTTAGTGTCATTAGTAAAAAGGAAGGTGGGCAAAAGGTTGGATAAAAATTATCTGCTTACATATTATAGAACTGGAATATTTTTTTTTAGTATAGATCGAGACATATATAAATAAATATTGAAGAAAACATTTGCCATAGAAATTTGCATTTTCAAAGTATTGTTTTAGTTTTGTTTTGTTTTTTAGGCCGAGAGGTCAACTCAAGGACTCTGCATTTTTCAATTTTTTACTAAATGAAAGTCATTCTAGACATAATTTGGATACAGCCATTATCAAGTTTTTATTACTGTTATGCTTTCCTCAATTGAAATTTAAATTTGATTTCAATTTAGTTTTACTACACTTTCAACTGCCATTTTTTTTTCTTCTTCAAACCTTGTCAATCTGCAATCAACACCCATTATTAATATTTACTGGTAAAATTTAAGAAAAATAAAGACAAAATAGTCCAATTCTGCATTATTACTAATGAAAATTTTTTGTTCTTTAACAAATATTTGGACTTTTTTCTTTCTAGAAAAAATTAGAAAGCAAAAATATTGTAAAAATTTTTTCTCAAAAATCTATGAGAATAGCTTTTTTATTGATGAAAAGTAATGCAAATAAAATTCTCAAATCTATGTAGGGATTACTGTATTAGGATTTGGTTGTGTGCCAGTTTATTAGGTAAAAAAAATTACTTTAAGAGTAGGACTCATAAGATCTAGACCACGAAAATGCCCTCTTTAGAACAAGGGAAGTAACTCCTAATCAGTATCTAATGCACTTAACTTGATACGCTCTGTACATTATGCTGACAATTGTCTTGATCTTTCTCTTTATAATTCATTTAGTCTGCTGAAATTGTATTATATTACGAACAAGAAATAACATGATAGTCTGAATATTATATGAAACTAGCTTACATATTGCCTGTCAAAAATAATGAGATTATTATTATTGCTAATGATCAGAGTATCTCAGTGCTTTGCCTAGAATCAAAGTTTTGCTGACCATCCATATGCTTTGGATCATTGTGTAATATCTTTGTGCTCTACTTAGGATCAGTGTGTGGAACCTGGAATCACTGAAAGATTTCTCACACAAAAATATATATGGATACACATGTATATAATACTAATAGTTTGATTTTGTTTATATCATAATTTTCAAGTAGCCAAATGGTGCATTGTAACCAGAGTTATTGATTTAGTTCTTCAAACTTTAAAAATACAAGAAAATCCAGATGATTTGTAATTTAATATTAGTACATGTTCTGCATTCATACTCACCCCTATCTATATAATAATCACTGATTTGTCCTGGTAGGTAATCATTAAATACTAATTAGAGTTGTCTCCCTTTTCTTTATTTTGCAAATGTGTGGAAAATCTGGGTTTATCCTGGTCACATCAGACTCCACTATTTTATATATGTGGATAATGAACAAACACTTTTAATTAAAAAAGCAAATGAAACAAACCTGTCCAACAGACTTAGGTGACTGGATTTTAAGGTCCTGTGTCAATAGTGAGAACAAAAAAGTGGGGTAAGATTGGAATATATTGCCTGGTTGACTCCTGTTGTAGGAAGTGTTATCTTATTATTTATGCCGAAATTGTATAGATACACTGGTTCTCATTAGATCACCGAATTTGAGCAACATCAAGCCTGGTCATTTCCCAGGTGGGTGGCTGTCTAGGAATATCTAGTACCAAATAAAGCAAGATTGTCCTGTGGCCATCTCAGCCTATGCTTTGTTGCTGATTGAGAGAGCATCTCGACAAGCTGAGACTGGATTGTACATCTAGTGCTTTCTCCTGTACAGACTGGAGGACATATGAAAGTGTGCTCTCCTAGGAGATGCCATACTAGAAGATATATATATATATATATATATATATATATATATATATATCTTGTTATTCATGGCAGTGAAACACATCAACAGTTCCTATAATAGGGATCAACCAGAAGACAATTGCATGGCTCTCACTATCAACACCTGACTTTAACACTCGGTCATAGTTCTATTGAATTGGTATGTTCCTGTTAAAATGATAAGAAAAAAGTTTGAAACCAATTCTAGAGATTGGGTACAACATACACCTGAGGAAAATTGGAGATTACATTGATCATTACGTCTTATATGGTTGGACTATTTTCTCCATTTGTTCACAATGTTTTGGCCAGAAACCCTCCATCCATTGTTGAGTATTGTTGGTTCTAAAATATGGAATCACTCCTCAGAGCGTGTGCATGATTGGTCCGGATACATTGCATCCATTTCTTTGTATGTCTGGGATGAATTGCAAATCCTGAGAGAAGCAGCACAGATACTTTCTTCAATCGAACCAATCAGTTGATCAAGTACTGATATCAATAGCGCCTGGGAGCCTCTCATCATAAGGGAGTTTTCAAAATAATAGTGAACAAATTATCAAATGCAAGGGAAGTAACCCTGGAGTATATCAAAAACACAACCCAGATATACAAAAAAAACAGATGCGACATGTCCAGTCCAATTGTGCATGCACTCTCAGTAGCAATTTTGCATTATAGAACCAACAACACCTGATGAAAGTTGCTGGGTACATGGCTGGAACATTGAATAAATGACCACATAAATTGAGAAAATAGTCTGACCATATACATAATGATTAATACATCCTATCGAACAAAATGGTTGTTTTGGTTGAAAAGTTGTGCTAATTACAATGAAGATGAAAGCAATATGTGTAATGAATAGGAACATTCACTCAGAATTTGAAGAAAAAATAAGTTTATTAATAGTTCAATATTTATGTCAGTGTCTCATTGCACTGGCTCTCCCTACTTATTACCAGAGGTGTGCATAGCTAGTGTAGACGCTTAAGTGATAGACCAGTAAAAAAATTTAGCAGAAACAAGGATAACTGCTAACTTTTATTGTATGAATTTAGCTTCGATTTGTTTTTGTTTTTTTCTATTTCTCTCTAAAACTCTTAAAAACAGACTTGAAGAGCTGAAATTTTAATTTGTTGTAGATTAGACATAGAACTTTGAATGTAAACTAATGATTACTTTGATTTGTTCATTTAATCATTAAGTTGTTAAATTGTCTTCCAAGACAGTAATGATAGCCATCACAATAACTATTATAAGATATCAGTTCCTCTTTGTAAAAGAATAGGGGAAAAATACCACTTGGTAGTTTAGAATTTAAAAAAATCTAAGCCACAACATATCAAAATTTCAGCCCCCCCAGATCTGTTTTTGTGGGTTTTAGAGCAAAATGAAATAAACCGCAGTTAAATTCATGTAATAGAATTTAGCGGTTATCTTTGCTCCGACTAAATTTTTTGTGGTTTATCGGTTGAGCATTTTCATTCTGTGACCACCACTGCTCATTTCTAAATGTTGCATAGTCAGTTGCTATTTTGAATTTATCCAGTGGTTGTTACGCAAACTTTAACTCTTAAATCCACAAACTGCTTGTAATTGACTGTGGAACTCTCCAATGAACAGATTTAAAAATAGTGGAACCTTTTTTGCGAATTGAATAAAAAAAAATAAGAATTGTAAGTTCAAACTATGTTTCTACCATCTGTATGTGCATATTTGTGATTTCAGATTTCAGAAGGATTCTAAACAAAGTTGTGGGAGGAAGAGAAAAGTGAGGATTTGAGTTTGAATTAAAGGAAGTGTACAGTCATCATCAATAATTTGTTCTGGAGTCTTAATGTATGGCTATTTTATTTGATAGGTGGACTATAGATGAGTAAATATAATATATTTGCTTTTAAGTTAGCTGGAAATTGAAAATTTTAGCCATCTTGATCTAAGGGAGATAATTTATGCTGAAGTCATTTCCTTCAAAATTGTCATTCTATTTTCTCTGTATGAGTTGATACACCCCAATGAAACACCAGGAAAAAACTTTTAAATTGTTGAATTTTCTTTTTAGAAAGTAATCATATCTTGTAATAATTATGGCAGCTATGAGTCACTTTTTTTTTCTTTTTTTTTCTTTTTTTTGTATATCAAAGTTGATTAGGATTAAAAATTTTTTATATGGATTTGTCTATAGAAAGATTGCTGTAGCGCTTGAAAAAAATTTATATACTTGGTATTTAGAGGCGTCCTCACCTCTATCAGAAGCTCTGTACATTGATCGGTAGGTTTATCCTCGCATTGTTTCTCAGCTGTTCCAAGTCAGATTTATTTGAAAATTAGTAGAAATGTATCACTTAATAAAATCTTCCACCCAGTCATATGATCTGGCCATAATGGCATTTAAACTTTTCAGTTTTCATTTAGTCTATGTGATCTCATGAACTGATGGACAGTTTTCAATGACAATAGAATTGGTTGAGGTATGCATTCTGTGTGTGCTTTCTATTTTTCTAGAATTAATTTTATGAATATATAATTCCATTAACATTACACTAGATTTTTTCATTGAAACTTTAAACTTGTTTTTCAAAGAAATAAACTATTTTTATAAAAATGATTTTTGAATTCATTTATTGGAAAAAGACTAAATTTAGACAAAGATCAAAATCGATGCATCGTTTAAGAAATGATTAATTATTTTTAATGAATCTGATCGGAGTTGTGACTTCCTATATTCATGATTAAGAAGCCTTTGATTTTTTTGTAGTAAATGAGAGAAAAGTTTCCCTCTCTTATAGAGTTCATTCTTAATTTCTCAGAATTATGAACTCATGAACTGATTTTCGTTCAGAATGAAAAATTATTGAATCATTGAAAAAAGACTTTAAGCTTCCAGTAATTTTTACATAGAAACAATGATTATCTCCCTTGACATGATTTGTGTCTAAAATACTAACACTATCCTTAGATACAGCCTCGTTTTGGGGTTGTTTTTTTTGCATTATCATTTAAAAACTACCTTCTTGCATCTGTATTCATTAGTCGATAGATGTCAAGCGATGTACTCACGTGATTTGAACCATGTTACATTTAAAACTCCTACCTAATTATTGAAAACTGTTGGAGCCACTTACAAAAACAGCTAACTGAAGTGCTGATAGGCGTCTTGGCTCTCTTGATGTAGGCAGCACTTTTGACTTTCAATGGAGAAATGGCCAGTCTAAACTTGGTTACCATCAATTCCTTTAAGTGAATAAGAATTTCAACAAACACCTTCACTAAATTTTCTATGTCTCCCCCATGACTTTTTTTATTACTTCAACTATCCAAAGGCCATAGATTTTCAAGCCTGTAAAATTTGTTCAAATATATGGCTATTACAGATCTTAAATTTTATACAATAGAACATAATTTTCTTTTGTTTATTTCTACTTTATCCCACAAATCTGCAACTTTTTTTTTCTCAACGTTGGTCCTTGTTTGACTGATTCTTGCCTGATAATCAATCCCTTGGGAAAAGGAAGATATCTTCCCAGTTTTACATCTTTTATGGTTTGAAATTGCTTTTTAGCATTAATGCAGGTATACATTGATTTGTATAGGAATATTGGATTGACTTGACTTGTTTTCTCCAAATCATCCCCACTAAATAACCCTAGCAATCAATTCTAGTTTTGAAACTCTTCCACTTACCCTCCATATCCTATCTCAAAACAATCATGCATATTCTTATAAAAAATTAATCAAAATTTAGTAGGTAAAATTTAGTCGCTAGTTGGAGTGTTATGTCTTATTGTTATACAAGATCCTAGGGCTTTCTTAAAGTTTTTTGGAGGATCTGAACCTCTGGATAAAAATCTCTTTGTAGGATATATATAACTCCAGTTCAAACCTGAAATTGGCTTTGTTTTTCTACCATAACAAGAATAACAGGAACGATACTCACCAAATTCAGGGGTGTATAAATTAACATTCCTTCAACTTGAATTTAAATCATGACTAACTGTTCGGTAATTATGACTCCTACCGACTAAATTGACAAGTCTTACATATCTACCAACATTTATGTTAGAAATATGCAAAGGTTTATTTCATTCTAGTAAATAAGTACATTTATACTAAAGAATATTTTTTTAATAATTTTTTTAATAATTTTTTTTATTTATCACATATACAGTACTAAAGTTTCAGTACTCATTTTCAGTTTGAATGGAAGGAGTAGAGTTTGACCCTGCAACATCCAGGTGTACTCAAATATTTTCATATTCTCTTGCACTAAAACACATTCTCTTTTTATGATTATAAGGCTGATTTGTAAGAACTTCAAGTTCAATTTCAATGGCTTACAAGACTATTATGATAACCAGTAAGTATTGCTTAACCAGTATTACTATATGTAGGTTCAAACAGACAAGTTATTTTTATCTTCTCCCAGGCGCCTGCACTCAAGCTATTCAAAATGACATTTTCTTTAAAAATTTACTTTCAAGTTATTGCAACTTCTGTGAAGACAAATTACTTAATATTTGTGATTAATCAGATTTTCCCTAGGCCTTCTTTATCCAAAGTGAAAAACACGTGTCTGGAAGAATTATATTTCTGGTTTTAGGATGGGGGAAGGGAATGAGTGTGTCTGAAATTCTCTCGCTTTTGTAATTTGGATTTCAAAACTTTTAGCTTGAGTAACACTTTTCTGATGTCAAAGGAGCGGACAACAATAACCCCAAATCAGACTCAGCTGCTGGAGCAGTGGCCATTTTAAAACAAGAAAGGTAACAGTGGCTGACAATTTGACCTTCTTTTATAAGTCTTATCCCCGAAATGTCTCATGGGAATTTCATTCCTGATTTTAACGCTATCTTGTGGGAACACCTTAACTGACTTTAACAATTATAACCTTTTTTTTAACTCCATTCAAGTAAACATTTTATTGAATTTCTTGTAAAATCTAATCGAGACAGTGAAGGGGTTCTATGCTGCCACAAAAAGCATTAGTAATAAAATGAAAGATAACTCCATTTTTTTTTTTTTTTTTCTTTTTCCTAAATATTTCAACATTGCTCGTATGTTTCAATATATTGATTTTTTTTTTTTTCCTTTTAAATTCTGAACTAGTTTTGAAATACTGTCACTTTTTTTTATCTGGTTTTAAAACCTTTGTTTCAAATTCTTATACAATAATAGATAATGCATGTGTCTTTGATTTTTATATCCCAAAATAAATCACCAAGTGTCCATCTATCCATTTGTGACAGCACAACCAAAGGACCCCTTGAAAATTTCTGAGTGCACTAATGGGACCTGAGGCAAGTACTATCTGTTTCTACACTTCAATCTATCTAATACTAAAAGTCAGATTCTGTTCATCTGTATGTGACCTCTAAATAGCCAAACTGGCATTTTGTTGCCAGAGGTAGTAAATTATGGTACCACTAGAAAGGAAATCAGTTTTGATCTCTGATTGGGACCAAAGACACCATTTGGCCTTCTGCAAGAACTACTTGAAATCCTGCTCCTAGGGTAGTTTTGTGGCTGGTTTTCTTCGACTATTTTTAATTATTTATTTTCATCTATATTCATTTATATTCATCTATATTTGTCAAACCCCTACTAAGTTGACTTTATTTTCCTAACCTCAGAAGAATGACAAGTCCAGTTTTCTGGTGGAGACTAAAAAGTGAAAATGTCATAAAACTTAAAAGATGGACAGAAAGAGACAGAATTATCTAGCCAGATTCTTTTATTTAGAATTTATCACCTTTTCTTTCTCCTCTTTCTTCTCTACTCTTCTCAGCCCTAACCGTTCGTAGTAGAGACTTGAAATTTTTCCCCAATGAGTAGGGAAAAGTTTTGTTTTTTCCTAAATTCAAATTGAAGACTGAAACAGTCACGTTCAGAATATAGTTTGACCCGGAAACAACAAGTCTTGGTCAGTTTAAAAATGTTCTCTTGATTTTTAGAGGTAAATGTTCAAAAAAATATTTCTCTAAAAGTTCCTAATTTTTAAACTTTGGTGCATTTGACATAATGGTTCAATTTTTCTCCTTTCAATTCCTAAAATGTGCAAGTGGAAATTAAACACAAACAAAATGATTCAGAGCTCATTAGACAGTAGATTAATTCCTTTTCTTGTGAATCAATATTGAATTCTTCTGGTGAATGCCATACACACATATATCAAGAGTAGGGTTAATGGCTCATCTGGTAAAGTATTATTTTTTTGGTATAAATATTGTAGGAAAATGAACAGATATCAAGACCTTGGTCCAAGATGAATAGGTTTCCAAAGGTGTAAATTACATATGGGTAACAATTGGTCAGTGGACCAGATCTGGCCCACTGTATCACATTTTTTTTTTTTTTTAGAATTTGCAGCTAATCTAGGCATTTATTTGAAGTCTTTTATTTTTTTTCTTAAAAAGTCAATTTTATAATTCATATTCAAGAATTACTATCGTTCTGGTTTAGCAAATCAACAATATAACAATCGTAATTCAGATGTTGGTTTAAAATAGAAATTAAGTACGTTATCTGTAATATGATCAACATTTTGATGTATGGCCTGATTGAAGATGAAAAATGTCTTATGTTGCCCACAACATCAAAAAGGTTGCCCATGCCTCAAGTAAATTAAATAACTGCTCACACTGCCATTGAACTGATCCTCAAGGTCATGCTGCCTGTTCATCTCTTCCCCCTATCCCCCCTCGGTCTTAATCGGCTCTTTCACCCCCCCCCCATGGCATGATTAAATCTCTAATAACCTTTCTCTCACTCTCTTTTTTGATGACCAACTGATATCAAATTCGTTCATTTGTCTAATTCATTGTTTATTTTGACCACTTTGAGGAGAAAAAAAAAATTTTTTTCCTGTTTTGAAAAAGTTTCAATTAAAAATTTGAATCTTATAAAAAAAAAAAAAAATTCAATATCCACTGCCTTTTCTTTGTTATTGCTTTTCAATAGTATGTTTAACCCATATATGCCTTAAGTCAGATTTTCATATATACATTATTTATATATATATATATATATATATATATATATATATATATATATATAAAATGTGTGTATATGTAATATGACAATTGGAAGGTGGAAAGAAAAACTCAAGAGATAGGTGTTACTTCTCAAATTTTTTCTTTGTGAACTGGCACAAATATTTTTTCTCTGAAAAAGATGGCTGGTCTCCATTGAAATGCATCAAACTACACATACGTAATGAAAAAAAAAAAATTGAGATATTACGACTATCCCTCGAGTTTTCTCTTCACCTTCCAATTATTGTTTTCATCTACATTCTGTCAAATCACTTCACATCCACAACATGCACACACACACTCACACATATATAAAATGTGAATTCAATGGTAAAAAAAATAAAAAAATTTTTTATTTAGATTTTTTTTTTTTTTGATGGATTAAAAGGCATGAGTTGTTTTGTTTTTTTTTTTAGTTTTTTTTTTAAATTCTACATTCAAGAAGTTCAGCTAGAGACTAATTTAACTCTCTCTCAACTCTGAAATGATGGTCAGGAAGGCGGAAAATTCTTACTACTTCATCATCATCATGAGGCAATAGTTGGTTGTAGTGTAAAAATGTTTGTCGTATATTATGTACTTTTTATGTTTACTCATTTTAATTTCTCCAGTGCTTTTTTTTTTTTAATTCTTCAGAGCTGTGTTCATCAACCTTTTTTCAGAATAACACCTGCTGTAGTTCATACCTGAGAAGACCTCAACATAGATTTTCAAAGACCAGTGATAGCTTGCCAGTGTGAAGAAAAACCTCAATATCCAGTTCAAGGATTTTATCAAGGAAAATATTATTGTAAGTATTTGAATTTCTTTTAATGGCTGCTTATCAAATAATAGCCATTTGTAAATCAGAATAGTAGATATTTATTAAGGTCCTTTATCACCTGAGTTGGGTGCTAACACTCACTTTAAGTACCACTACTTTAAAGAGGCCAATTGCTAGTGTATCAACAGCTTGTGTTTTAATGATTTTGGAAAAAAATCCATGTGACTCAGGTATACAAACTTAATGATTTTAACCAATTACCAACAGGTGAGCACTTTTTTACATCAACAGTAAACTCCTCCCATTTTTCAATTAAAAATGTTTTGAACGGCAACTCCTCACTGACACCCTCACTTTTTGAAATGATGTCTGAGGAAGGGTTGTTGGTGTCAGTTGAAGCCACAGAAGAGGATTTGTGGTGTTACAAGTAACAATTTGCGGCCAGGCAATAGATGAGTAAAGCCCTTTTCAGCTCGTTAAACCCTTTCCGGGGGGGAAGTCTACTGATTAGCTACCTTATGGGCCTGATATGCAAGACAAGAAATGTAGAGAGAGAGAGAGAGAGACTTGAGGGAAGTTTCTTGCTCTCAAAGTCAATGACAGGAATTTCTTTTTCATCTTCAACATTTCTCAGGACTGGATCTGCTTTTGGGTTGGGTACCTCTTGTCGATCCCTATGTAGCCTGGCCTAAGTATCTAACTCAGAAAAATCGTGTTTAGTTATTAGAAATCTATGAGGTTAGGCAGATCATTTGGTATTGTGGGGTGTAGAATCATTATCTGAATATAGGTTATGTCACTTTTAAGTGGCTAACAAACCCCTTTTAGAAACAAAATTGAGTGTAAGTAAGTATTCACCACTGCTGTAAATGAATGTATTTGTTTCTTCAAGTTTAACTAAGTGTCCTGAGTTCTATTATTGGGGTGGGGGGAATTATATACTGGCACCAGCTTTCAACAAAGGTTAGAAATATTCACTAAGTATAAACCTCACCCCACTAAACACTATATCAAGATATTTCTGTCACCATTGGCTTATCAATGGAGCAACCTATGATATTAGTACCAAGTAGTACCATATAGCAGGAAGAAAATCAACAAGCAAAAGGATTATGGATATAGAAGAAAAATACTATCATAGAGGAGACTACTTAGAACAGCAATTTCTTTTCTTAAATCCTTGTCTTATCATAACCCACTCAAGCCTGCAATTAATGATGGGTCATAAGAAAACTTGCAGGTGATATGGTTTTCCTGCTGTCATGGGAGACAGATGCTAAGTCACCAGGCTATTGCAAGCCCAATAATTCATTATAAACTACCTGGACTGGTTTAACAACAGTAAAAAAAAAATGGTTAGTTATTTGCTAATTATAGCTTAGTTTTGGGATAGTGCCATAAACTTAGGATACCCAGTAAGGATTGATGTGAGGGACAAGTTGGCCCCTGATGAGCTATCCATAGAGAGGAGAGAGAGAAAAAAAAAAAACACAGAAAGAAAAACCCAACAAAAATTTGAGGAAATAGAAATGTCAATATTTTCTTTTATTTTCATCTGATATTTCCAAAGAAAAAAAAAACGTATAATTTTTCTGTTTTCTTGAACGTTTGATTTGGATGATAGTGAATCAAATGAAGATGATAGAGAAAAAAAAAAAGATTTTATTTGGAGAGTGTTGATCACATTTTGTTTGCTTTTTGAGTGTAGATAAATAAATGCTTCACAAAGAGGTTTGTTTTTTTTTTTTTGTTTTTTTTTTTTCATATCTCATATCTCGAACATTTTGTGGTTAATCACAGAAAATGATAGACAAGCTTCTCAATAAAATAAGCAAGGTTACACACTCTAGTAATCAAGATGAAAGGATTGTTGTTATTCCAGGAATTATTCAAACTAGCATCAAGATATGGATACTAGATGAGGCTGAATAATTCGTGAAATACCTATAGTAATTTTTCAGGTGGTGGGGGAAAAAAATAGCCAGCATTTCAACAGATAGATTCATAGCAGTGATTATATTACTGAACAAATGGTTGTATCTTGATTTCACAGGTTTTGGAAATGGCTGTCACAATTACCATGTAAGCATATCCATTCAAAAAAATTATTTCTTCATCTTCACTTATATTTATAGTATGAAGAGGGTGTGTGTCTTTGCTAAATATAGCATATGATATTGGTGTGTTATGGTAACCTTTCACTGAATTGTTTGTTGAAAACCTAACTTAGTTTTCTTCTAGGTTATTTTGTATTATTGGGATGGCTGCATTTTGGATGTATTTATCCAAATTTACAGATGTAAGTATATTTCAGAACTTTAATATCCAGATTACTCTTTTGGAAAAAAAAAAAAAAAATATGTAGTACCTTGAAGATGGAGGTGCATCTTAAACCTTGATATACAAACATCACTTGAAGCTATTTTGAGCAAATCTTTTTTTTCCTGGCCTCTAAATTATAAACCCTCTCAAACTAGAGAAAAAAAGATTAGTTCAAGTTATGAGATTAAAAAAAAAAAAAAAGAATTTTTTTCCTTGGTGTCCAAAGTGTGGGTCCCATTGAATTGCTTTCCCACAGTCAGGGCTGATTTCCTACCCAGGTGAATCAAGCAGCCATTCCCTGCTTTCACGGTGATTTATGCTTGAATTTGACAAACGCCTTGAGCTACCAGAGTTAGGGGTGAGCATTGTTGTATCTGAACTTGTATTGATTTCATCATCATCCATCAGTAACATGTCGGCTTCAAAGTCCTGAGTCTTTTCAATGTCGTAATATTTGAGTCTGTCATTGTTACGGAAATATTTGACAGACACATCGTCACTCGTGATGGATAAGGATTTTGTTTGGCGAATCTGTCGTTTCAAGAAGTTGTCCACCACCCAAAATATAAAAGCCTGGGAAAAGAGGAAAATGAAAAAATTGAGTGTTATCTTTTATTTTCATTAAATGAGGTATTGTAAACTATTATTAATGACGACTATTTTCCATCAGGAATTTTTAGTTGCTTTTCATCACAACTTGGCTTAGCAATTAGAAAAAGCAATTGAAAATTTAAGGTGAAATAGCTGTAATTAGATGTATAGTAAAACATGAAAGGAGGGAAAAGAGATTTTTTTTTTCTATTTTTCTTTTAAATAAATCCTCAAGAGCTTCTTTCACTGACAAATCATCAGAGGATCTATCGGTGTATCTTAACATTTTCTAAGGAAATTTGAACAAATTCTAAAAATGTTTTAAAATGGCAAAACACGTTCAAGAGACGTGCAAAAAATTACCACTTATTTCCACAGTATATTTGAACATTTTCTCACAGGTCCTCTCGGTGTGGAAATGATTTGAACAATTTTTAATTCTTTTGCACATGTCCTGAATGTGCTTTGCCATTTTAAATATTTTTTGAATTTGTTAGAATTATATTCACAGTATCTTTCAACATTTTCTGACATATCATCCTCTGATGGATGTCAGTTGAAAGAAGTTTTTAAGGATTTATTTAAAAAAGGAAAAAAATTAAATTAAAAATGTTTTTCCCCTCTTTCATGTTTTACTATATATCTTACTAAAAGACTTTTCAGAAATTAAGATGAAGGAAAATATTAGTCAAAAATGAATAAATAATATGGTTGGAACTATCCAAAATATAGAGCTAAGTTAAAAAAAGCTTTTCAAATTATTTTTTTTTTTTAAAGCCATTTTCATATAGGAACCCTCAGTGAGGATCTTTCTACCCTAGATGAGCAAATGTGAGCAAACCATCATAAAACAGGTAGGCATGCCTTTTCCATCATGACATAGGTAGGTATTTCTTGAATATTAATAAATTGATCTCTTCTGCTTAGTATTTAAATTCTCCTATTGGAATGATAGATGAAGCAGATCTAAAATACTAACTGCTTGGTGACAAGTATTATATTCTGGCAGATTCCTATTTCTAGCATTTGATTTCTATAGACCAATCAATGGACTATGATAAACACTTGATCTATAAAGATTACAGCTATCTGAATCCTAATAAATTTGACAAAAAGATTAGTTATCTGAATCCTAATAAATTTTACAGGTCTGTGTACAAAAAATGTTCTTTGATGTTGCTCTGCCACAATATTTGCATTGTCAGGTTTGGAGGGAACACTGCTGCAGACCCCCAGGTATTCATGAACCCCCAAGCATTATTTGTCAAATCCCCAAAAGGTTCATGGGCCCCAATTCTGAAAACACTAAACCAAAACATCATTTACATTCCTAGATAGCTCCTTTTCTTCAAGGATAAGAATTTTAAAACTTGGCATTTTTTGTTTGACTAGCAATGTATGTCATAATTATCCACTTGCCAATCTTATTCTCTTGTATTTTTCTTATCTTAAATACAATATAAGCAGCCTCGATTCTAGAATCACTGAAATGGAGGATAAGTCAGTTGATCTTTTCTGAGTAGATATTCTGTTTACAATGGCTAGTATTTACCCAAAGATTCCTCAGAATATTGACTTCTTTCAAAAGCCACGAGTTATTCTTATGCAAACTGGTACCAAAAACGATACAAATTACTTTAAAGTTTTTGAAAAAGAAAAAAAAAAATCCTACACTCTGATCTATTGATATACTTGCACTTTTTTTCAACACTTATTCATGAAAACAAGATTTTGATGAAACGAGTACTGAATAACTTTTGAAGATGACCAGATTTAATATAAGTAATTAAGGTCAAAATTTTCTCATCTTGAATGCAATATAAGCAGCTTTGATTCTAAAACAGAAAAGATGAACAACTTATCCTCTGCATAGAAATTCTGCTTACAAAGTCTAGTATTTACCAAATGTCAGGAAAAAAGATACTCCAATTAAATAGACAACTGGGGTCAATCGTACTTTACCAGTAAATAGATAAAAATGAACATCTCTGGTTAATTAGACAAAAGATGCACAGAGCATCCATTTGTCAGAGAAAACATTTTGTTGTTGGTTTCTTTGAGATCAAGTCAACTCCTAAAAATCTTATCACTGGGCGTCATTAGTGTTTTATATCAAAAATAAAACTTCTAGACATTAATGAAGCTAGCAAATATTCAACACACACACACACACACACACAAAGAATCTCACAAGTTTAGTGCTGCACCATTAACTCTATACAGAGAAAGCCACTTAGTGTGATCACTCTAGGGTCTTTTAGATAACAAAACCAGCTGATAACATTAAGCAAAGGATATAAAAATTGGAACAGTTTACATTCATTGTTATTTACAACTTTATTTAGTTACCCCATGGAAAATCTAATAAAGCGTTTGAGACTGACTCATTTAAATAATAACTGTAATAACATCATCCCCATGATTATCATAAAACTACCTTTGTATCTACAATTAAATAACCAGAATTATTGATCTATTTTAAATGGCAAGAAGGCTTTGAGTTACAGACATTGAAGAAAAGTTTTGAATTCCCCCCACCTTTTTAGTGTCAGTATCATAACTCAGAGAGTAAATTCCCTGGTGTATTAGGAAATCTCATTACTTAAGATAGAAGCCAGCAAAGCTGGTACCTAGTTTAAAGGGAAAAAAATAAATTGGTCAGTCAAATTTTGGCATGAAACAAATTCAAGATCAATAACTTCTTTGGGCAAAAAAACCTTGCTGAAAGTTTAATATGATCTAGAAGTATGAAATGAGAAGAAATTTCTGAGAAAAAAAAAAAAAAAAAAAAAATTTCTTTCATGCTTGAATTCCTAACCCATTTTTGACCTAATTTCTTTTTTCAAACTAGGTCAGTAATCAGTCAGGTTTATAAAATTATAAAAATCAAGTCAGCGAGGTACTTGTTATAGCATTGTGGTTGGTGGACTTCATAAAGGGAAGATAAGCCACTTAACCCAGCATTGATATCTAAAAATAATTGAAAAAAAAAATCTGTGGGTGGGTGTATACGCACCAAGATAACTTGACAACTGGCCATTGTATCAAATTGACATGTTTGAAGTTCTTTGGCCAAGCAATTTTTGAGAAATTTTCTAAAAACTACAGATTATAGATATTTTTATATAAAATCATAGATTTAGATTGAAATTGCGATCTAAAATATCTAAATCCCAGTAACCAAAATAATTTGCTGTTTTGAATAACGGATGGAAATTAATTCTACAGGACAGTGTAAGGTATAGATGTGTATAAAAAGGTATTGATTATATTTAATATACTTACATTCACAAACAAAGGGACCATAAACATCACAATGACAATTTCAAGGCTGACATCTTTGACAGGGGCTAAAATAAATTTACGGACCTGAAAAAGAAAAAAGTCATTTTATTAAATAAGGCAATCTCTTTTTCTCAAGCATTCATTAAATTATAAAAAAAAAAAAATACATACACATAGCATATAGGATGCCCAACATATCTAGAATGACCTGTGTCAGAAGAAAAAAATTGTAGAAATTTTTCTAGAGGCTGCCCTAGACCTGAATCTTGAATCCCGAGATTGACCCACACCATGTAGGACAAAAGGGGATTTTGAGAGTCAGATTTTGGAGAGAATGTGCATTTTCTATATTTCTAGATATGGTATATATTATAAATTAAGTGATTAGTTCGGCAACCTTGGGACCTGGCCTTGCCAGACCACAGAAATCTCTTTTTTTTCTTTTTTTTTTTTTTTTTATATCATTCTGTAATACATTTTTAGAAGTCTAACTATATTTACTATAATTTAAATCAAAAAGATATAAAGATTATTTGTATTTGCTTATGTTTTTAAATATGATTTTAGGCTAAAATTAACATCAAGTCTTCAAAATTTAAAGTTCTACAATTCACTTATGTCTTTATACAAGTAGTTCAACAAGTTGCTTTATAAAACATTAAATTCTGGTTAAAATCATGGTTTGAATCAAAATAGACCTCTAATGGCGGATCAACAAACTAGAAAGAAAATGTTTCAGCACCAGATTAGAGAGGTACAACCTGTACTTAGGATCTAAAATTCTATTATCAACAGAAACCTATATTAAATCACAAAAGCAGTTTTCTGGTTGAAACCTCAGAAAAGTTGAGTTGAACCTGGGTGAAAGATAGTTTATGAGAGCATCTTTTATCTATAAATAGTCAACTTGGTTACATATTAATCTCTATAATTCATTTCTACAACTGCAAGTTACTTTTTTAGATAACACACTAAAGCATGAAATAGTACAAGATTAGGATTCATCTCACACACTTGCTTGAAGATTCATATCTTATTTGTTTTATACAAAAAGATCCCAAGTCAGAATCCAAATATTAGAATTTATACAATCATATTTCTTATGATTATTTTGTTTCAATATTCAATGAGAAAATCTAATTATAACAGACTGAGCAAAAAATTGTGTCTTTTTATAGAACACAATTTAAAGCAAAAAATTCCTTTTAACATAAAAATAACCATAAAAAAACTTATCAAGAATTACTAATTAATATCATAATCTACTTGAACAATTTTAATAAACAATTTTTTTAAAATGAATACAAAAACAAAGATACATTGGGCATAGGAATTTAAATCAAAAAACAGTATATAAGAGGTAAAATTTCAAATTAAGACATTGAATTACTCATTGGTTTTTTATTTTAATAAGACCACTCCCACCCGAAGATCATAAAATTATGTGAAACATACACCTGTGCATAAACCAGTATATTTCTTAAACCCAATAGAATGGTGTTAATTATAAACCTTTTGGAAAAATTCTCCAAATTCATTGTAATCAATAAATTGCTGTGTTAGTGCTTACAAAATAGTCATGAAGAAAAATCAAGTTAATTCACAAGTTGCCAATTGGAGAGAAACTGCATACGTACCTTCACCCAAAAGTGGAACTGCACCAATAAAGTCATCAGGATTTTTTCGACAATCATTACAAGAATATAAATGGCACACTGACCCACCCACGCGTTACACTGGGGAGGGTTACCTGAAAAATACAAGTGGGGAAAAACATATTGTCACTATCAGATCGATATGCATTAATGACAGTGATTTGTTCTTATTGATGATGTAGTTTTTTTTTTTTTTTTTTTTTTTTTTTTGTTCGTAGAGTTAAACAAAGATAATCAAGCATTTACTGTAGTCAGAAGGAGTCAAATGTCTTGGAAATCAGCCGTATCTTTTGTCTTAGAATCATATTACAATGAGGACATCACAAGTGGAAAATTCCATGCCTGACGTGTTGGTTCCTAAAAAGTTTCAGATTTTGGAGTCACAGTTAAGGGGTACTTTATCAGTATCCTTCATAAATATTAAAATGACAAACTTTAAACAAAGTATTTCAATCTTATCCTACTTTTCCAAATGGTATTTTTGGTATTTTTGTAAGAAAAAAAAAAACAACAAAAAAAAACCCCCTCACATATTTCGATATAGGTATCTGTCATGAGATGATTAACAAGCTAATCCTCACTGGGGACACAGCAACAACTACCTCAGCCTTGAACCAGACTAAAGTGAGCTTGATAAATAACTACCTCAATATTTATCTATTTCATGCTATTAGCCAGCACAAATGTATCCAATTGTTTTTCTTTGTAAATATATTGCACTCTCCTAGACTGATGTCTATAAATACTCATCTATTTACCCTCATCTCCAACCTTCACATCCAAGGCCAGACTCGGATATAATTTCCTGAGAGTGAAATCATTATGAAGTCAGAAACAGGAAAAATTTTCCAACTATCGAGATTCTGATAGCAGAGAAAGAGGAAAGATGCAATCGAATTTCAAAGAGTTAAATGAAATCACCCACTAACCACCCAACCGCAATATTACTTTTTAATAAAACTGAAAACGTGCTACTAAGCAGCCGGTTTTGTATGGATTTCTTAAATTCGAGTCGAGTAAACAAACACTATTTTAAGTGTTCCATAATGCACACTATTGCTAATCTTTGGGAAATATGCAAAACTTGAGCAGAGAGAAGGGACTCCATTAATTACTTAGACTAGTATCCCTATCTTTGTTAATTCAATCAGAGTTAAAAACCAATGTACTTTCCAGCAAAAACAAGTTCTAATAATTAATCAAATGATATTTCACCACAGACCTCAATGTTGGATGCATAATTTTGATAACTGAAGAAGAGAGAATGATTTTAAACAACAAAGAAACTATCTACACCAACATCCCAAAGCTATTTGGGGTAATTTCATAATAACTTTTAAGCAGCACAAGATTTGTTTTAAAAGCAAGTTGTGAGGAAAATGAAAAGAAATTTTTGAAAAAGAATCTGTGTCTTCAATAGCATATAAGAACTCGCCCTTACTTCAGTATGGAATATTAACAAAAAACACATTTCCCTGAATTCTCATTCATCACCCAGTCTTTTTTAGTGCTTTGAGTTTTAGCCAATATAGGGTTGGACAACAAAGGTTATGTTCACCTTTTAGGTTTTTTTTTTTCTTCCTTCAGAAAAAAAAAAGGGGGGGGGATCTTATATGGTGTCAAATATAGCAGTTTAGGAGGTTTTTAGTGAATTCACACAAATGTATTTTCCACGGTTACTATTGAGAACATTTTAAAAATCCTTTTAGCTTAAATTCTAGGTTAACATTAAATAAACTATGCTCGTAATATGAATCTTATTTTTATAAAAGTCAAAAAAATCATTCATACAGGAAAGAAAAATATATTCAAATATTTTTTACGATTAAACCAACAAATTGACTTCCTGAATTAACCCTGCCTCTGCCTAATGAGCACAAATATTTCTACTGTACACAATACATGAAATAATTTTCATGGTGACTAACCTAACTTGAATTTTTTTTCTTGGATTAAATAAAGCAAGGAATTAAAAGAATTCAATTTTTAAATTATTTCAAAAAAAATCTAGAGGGTAGAAGGTGTACATACCATATTCCCCAAAACGTAAACTCTCCCACCCTTTTCGAAGGGCTAGGTATTGTGCTGATTTGAGTCCAATGTAAATTATTAACAAACCGACCGTGGAGTCAAGCAGGAAGCTAACAAAATACCTGGAAATTGAAAGAAAGAAAAAAATAAATAAATAAATAAAAAACGAACATTAGAATTATTTTTCTCAGAGTAAATCTGAGAGATGGTAAAATACAAGGAGCAATGAGAAGCAAATTGAAGTTATCATTTATTACCAGAAACAAATGCTAAAACCAATGAATAACTCTAGCCATAAATCATTCAATTAACTACCACAAGCCTTGGTATAAAGGCCTTTTCTAAATTACATTCGATTTGCTTATCTTATCTTACAGGGACTGAAGTAAATTTTATCTGACAAGAGATTTATCCAGTCATTTTGTCAAACAGTATCGCCAGCAGACAGCACTTTCTCCACACAGCCCATTGCTAGACAACCTTTTTAATGAAGTGATGTTTTGCTGGTTGCCATTTTGCCAAATATTTTTTTTGCAGGGGTTAAAAATGTAAACAAAGACCCCCCCCCATACACACACACACAAAAAAAAAATGAATAAATGAAAAATAAATAAATAAAAACCTAGTGAATTTTCTTTTACATCCAACAACATTGGAAGATCACTAACAGGTTGATAAAACATGATATAAAATTAATATTTGCAAATGATCAGAGAAATAATTCAGTAGACATCGACACCCTAAAGTAATTAAATTTGAGAAAAAATCAGGTCTCTGAAAATTGATTAAATTATACATATATATATATATATTGAAAACTATGTTCGTTATGGCAGAGGTGTCTGCAGTATTTCAAATTTGAAACTTGGATGTTTTACATCTAAATTTAGATTTTGGTTGGATTTTCAGATGTTAGATATTGATTTTAGGCTGGGCTGCACGGTGAAAGTGCTGTCGGCTGATTGTGTGTTGGCGATACGGCATTCGATGATACAACCGAGAAATGATAAGAGATCAACTAAAACAATTAAATCAACAACCTTTTTTTTTTTTACATAAAAAAAAAAAACAACAAACATAAGTCATCTCAAGAGGAGCAACTGATCTTTTCTAATTTGGTATACTTGTAAAATATTTTGAGATAGGATTTTCAGAGGAAAGAGATGTTTATGGAACAAACATTTGAGGATTGTTAGGTAATTTCAAAATAAAAGTAGGATGGTTAAATTTGAATTGTTTAATATTTTTGTGGTAACTGGAAGTTTAGAAATATCTGTAAAATATCAACTGTTTTATTGACATCCTTAGTAGCATATATATATATATATATATATATATATCCCGAAACATGTATGGACTATTGACATATAAGGATTAATAAACCTTACCACCAAAAACTTCACTCCCGAGTCTGTCTCACTCTCTAAAGTACACATTATATATATATATATATATATATATATATATATATGCTTTTTCTTTTTGGTGAACATAGTACTTAAATTTTCAATTTTTTTCTCTCTTTATAACATAACATAGTTTTGTAGCATTCCTAATTCAATTTGAAAATGGTGTTTACCAGTAAGGCTGAAATATTACGACAAAAAAAAAAAAAGAAAAAATATCATTATTACACTAGAACATTCTGGATAAGAAAAACTACTATTTTAAAAACTTCACCTGATGATAGAGAATTAGTGAACCAAAACACTGATCCTGAACAACTAAAAACGATACCCAGGGAGTGATAAAGGTAATTCTGAAAAGCACTTAATAATTTTACTTTAATTTGTTTTATGTTTTACACGGTAAATATTCTTATCAAAACAAAAGTCACAAGTTCACATATTCTGAAGATGATGTAAATAAATGTTGAAATATTTATACATTATCTAATCTCTGTAAACTTTCAGTTATATTTGAATTTCAATGAGATTCTATTATTATTCAGACTATCCTCATCTTGGTTGTTTTCCATACAACGTTTCAGCCATTGTACTCTACGGCCTTCATCAGGTAGGTGTGGGGAAGTAATGAACCGAACCCTTTATTTAACCGAGGGGGGTATATTGACCGCACTCCCCTCTTAATAATAATTCGAAAAATACTATTACTGTCTCACACTGGGATTGAACCTAGAACCATTATATTACTTGCAGTAATGTGTCCATGGACACATACCATAGTGGTTACAGAATCAGACAGAATTCGAAAAATACTATTACTAAGAGGGGAGTGCGGTCAATATACCCCCGTTGGTTAAATAAAGGGTTCGGTTCATTACTTCCCCACACCTACCAGATGATACCTGATGAAGGCCGTAGAGTACAACAGCCGAAATGTTGTATGAAAAACAACCAAGATGAGGATAGTCCGAATAATAATAGAAATAATCATAATACCTCATCTCAAAAATTCAGAGAAACTCAATGAGATTCTTTGGGGGAAAAAAAAAAAAAAACACTACCAAATTTGTTTTAGCAGAAGAGTTGATTGTTTCAGATGGTGGGTAGGATATGAATTTATCAGCAAAATAGTTTCCTTTAAGTGGCAGAGTCCTTTGTTAAGAACAGAAAAAAAAGAAATTACACCTGTTCATAAATATAGTAAAAGATTACACTTTTTTTTCCAAAAATCTCAAACAATTACAAATCTATTCTGATACACACAAATACATGAAATATAGCATTTAGAGGAAAGACGTAATTGTCAAAAAACAAAAGAACCCCAAGAGTATTGGACAGAGAAAACAGCAAGTAAGATGTTACTGATTAAGTCTTTACCATGTACAAGGATCCCCTTGGAACATTGAAGCCAGGAAGACATTAGCAAAGTGGATGACAGCTGCACCAATCGCTTGTTTGGACGTATCATAGAACCTACAGAGCAAGAAGCATTGAATGAAATACTTTAAAGGCATAAAACAAACAAAACTTGGAAAATACAAAAAGCCAGAGGAATGTAATTTGATAGAAGTTTTTATACAGACGTTTGAGGTAATTAATGACATCATTTAGGGTTAGGATTAGGGTTATTTATTGTTACTGGTAATGTCATAGCTGCGTTTTGCTTCTAGTTGCTTCCCTTTGCTTCTTGTAACAAAAAGCAAAAAGGAATATTTTTTGAAAAATCTTTCATACAGGGATTTGTATTGATTCATTAGGTAATTTAGCATCAAGGATATGTGTACGGTCTGTGTTATTCATTGATTGGTGCACTTTTGTAATAAATTATATTTTTGCTCTGATTCTTGTTGCTTGTACATTACCACAATCTTTTAAAAACCTTATATATATATATATATATATATATATATATATATATATATATATATATATATATACACATACACACACACAGGAGTTAATAAAATGTATCTAAATTTTGATTATTTATACAAAAAATAATGTAACCTACATCACCACTATTTTGGCAGAACAACAGTTAATTTTCTTTTAAATATTTTGGGACACCATGTATCATTAATTTTGACTAAACGAAATTCTTTGAGATACAAACTAATCGATGGGAATGGGTAACATGTTTAAGTGAGAAAAAAAAAAAATACAGGAGAAAATGTTGAATTAATTGAGGACAGAAAATACCAGGTCTTCTTTTACAGAAACATCAAAGTGTTGGATTTTATATTAAAAAAAATAACACTAAGATAGAATTCCTTTCAAGTCTTTAAGCAAGATATGTTGTACAATTCTGAGAAGAGTCATTATCCATCCAGGAGATGTTTAAGATTATAGATCTGTTTGGATATTAGAAGTAAAATAAAACACAATGTTTATTAGAAAATGAATGAAACTAGAAATGCATGCAAGTGTTTTGAAGGAATAATGTAATCTTTTTACTTCTCTCATGAGAAGAGATAGAATGAAAGTAAAATTGACAAATGATAAATTGTTTGCCTTTATCTAATTCCAACCAGAAACCATATACTAAAGCAGAATATGCCGACACAGGAATTAGGGAATCTAGGGGGGCCTTGTAAGCTTTGAAAATTTATGACTTCCTGAATTTCTGAGTTGACTCCAAGCCGGAAATTTTTTCTCTCTATATATTCTATCTAAAAGTGCAAATTGGTTTCATAAAAGTATTAATGACCGACGAAGATAAGAAAATCTTAGACACATTTATCTTCAAGCCCAAAGGAAATTCAGACGTTGCTAAGAATGTCTAAATCCTAATAACAGCATTAACTAACTCTTGTGGCAAGCTTCTTTTTTTTTTTTTTTTTCAAATAAAACATGCCCCCTCCCTCCTCATTTTGTCTTGATCTGAAAATGTTAAACATAGCTGATCAAAACCTTTTTTTCAGAAATATCTCATCGATTAGACCTAAATCCACCAAATATTTACAAAGCATTTTGATAACCAGCAAACAAGAATTCATTGTTTGCTTTTGGGGGGTTTTTTCGCAAAAAAGACAGCAATTTTATAAGCAAATAAAAATTAGTGACAGCAGTACATTGGATAGCTTCAACCTTCCCAACTTGTAAAAGAAGAATCTACGTATAAAATCACACATACATAATCTTGCTAATCGATAGTGTAACCACGTGCATCTACAGGACGCAGACAGGATTCAACACTATCTCCAAGGTAGCAACTGCTCTAGGTTTTTTCTTGGGCAATATTAGTAGGGGTATGCTAGAAATATGTGAATTCTGAATGGACATCAATGGCCTGTAAAAACGGCGGACACCCACAGATGATGCTAGAATGGGACCATCGACAACTGACAAAGATGGTAACCATTCAACGAGGGGGAACATTGCATCAAATCACATCCTAATTCAACACCTATGCCAATCAATGCACTGTACTGCATACACTGCATTCCATGCAGTTGCATCCTTGTCAAACAACAAGGGTAGCATCATCGACACCACAGCATAGGATACTGGGCCTTACCTGGGTCAGAGATTGTTGTCATTCCATGGGAGACTAGTGCTAGGGTCACCTGGTCAAACAAGTAACATTTCCAGCTCTTTTGGGTGGATAATCAAGTTAGTGAAGGAGCTTGCTTGAGCCTATGGATTCACTTAGTCAGCAGGATATTGTGAAAGCTGGTAGTGGCTTTTTAATGATCTGAAACGCGTTCGGTTGGTGTTCGCAAGGACTACAAGTGAAATTGGAATCCGTCTTGACAGGTGTGACACGTACAGATCTTGTAATAGACCATTCGCAACCCTTTGTACTTACCAGGTAATGGTTTGTTCCAGCAAGATAGCACAACCCCACCATCACGTGCGGGTGATATGAAACTGGTCCTAGGAACACACTGCTGACTCCCAGATAGTTCATTGCCCCGTACAATTTAAGCCCCATTGGGCATATATGGGATAACTAATTTCCCTGCAGCCACACCCCACAAACACAACTTGGTTATCGACAGCCATGGATTGCACCTGGATAGATATATCCATGCAACAGCTCCAGTACCAGGTTGACTCTATACTCTGTTGCATAGTCGCCATTATTCAGACACATTGTTAGATAGCCACCTCTGATTTTTTTGGTAGTTTAAAATGATTTAAGATGGCGTTGAATTATGATTCCTTGGCATATTGTTACCTCTGAAGTGGTCACAACTCACAAGAACCCCCCCCCCCCAGGAATTCAGAAAGTATAGACATGAATATCATACTGCTGAAAACATTTCTTACAGGTGCATGTGGCTTTTTGAAAGTTAGCTTCACGCCTCTTTCTCACTTTTATGAGAAGAAAAAAAAAAAAAGTGAAAATAGAGTTCGGTGTTTATTTAGTAGCAAGTATTTCTAACCGACTGCACATCCAAATATACCATCATCACCATTTTGGGGGTCTGGGAACACTCAATTTTCTCTCCCGTAAATGTTAATGGTAATTGCTTCTTTGCTTTACGCTATTTCAGTTACCAAAAGTTTTATAGGAAAACTCTTTTGGGTTATAGTTAATTCATCATACATTGCAGAAAAATAGAAAAAACTAACAAAATATTAATAAGAACTGGGTAAATGCAGTTAAGAGAACACTTGACGTGTTTTACTGGGTTAATTGCATTTGTATATTAATGATTTCAATTTAGCTGCTGTGGAGGAGTAATGTTATTAACAAATGTCAAAATTCATCACTTTCTGCGATGACATCAGAAGTTTCTTACCATATTCTCCACGGACGTCTTTCATGTTTTGGCTCACAAAATCTTTTAGCTGAAAAAGAAAAAAAAAATCTTTTAGAAAATTCAACTTCTATACCAAATAAAGTTGGCTTGGCTCAACAAAAAGTCACAGTAATATATACAACACACACACTATTTCCCTAAGAAAGATTCACATTCAGAGACACTATTGGCTGCAACCTATCCAACAGTACCAAAATTTGACTAATAAGTTTACTAGTTTACAAAGATACAAAGCATTGAATGTACAAACCAACAGAGAAGTGAACTAAGTGACAATATTTACATGTGTGAGTAAGCACAAACAGAATTAAGAAAATTCAAATTCTAGCTAATGCTATCAGGAAAGGCATGACACCACCTATTCCTGTACTGTCCCAATTTCAGTTTCCAATGTCTCGAAAAGGCACCGAGACATTTCTGACATATCATATTGGCTGATCAAGAAGAGAGCAGTTAGGTGAGGGATTCTTTTTCAGTTTCCGAAGTCTCAAAAAGGCACCGAGACATTACAGACATATCATATTGGCTGATCAAGAAGAGAGCAGTTAGGTGAGGGATTCTTTTCTGCTATTGGTACCATGTAACCAAGTACTATCTGTCTTATGATATTCAGAAAAGAGATGGGAACCACCCTCTTACTTTAGATATACAATAACTGACAATACCCCACTGATCTCCTATGTTATGACACTAACCAACCACGACACCTCTTATATAGAGTATTTTGCAAACAAGTACGTGGGTGTATACTTGAAGTGCAAACTTCCAGTATGTATGATGCGTGCCTGCAGCAGAAATTTTATACCAATTACTAGCACTTGGAATTTCTATTAGTATCTTTTTTTACTCGTACTAATTGACTATTCACTTGGTAGAAGTGGTAGGCAATATTTTAGACTAAGGTCACTTTCAAGATGGTTTTGAAGCCACAGGCAAAACATTGCAGGCAAGTCTCGTGTGGTAAAACCAGAATGTGTTCGTGAAGATCCAGGTTATAATACCTGCTGTGATCACACGGCACAGAGATTGGTCAAATAAAAGCTATTTTTCAGGTTCTTTAAAAGATTCTCAATGATGAGGTCATTACAGAGGCCTGATATGTATTAATAACACCCAAGACAAAATGAAAATAGTCAAGTTTTATTTAAAATTAGCATAGTTCACAGTTAAAAATGAGAGTTTTATTCACACATGTATTGGCACTTCTACAGAGGGTCAGACTGTAGTACCTGTTTGCAGTAGACGCTTTGGTTGCTATGTGGCTAATGATGGCTTACTGAGACTCAGTATTGCTAAGTGCAAGAGACCTAGGATTCGTCCTGTGGTCTCAAAAAATAACTAGGCCCAGTCTCGGGGGAGCAGTACACCCCAAGGTAGCACCATCCCATCGCACCAAAAGGGATGGATCAGGCTTGCCCCAACACCTTTGCAACACTAGTTGCAGGGACTGGAGCAATTTTTGCTGCTTTCCTGTAACTAGAAACCCACATTAAGAACAACCTTGTGTCATATCTTGCTCTTGTGGGGAAGCGAGTAAATACAGATCAGAGTCTAGTGTCTGTGTGTTCTGATCTAAATGTCATTCCCTAGCACTTCTATCTAGGATCAGAGTGTAGTGTCTGTGTGCTGAAAAGTGTCACACACAAATTGATATAGATACCAACGCAGATTCACATGATGTTTTACATATGTGGACTAGTGTTGATGTAACCAATAATAGGAGTAGGATTTATTAACATTCACTGATTATATATATATATAGTGACATAGATTTTGATGGTAGAGAAAACATACAAAACAATAATGATGGTTGTTTTATTGTACTGTCTGCATTTGAACATGGTATGTATGCTTCTATGAAAAATGTTCACATGATAAAAAGCCGACTCAAAAAGATATTTTCTGTGCAGGCTTTTACCGTATAAGCATTTTTCATCTAACCTAATCTCATTTGGGATTTTCATTCAAAATTCTGTACAAAATTAAATCCGGGAAGGTCAACGAATTACTAGTACTATCGAAAAAAATGTCTGCGGAAGAATAGAGAAATCAAGTTGTGTAAATTTCAAGCACTCAAACCATGTTTTTGTTAACTGTTTTTTAAATACCAATTGTGTAAAAGAAGTTTCTAGAACATTAATAGTAGATATTATTCAGATTTTCAATTTAGGCAGTCAGGACGAATAATTAACACTGAAAAATGTTACCAATAGGCCCCATTATATATTTTGGCGTTTTCACAAAATAATCAGGCTCTGAAGACTCCCTTTTCGTCACATTCATTCATGGACTTCTAATTTCCAAATTGTGAACACATTTTCATTTCAGAGATAATCAAATGATCTCTATGTAAAGTATAACCAAAACTGCTGCTGATAATTGGATGCCCCCCCTCCATTCTTGCAGGCTTTGTATTTTTTTTTGGGGGGGGGATCAATGACACTTTCTTTGATGACAATTTTTTTGGATTCTAAAAACAGATCTTAGATCAAGAAATAGATGTTACGAGAGATCATATTTAATCTTGGTATTCATGAAACCTGTATTTGATTATTCTGCATTTTATATAAAATTTATGCGAATGAACTATCCTGAGCAAGATGTTGCTCTAATGTATGTAGCTATATAATGCAAATGATGGTGCTCAAACACCACAATGGTGATACATATACCAAAATTGAAATATTACATAGAATCTATACACCATTTCAATAATGATGTTACTGTATTGATAAGTGACTAAAAATAAGAGGAGCCAAATTTATGGGTAGAGAAACAAACAGGAGAGACATCATAGAAACTATCAAAAAACTCAAATGGCAATGGGCAGGCCATGTTGCAAGAATGAAAGTCAACCGATGGACATCACGTCTCACAACATGGATCCCCAGAGATCACATAAGAAACCGAGGCCGACAGAACACAAGATGGAGAGATGAACTTGACAAATTCAGGAAATACTGGCTCCGCGATGCCTATGATAGGGAATTGTGGCGAATCCCGAGGAAGGTCTATGTCCAACGACGGACGTTAAAAAACTGATGATGATGATTATGATGATGAAATTATTTAGGATTATAATTTGAGAAAAATAGGGCTATCATAGGTATAATGTAAATGCATTGTTAATGAATTTATTGGAGAAATATATTTAAGATCAAGAAAAAAACATTATCAATGGTCAGGAATTAGCACAAGTTTTACTGACAGAATATAGCAATTATATCTATAATTCTGAATATATTCAGATGTTGGTAATCAAATTGCCGATGCCCTACCATCAGATTTGATGATGGTCACAGCTCATCCTTAGGCCTCTATATAAATCTTAGTTATATATTTCTTTTTCTCCATTTAAAAGTAGGGTGAGAAAAAAAAAGTTTTTAACAGGAGTTCCCAACCGAGGGTCCACAGACCTTTCTCAACTTGTTTAGTTCCATCTCATTTTTTGATGGCCATAGTTTCTCCCGTGAGAATCCACAAAGAGAATTAAATTTATTGGGATCCATGAACTTGTTGAGTAAGAAAACCTTTCAAAAGCCTGGGGTCCATAGGGAAAACGCATTCAAGTAAAAATGGTCCCTGGTAATAAGGATAAGATTTGCAACTTTAAAATGGTGGTCCAAAGTGTTACTCAGTGTTATAGAGATACACATGAACTACATTCAGTTCAGTCTAGACTGGACAGAATTAAAGGAGAGATTGAGCAGAAATTGGTATATATATAGATAATAACCAACATAAGCAACTGATACAAAATTTAGA
This sequence comes from Thysanoteuthis rhombus, assembly GCA_963457665.1. NCBI lineage: Eukaryota > Metazoa > Mollusca > Cephalopoda > Oegopsida > Thysanoteuthidae > Thysanoteuthis > Thysanoteuthis major. The sequence goes on along the minus strand of OY735228.1, from coordinate 37,405,136 downwards.
ACAATTAATAAATTCATTGCTATTATTGCACAACCATAGCCATCAAAAATGGCGAAGGGTTCTATCATATATATATATATATATATATATATATATATATATACACATACGTGTGTGTGTGTGTGTGTGTTTGTGCATGTTCCGTGTGCTTCTGACTAATGTTTTGTCTACAATGTTAAAAATTTGTTTCAGTACTCAGCTAGACACCTTCTAAAAATGCTTTTTATTTTTGGGAAAAAAAAATAAAGAAGCTTTTTTGTCCTGGGGGGGGGGGGGGCTTATTCTGATAGGTTTAATAATAACAACCAGATGCTCCAGAACCTGGATGTTTTTTTTTGGGGGGGGGGGTTTCAACTAATTTAGATGTTTTATAGTAGAAAACACCAATGATGTTATAAATAAAATTTATTCTGATTATATTTATCCTCCGATGGAATTTTTATATATATATATATATATATATATATATATATATATTTCAAATTTTTATGCTACAGTTGTTCAATTATTGACTGTGATGGTGTTTTGATTTCCTTGTTATGAACAACTTTATATAAAAAAAAATTAAATATGAAATTCAAATTTCATCTTTCTATCATTTTCAATTCATCTTATGTAAAGTGTTAGGGAAGAAATGATTTTCATCACAATAACTGCTCTTCAACATTCTCCAAGGTTAGAATAACCAGCTTCCTCTGTACAAGCGTTTTAATCCAAGGAACAAAAGATTTACAGTCAATAAACAATTATGAAGAAAGAAAGAATGTAAAGGCCCACAATCCTATCAAATTCAAAATCTATCATAAAGGAATGCCAAGGACAAAGTCTGTCTTGTCACCAGTGTTTATGTAAACAAGGTCATCACCTGACCTGGGGTGTCCCTGTGCAGTGAGGGGCCATTAAATAGAGAAAAGGATTTCGAAGGTGGAGAGATGATCCCAGAGAGCCTTAGAAAATCTATACTGATGTGTGGCGAAAGAATTTAGTGAGCTGACAAGCAACCCACTCCAATTTGAGAAACCTAACCATGCTGAAACACGAGATCCATGCCAAGTTTGAGGGCAAAGAAAAGAAAAGCTGGATGGATGCTCCTTGACCAAGGTTTTGAACCAACCAATCCCTGACGGTACCGACTTCACTCCCTCACCACTACACTCTTTGCGTTTTATAAAATAAAACTTGATAGAAATCTGACCGACCAACCATAAATTTCTAGAAGTCACATTCTATTGCAGGGAAGGGTTTTGTGACCCTGAAGAAATAAAATTTTGTTACATTCTAAACCAAGCATTTTTTTTTTCCATTCTAAACAGTTGTTAACGAGGCAAGATTTTTTTTTTTGTGACAGACCCTCAACTCGTTAGAGGTTTCAACTAACTCCGCCAAAAGACTTCTCCAGATCTTGATAGTGCAGCAGGAGTGGAGAAGGCGATAAGATGAAGTGAGACCAACCTGATGCAACACCCAATGATGATGGTGGGAGGGGGAGGGGACTCAGTGTCATAAAACAATTCTCATCTGCAATGAAAAAGTAATATAGTATTTTAAAAGGATAGAATTTCCACGCTGGACAAATCCATTAAGACAATTTCTTCCCATGTCTAAACCTATCTTATCTATTAATATTAGCTAATCATAACCATGACACATTCTTTATTGACTTCGACTTAAAGAATGATATAGAAAAATCTGGCAGCAGGAAGAAAAACCATATTGACAGACGCACTCTAGCACCAACAGCATTTGAATTTGGTAAGAGATGGGCAAGTTTTCAGCTTTTCTTATCACTACTCACTGACTTTACCATAACTGCAATGTGTACATGTACATGAAAAAAGAATAAACTTATACAGGTAGATATAGACACAAAGTTATAGGTATATACAATGCTGGGGTTTGAGCTTTATTATTATATTGCAAAAATGCTAAAAAAAATTATTGGCATCATAAATATTTTCTTTGTTAATGTCAATGTGTATCTGGCCATCAAAATGGAAAACTAAGCTTTGTGATACACCTACTTGTTTTTCATCTTCTAAGGGGTCATTTTATTCTAATATTGTTAGATAAATTATAATACACATGATTACAATGATCACCACAAATATATACATATATTTCAGGATAATCAATTTGTAGACTAGTATTTTGTTCATTTTGATTTCAGTTGCTTTCAATCAAACATGTCATTCTTTAGTCATCTTGTTAAGGAATTAGATTCAGCAAAACACTAAATAGATGGAAATTTGATACAAAGTCAAAGTAGGAGTGGCTCTTTAGCTTAGGATATTTACACAATGGCTAATTGTTTTTGCATAATGGTAATTTGTCACTAGTAAAATAAGAATTGTTTAATTTACTTGACAGGTTACATGTTGAAGAGGTTTCAGTACTTAGACATAATCAAAGTGATTTGAAATAATTCATCAGGTTCGATTCTAGGGGGGTAGATTTTTAGGGTCATTTGGATTTTAGTTATTGTAACTTACATAAAATACCAATCAGCATTATTTTTTGTAAAATGCTTCTCATAATAATGAAAAAAAGTCTGGTTAGTGACTCAATTGAAACTCATATAACCAACATCTTTTAGCACATCCTGCATTGGACATGATGAACTGAAATTTTTCAAAAGGGGTGATCAATGAATAAGTTACTTCTCTCGCCTTTTGCTTGGGCAGTGATTACTAAATAGGCAAAAAAAAAAAAAAAATTATACATACATATATATATATATATATATATATATGTGTGTATAGACCAGCACAAAGTAGAGATCAATTCAGTATGAACTGAAATTGTAATTTTGTTTTTTTCTATGCATTTATTGTGGACACGAGTAAATGTTAAAATTTTCAGCCCTCTAGCATCATTGGTGCTGTCTGAACACATCATTACACACAGTCAGCCAGTAGGATGAAAACTGAAGTAACCTATGTTGACAAGCTTTTTTTTTAATATTGATATAGAAGAAAGATTACAAATGATGAACAGTCAAAGTTATGCCAAAGTCTTTAAAAACGTTTCTTTGCCCTCCTATCATCAAGTTTAAAGACCTCGATTTAATCTTGTTAAAAGGCAAAGGAAAGAGGGAAAGGGTTAAAGATTTGGCACAAAAAAAGAAGAAAAAAAAAAGAAAAAAAAAAAGAAAAGATTAGCATGATATTATGACCTTCCTCAGTCCTCCTCCACCACCAATGTCTGAAATTAATCTCTTTTCTATCCAGTCGTTTCTGGAATCGGGGCAGCATTAGCAATAATCGGCTCAAAGCTAATACCTGCCCGAACAAACATACACAAACCCAGCAAATGAGATCAGATAAACTTTCCTTTGCGTCTTGCAGGGTCGCCAGATTTGACCGGAAGGGGAGATAATCCAAGCTTTATCTCAGAGACTTACTGAACACAGGTATTCGAATTTGGAAATCGAGAGTCTGGAGGTTGAGGTTCAGTACAAACCTGCTGATCAACTCTGATCAGAGGTCTTGAATCTTTTCAGATATGATCTTTGCTGTATGGAACAGTGAATTATCATAACAGAACACTAGACCTAAATGAGTGATCAGAATAAGCTTCTTTTTCTTCAAAGCAGTTTTCAAATGCTCAAACTCCTGACAATAGACATTAGCAGTAATCGTGACATTGACTTAGAGTGAACTACAACAAAATATCCCACCAAACGCTTAGCATTATTTTCCTTGTATGGAGATCTATTCTAGGATGTGCTTTATACCCTGTTCACTCCCACAAAACCACCGTTTGAATCCCTTTAATTTCTTGTAAAATATCCAATTTTCATCACAAATGTCAATTGAAGGAAGAGTGAGGGATTGAGAGTTTGCAGCAGGGACTCAGAAAGTGATTTCAAGATTTTACCAGTAAGTAAAATACATACCTTGAGTACATTATGGCCAATGAACAATTTCGGATACCCCCCACACACACACACACACACAAAAAAAAAAAAAAAAATGGAATGTGGAGGATGAAACCTGTTTTGTCACCAGTGTCTTTGCTATCACATGACCTAGAGGGTCATCCCAGAGAGACAAAGAGAATATATCAGAATAGTGCAGAAAAAGAGCAAATGACTACTCTTGCTTTACAATTGGCCTCTTTCAAATGACACAATGGGGTGGGGGTAGTATTTTCTAACTTCAGGCATCTTTCCAAGCTGTTGAAGATGACAGTGGACTGTTGAAAGTCTCAAATGCAAATTTTGAGCAAATTCTTTGAACATAGGAAATGTTTTTCCTACACGGTTTGATTGCCAAATTGAATGCGTTTTAATATTAGATCCAGTGACTTGAAGCCAATTCGAATTTGTCTGCTCAGAGTCCTTGGAGATCAAATCAGACTTCCCTCCACACCTAGAAATTAATGGTATGGTATGTACCCCATTAGAAATTTCATACTCTTTCCAAAAAGTACACAATCATCCTAGTTATCCTCTACAGTATTCAGAATATTTATTCAAAGATTATTTGGGTTAATTTTTTCAATTAACTCTTTCTTTTCTTTTTTTTTTTTTTTAGCTTTGAACCAATCTGCCATCTGTTGAGCAGTCTGGGAACTAAAACTGGTGAAACAGAATATAAACATCTGTGCTCCTGTGGAATTGAATTTAGCCAACAATGCTCCAAAGAGTTGAACAATTGAGAAACCAACAATTAAAAAATAATTATTGTCCATAGAAATATATAAATACTTACACATTGAATAAACAAGCAACTATAATTAAAACCCTAATGAATGATCTGCAGACAACAGATGATACCAACATTAGTGTATCACTCAATTCCCATACATCTGATAGAATTACTATGTAAGTATATCTACATATTCAAGTATTACTAACACAGAAAACAAAATCAGGGAACAGAGTTCAAATCCTAATCAAGACGGATTAATCACCGATGTGAAAAAACATAAATCCACTAGTCCCTGGTTTTGCAATCCGTAGTTTCAGTAGCTTATTGTCAACCCCAGAAATGAACACTCATACGTTTTACTTAATAAATGGTCCCAGAGTGCAAGAGTAGTGATACCGACAATGTGGATATGCCAAGAGAGGCAGTAAATTGTTACCTGTAAGTGAAAAGGTGAAAGCTGTCCACTCAATAAGGAAAGAAAATAATTGTATGCCGAGGTTGCTAAGATCACCAGTAAGAATAAAGCTTCTCAGTGATAACCTTTCTCGCAGTGTCTCAACATATGATAGGCACATGTGCAAATTAGTTTGTAATTTTGTTTATTTGCTCATTCACATTCCTGATATAACCTAATGTACACAGTGGACTTCCCATGTTCTGATACATTCAGGTCTAAGAGATAATATGGAATTGTGGAAAAAAAAAAAAAAGATAGTTTGTTGTCATGACTACCGCATGAAAGCTTTCATGTTACAAAGGAACACAGTCTAAGCAACCAAGAGAACAAAGAAAAAAAAGTATCCAATTCTACAATGAACAGACACTGATAAGGTGACAGCCGCAGACAGTTAACTTTTTTTTTAGCAACTACTTTTTCATGATAATATCATTCCTTTTTTTCTATTTTATTTCTTGACAAATTTTGTTTGACTCTATGATAATTATTATTAGAAAAGGTTTTGTAAGAAAAATCCCAACTGATATGTGATATAAGAATTCATTTTTATTGCCAGGGCTGGAAATATGTGATATGATCATTTTTCTATATAAACTGATATTAAACTATTTTTCCATTATTGAATTACCTACTACATCAGCTTTTGGCTCTATACTGCCAATCCATTCATGACTAACACAATCATTTTTTACAGGTATATGTTGTCATAATTGTTCTACCTTTCTACAATGTTGTTATTCTCTTCCTGAGCCTAATTTATTAATTGAACATTATATATATGTATTTATGTATGTAGGTAGGTATAGGAAGAAACAGTATAAATAGGATTTGGTACTTTATGGTCTCATGCATCCAATACACCTATGGATAAGTCGGGACTACAGTTACTGGTATGTTATGATGACCGATAGAGGCAACAGAGGGTGAACACTTGGGTAGACCAGTTTCTCATAACTAACTCACCTGTCCAGGCAGTGAAAGTACTTTGACAGGGTCCAATCAGAAAATTAGTAAAATAGCAGAGCACAACACAGACAATTTTTTAAACCGTCAGAGTTACAGGGAACCCATTTTTAAATTCATGCCAGAATTGATTATTTTTCCATAGACCAAGAATGATTCAAAGAACCAGTGTAAACATAGTAACGAATGAAGAGAAGGGGGGGGGGGGTATATTGATTTTGTCACAAGTGGACGTTAACCACTTAAGCCTTTTGAGACTCCTGGGACACAGAGTTATCCCTTATCAGATGCGGTTTTGATAATTCATGGCTCAGTCTTGAATAATTCAATGGGATCATTTTGGGGAGTTTTACAGTGCACTGCAGAAAAAAAAAAAAATGCATCATAGAAGATACAAAACGTAAAAAGATTCGGAGAGTTTTGGAAATCATAAATGTATCAATTTTTGTGCTATTAATAAGGAAGTTATCAACTAAAAATTATTTATGCAGACAACGTAAACCCTGTTAATAATTTATCAAGTTGGAAAACCTGAACTCGTTTACACTTGTGAACTGACGGATCTATCACCAGATGAAATGAAGTCTGGTTCTAAAATTTTAAATTTTTACTGCATGCTTTACTATATTCATTAATGCGCTTACGATTTGGGAATGGTGAAATGTTTGTTTATCAAAAGGTTTATGGTACAAGATTTAAGAGTTTGGGGGAACCAGAAGGGGACCAACAGAAATGATTTGTGAATTTAGTGCATTGCCAGCTCCCTAGTACTCTTTAATCCCAAAAAATGACGAAGGATAACTGTACATCCTAAGGTTCCTATGACAGCTGGCATACATATGTCCTGTAGATCTCTTTCAGAGGTCTACTGGGACAATTTCTTTCAAGCATTAACCACCTTAATAGGTTAGTCCCAAAAGGGTTTCAATGGATTATTCCAGAAATAAATATTTTTTTATGTTTTATTCTTTACAGAAAATCATAAGATTAAAGCAAGAGAATAAATCAGAGAAAACGTTTTCATGATTCCTATATTTCACACTCTTGATTTATAACCCCCCCCCTAATGAATTGAAAAAAATAATGCTCCAAAATGAAATAAAGGAAATAGAAATTGATCTGGTTAGCCTTACCAGATCAATTCTTTTGCGCACAGAAGTGAGATAATGTGTTAGCTCGCATTGCGGTGATGAAAGACAATCTGAAAGAATTTTTTTTCTCAAGAAATCAGAATTGTAAAGCAATCAAGTTGCAAATAAACTTTCTGACAACAACGGAGGGCGAAGATAACTCGGCTGGATGATATTTTTCACAACTCAACGCAGTCAACAATTCATTTCACGGTAGCGTGGCTACTATTATAGACTTGGTCGACAAATTGACATCATTCCAGATGAAACTTGAGCTGTTGAATAAAATATTGAAGGTGGGGCTGTTGGAACATTTTTGAGAAAGCATTTGCTGGGAAGAGAGAACATCAATGAAGTCAGTAGGTTAGCCCAGATGTATTTAGTTTTGCTGCATGATGGGTCATATTCCTATTCACCCCGATATTAATGAATTGGATTATCAACTCATTTGAAATCCCTTTTAGAGTTAATCTTGGATTAGCCCTAGACAATCTACAGGATGAATTAGTTGAATTTATAAATGATTCCATGGACAATTATCTTTTTGAAACCTCTTCTCAGATAAAATTCTGGTGTTCTATAGCAAAGTCTTCCCCATCTGTGTCCAAGAAAAGTGTGGAGAGACTTTCGCAGTTTCCTTCTACTTTGTTAGAAGACATTGACAACCTCTTCCTGCAATGTTTATCAAATGTACGCAAGTAAGGTCCATTGAATTACCAGCAAATACCACAGGTCTATTGTCTATTCTGTGAAATACAATCTATATTTGCCTCATAGGGGATGGATATGCTAACAGAAAAAGTTTGAGAACTTCTGTATTAGGGGGTTAATCAAATAAGTTCAAATCAAGGACCCTATTATTTGTTTCCTTCCAAATAAGAAACACCAGTTAATTTTTTTTGTTCTGAAGATGATGTGAATAAACATTGAAACAACAAGTTAATCACACTTGTTAGTTGAGGAAATATTGATTACCTATAAGTGAATTTATGAAAGAAATTTTCATCTAAATAATACATTCAAACTGCCAAATGGCCACATATAGTCACACATTCGCACACATACTTTCTGTGTACAAGTCCAGGGGCCAACTCAGATTTTGGTACATACTAGGGATGTAGGGGTGATAATTGTACACGGATCCAGTTCAAAATTTCACAACTGCTTTTGTAGGCTATTGCCAACACTTTCACAAAATCTCACTGTAATTTATTCTGAATTTTGGAGATTTTATGAGGGAAGACTGAACTTCTGAAGATATAGTGTGGACAGATAGCTGCAAGGTAGGGGAGATCATTGTGCATAGATCCACTCCAAAATTTGATAACTTATCAAAAACTTATCGCCATCTCTTCCAGAAAATTTAATTGAGATTCATTGAGAACCTTTGGAGATATTGTGTGGATGAAAACAACTTTTGGGAATATTTTGTGGTTGTGGACAGTTTGCTAGGATGACAGGGAGATAATTGTGCATGGATCAGCTCCAAAATTTCACGGACTTTTTTTTGCCTATTGCCAATGTTCCCACAAAATCTTGTTGAAATTCATTCTTAATTTCAGAAGTTATGTTAACAGAGAACTCTTGCAGATATGGAGTAGTGTGGATAGATAGCTACGATTTAGGGGATGTAACTGTGCATGATTCACTCCAAAATTTCAGGACTTCTTCCATTGCCAATTCTTCCAGAAAATTTCATTGAAATTAATCCAGAACTTTCCAAGTTATCATGCAGACAGATGGTAAGAACAGTATCAGATTTCAGATTGGAGCATTTTATCTAATTTTGATGTTTGTTTTTTTAACCCCCACATGTCGGTTGACGCAATATCTCAAAAAAATTCAAAATGGATTTCAATAAGATTTTGTGGGAGGATGGGCAATGAAATTTCGTAGCAGCTCCTTAGTAGCTCTAAGTCCACAACACACATTAGCTTTGACTTCCATATCTTTCACACAATATCCCTTAAAGTTCTCATAAAAATCGCTATTGAATTTGGTAGAAAGGCAAGCAATAGGCTCCTGAATAAACCATCAATTTTGGAGCAGATCCATGCACAATTATTTCCCCTAAGTCATAGCTAACTGTCGTCAACCATAAAATATCCCCCAAATTTCTGTCTGTCCACCAGATATCTCCAAACATTCTCAATGAATTTCAATGGAATTTTGTGGGAAGCTGAACAATGATTTAAAGGAGACACAATCAAATTTTGGGGCAGATCAATGCACCGTTACCTCTGTTGGCAGAAATATGTGCTCTTTCAGTTTAATACGGAGGTAATGTTTACAGATTTACAGAGTGATAACTATCATGAAGCTACAAGATAGGCAGGGTCATCACACCAAACCATGAACTAGAGACAAGTAGGAATACTAAAATTGTTTGGCTACCTTGAATGATATGAATTTGTAAAAATATTAGTATTGCTCACCCCTTGCATTCCCACGCTATAAAGATGGTTCAGCTTGTCCCTAAGGAATAGTTACAGATGGTAAACATCCAAATCTTGTAAGGTAATTTAATGCCTCCACAATACCTAAAGCAGTAGACACGGCTAAGAGATGAGTGTTACTACAGATAACCTTAGATCGAAAAAAAAAATACTTTGAAAAGAGATAAAAGAAAAGATAAAGTAGAGAAAAGAAAAAAAAAATGATAAAAAGATAAAATAAAGTCTAGTTAATCACTCATAAGACACTTAAACAATGGTCTTTTTTGGCAGCAAACCATGGGGGGGGGGTGATGAATTTGAAGAAAAGAAAAAAAAAAGGTGGTCAATGAATTAGTTACTTCTCTTGCCTTTTGTTTGGCAGTGATCAATAGAAGTCAGAATTTTCAAAAATAAGAAGGCTTGAACCAAGAATTCGATTTAGCATAGACTTCCATTACAAACCGAGCCTCCCTCTGAAAGAACATTTTTCACCTCTGTCAGCCAAGTTGGAAGAGGGATGTGCATTGCGTCTGTCCTTCTGTTTGTCCACATAATATCTCCAGAAGTTCTAAATTAATATTTGTGGAAGGGTGGGCCACAGGATATGGAAAAAATTGATCAAATTTGGGGGCAGACATAGGAATTACTTTTTGAATGAGATTTTTTTTTCAGCAGGGAAATAGATTTAAAAAAAAAAAAAAAAGCAAAAACAAACCATTAGCAAAAAGATAGATCTATATTTTAAGGGGAGTAATTCAATATTTATGGATCCAAAGTTCTCTCCATATTTTTAAAAATCTTGATCCCTTTTTTGTTAGTTTGCAGCATTGGCAGAGATATGTGCTCTTAGAGTACTTTATAGATGATAATAGGTTTTTTTTTTAAGGAAATTTTACCAGCTACTTTCTCACATAGTGCTTTTAATATTTGCTGGTCACTATTAATGTAATCATTAAAGTTTTGACGTTTTTATCTAATAGATCCTACCAACAATATCACAGGTTACATAAATACATATTATACACCCACACAATAAAAAAATAGATAAATAAATAAATACTACTTTATGAATGAAATGAGAAAATATTTGTAGGCCAGCTTCATCCTGACTACTAACATGTAAATATACAATTCACTTATCTTATTAGCCTATTTATTGTATCGACCCTGCAGATTAAGGTCTAGTACACTAGTAGCCTCTCAACAACTGTAATCAGAACAGGAGGAAGTCACTATTTAAGACCAATTCTGATATGTATCTTCACTAAAGAACTTGGGCCTTCATGTGTTTTAGTTGGGTTTTTTTTTTATATTGTTTCTAAATAGGGCCTTTATTGTAAGAAAGTGGGAAATAGTTATATATCAAGTCTCACAATTTATTTTTTATTCCCATGGCTTGCCGAAACATTCTCAGGCTCTAAAGCTCACAATCCATTATTTTATTGTTACATAAATAGGTTAACAATTGAATTGTACTAATGCCAACTTAGAACGCTTTTTAAAAAATAAACAGCCAGCAAAACTCATCGTAGGTTTCTTCACTTTTTAAACTGGACTGACTGTAGGCAACACATATACAGGCTACCCAAATGGAGCTATAGGGCTGAAAATTTCAACACTTATATCTAGAAAGATAAAAACTTTCTCCCCCATAGGCTTTTATTGGAGGGTCAATTTACAATCTAAGTTAATACTAAATTGGTTACTAGTTGATGCCCACTTGTTCTATGAAAATCTAAACTTTTTTTAGTGATACTTTGTCTTTTGTTTGATTTCTGCATCGATTCCAGATTCCAGTTTTTCAATTGATCAATATTGAGTGACTAACCAGACCTGTCTTCTTTAGGGTTCCAAGTGGGGGGATGCATTTCTGATTCTGAAGACTTGTTTCCTATGAGTTTTTTTTTTTAAATGGCCTTGACTTAGAATCTAATACAGGTTTCCCTAGGGTTGAGGATTTAGTCTAAAAGTTGAAAAAAAAAAAAAAAAAAAAAAAATCAAATATTGCTACCTTATTGTTTTTTTTTTATGGTTACTATATTTTTCATTTCACAGTAAGGCTCAGGATTTTCTTTTTTTAACCCATGTAGCTCATTTCAAGTTATCTCTGGTTGTGTAAATGTAGAAAGAATATCATACCTAAACAAACAAAAAGACTGTCTATTTCAGGGTCAAACTCCATTCTGAACGCAACTATTACAGCCACTAAACCCAATTCTCCAAAAATAGTTTCCATTATGGATGGTTAGAACTCAGAAGATTAGAGCAAAAAGGAAAAAGGTGGAGAAAAAAAATAATGAATTCTAATTAAAGAATCTGTTCAGAGACACAAGATAATTCAACTTAGCATCCATAGCTTTCCATTTTCTCCTTATTTCTCTCCCTTTCTTTGTCTCTCTATAGTAGAAATTTTTCCACTTTTTAGTCTTCAACCGGAGGTCTGAACTTGTAATTGTTGTCGGATTAAGAAAATAATGTCAACTAAGAAGGAATAACCCTAACAGACCCAATCACTCACGGCATCAGGAGGACAGACACTGTCACATCAGACAGACATCAACTGTGGAAACGGGCACAAAATGTCATTAAGAGAGAGAAAGACAGTGGGTTGAGACTGAGAGTCGGTCCTTATTTGTTGAGAGAGAGAGGTAGAGACACGCCACGTTTACTGAGAGAGAGAGAGAATTTGTCTCTTTTTCAGTCTGACCCAATAACATTCAAAAACCCTGACCTTATTGCAGCAATTCATCTCTCACATTACAACCAAAAAATGTGACTTGTCAAAAATGCACCACAAACCAAATAGAAGAACAACCAGAAAATTGAAGATAAATAAAGAGAATGTGAAAATTCCTTTGGCAAATTGAAAACAATTTAAACATACATTTCCTGCCATCATATATATATATATATATATATATATATACATATATATATATATATATATATATATACATACACACACACACACACAATGGAATGCAACCCAGAAGTTGGGTAAATTTGAGCATGGAAAAAAAAAAATACACCAACACCTAGTTTTCACCATCTCCTTTGGAGCACACTGGTTTACGAAGGATACCAACTAAAGTCTGTACTATATTTGGTTTATAGAGGCTGTTCAAATTCCTGAATTTTGGGGCTGCACCTCTCACAAGTGTGTGTGCGGTATGTGTGTGTCCCAAAACAGGGTAATGGCAAAACAGCTGATGAACTCCATTTTAATGAATAAAATAAGATCTTAAAATAATTTTTGAATAGTCGTGGGAAAACATATTGAAATAACCGATCAGATTAAAGATGACTTGCAGTTGTGGAAACTGTTGGACCGTATGAATTTTTACACAAACTTTCCCTTTCAGCAGTTGAAAGAAAAAAAAAAAAAAAGAAAAAAGTTTACATGACATCATACATATTTAAACCTTCAATGGTATTGTAAGAAACAAAAATAAAATGAGTTTTAAAAGCAGAAAAAAAAATCTAAAATCACTTGACATCAATTATAAACAAGTACATTTAGTCAGCATTGGATAGCGTCACATCTTTTAAATCATGTGACCAATTGACCTCAAGCAAATAAGTGATTTTCAAAAGACATTTTGTGCTAATCATATTAAAAGTTTCTTTCCAACTTTTGTTTTCTGCAATGAAAAGTTTAGCTGCATCAAAGTAAAATGCTGTCAAAATCTTCAAATAACTCATTTTGTATAAAAAAAATTTTCAAGTGAAAGGATCAAGTTGTGGGTGGTTTTAGTAATTAATGATTAGATTAAATTGAAAAATAAACGCTCCACTATCAAGATACATCATCTAAATCTCTATTTAAAACACTTAATATCCACTTAACTTAATTCTCAACTAAACCCACCCACAACCAGACGTGGACTGTATACAAGAGACAATGTCTTATATATCTTCACTTTTTCTGAAGAAGCCAGAATAAATTGGAAAAACATCAAAAACCAAGAAATCTCATTTGTACACAAGGTTTTCTCATTTGTCATTTCCCTCTAATATTGTCGGATAAATAATAATCCACATCTATACACAGGTGAAAGTAACTTGAAAGACCTCAAATACTTCCGCCAACTCCTGTTACTAATTACTGAACAATTGTACAACCACACATCACTTCCATTATGATGATATATAATGATGGCATCATGGCAGTCTAATCACAGCTGAAAAATTGTCTTATCTAGCAATGATAATAAAATCATGAAAATTCCTGGACCCATTCTGAAATTGAGGCAATTATTCCTTGACTCATGGCCCACCCTCAACAAAATGACACAGGGATCTATCGGGAAATATTGTGTGGAGAATCAATCGAACAAGGATGAATCAATAACTTCTGTTGACAGGTAAAAACCTGGCCAAGATGAAAATGTAAGACTTCTTTCCTTTAGGTCTGATTTCATATCATACCTAACCAAAAGATTGACCCTAAAACCAAAACCATGTAAGTAGCCCAAGAGAGAATCATGCTATTGAAAGAAAAAAAAAAAAAAAATGTTGGTGATATTAAGAAATGCAAAACTTGAATGGCAATGGGCTGGTCATGTTGCAAGAATGGCAGACAACCACTGAACATCAATACTCACAACATGGATCCCTCGAGAAATCATACACAAAACTATGGCTGGCAACAAATAAGATGACGCGACAAACTGGACAAATTCATACAGTACTGGCTCCGCAATGCACATGATAGAGAAGTCTGGTATATCTTGGGGAAAATCTATGTCCAGTAACAGACACTAGAAGGCAGACAATGATTCCTATCTTGAAGAATGAAATGTCCCAAGCGGTGGACACAGAGGAGAACACATAATAGTATTGTAGGAGGGATTTTATTCTAATCCTTAAAAGGTGAATACTTATTCTATAGAGACCATCAAAGTCGACAATGATTGTAACAGCTTTTTACTCCAACAACTACCATAGCAATAAGGTAGTTATGGGTGAATGTTCTGCTCAAGATCTCACTCACCGACCCTTCAGTCAACTATCATATCATGCCAGCAATAACATATCTAGTGTTGCCACATAATGTAGAAATTTACGCCTTACCCAAGGGTATTGATGAGAAAAGAAAAAACAAAAAAATGCCTTTAATTTCAACTCAGTTCACCCATTCAATTTTTCATGCTTATAACCATTGTGCGAATCAGCACCTCTTTCAAACATTATTTCTCAAATTCAGGTCAATGTTTTAATACTACCACAAAACAAAATTCAGAATTTTTTAGTCAAACTGGGGGGGGAGGGGGGGATCACATGTCAAGAAAAAAATGTATCCTTCAAAATAACATCTTTAAGAAATGAAAGGGCTGATAGAGACACCGTTCACTTCTTCAACTTTTCACAGCTTTAATGCACAAGTCACTATTCAAGAATTCTTTTTTCTGTAGTATCAAATTACTTGTGTTGGCGATCTATTCACAAACTGCAACATTACATAACGGAATGTTTATGCTTCCTCTCACTAATCTAATCGAACAGCCAGTGTAAAAGACGACATTAAAACTATGAATTTTAAGAGCAGAGGAAACAAGAAAAAGACTGGCTACTTCAGGGTCAAACTTTACTCTGACAGAAACTTATAAGTATCTAAAATATTTCAACTTTTGTAAAAACATTTTTCCTTTAACTGAAAAAAATCTTTTAATTTGGCAGTGGGAAGGAACTTGATGAAATAGTATCTGGATATTTTTCTAGCTAGATGGTAAGAAAATCTAGATATTTCTAGATATAATTTGAGGCAATTCCAATATAAACTGAAAATTAGTGACCATAGCTTTCCATTTCCTTTTTCCCCCCTTCTCTCTTTTGTTGATTGATGACATAAGAATATAATCAGTCTCTCTATCAATCATTTTAAACTTGTAAGTCTTAACTGGAAATCTGAACTTGTCATTGTAGTTGAGTGAGGAAAATTAAGTCAAAACTCAATAAAATCTGTTCACAGTTGTACTAAGAAGTACACAAGAGCTATAAAAAATACTTAGGAGAAACAAACGTTACACAGCTGAGGTGCAAAAAGTACTCAAGCAAGTAGCTGTAGAAACTTTGGAATGACTTGATTGAACAGACAGGGCGGAAAGGGGGGGGGAATGGAACCTCATTCCTGAGAATGGGGCTTAAACTGGTTAATCAGGGCTTAGGAAGAGTTCCTACTCCAATCCCAGATCCTTATGTCATTTTAATACAATGGTTGCCAACCCAGGCAATAGCACCCACTAGTTGAGCTTTCAAATGGGTGACAATAATTATACTTTGAAAGGTACGTCTATATTTGTTTCAATAAAGTATTCTGAATTCGAAATACACTATTGGGGGGGGGGGGCTAACAGTGTGTTATTACAAAGATTGCCAACCAAAACCTTAGCTTTTATTTTCATTATTTTCTTGATGATAACTAGGTTGTTTATTTACTTTTTGGAGCCTTTGTATGAATGTTTGGGCTTATACAGTTGCCTAATTACCTAGAAATGAAATCTATACAATTTTAGCTTTTTTGACAAATCCAAACACTTTCCACCATCTTAAATGGCTGTTAATTGGCTATCTGGTTATAAATTATTGGGCGGTACAAAAAATTTTTGCCCTCAAAAGTGAGTGCTAGGCATCCAAAGGTTGGTTCAATACATGCTCTTGTAAAAGATAAAAGCTCAGCTACAGTCTATCCCAGTACTAACTCTTGATAATTATCTTTCATCACGGTAGGGGAGAGAGAACGAGAGGGTGATCAGTTCAATGGGATTTCTTTCATATGCAACAACAATGAAACAGGTCTGGTTAGTCACTCTTTAGAAACCATCAGGTGACCAATGTCCTTGGGCAGTATACTGTGATGGGGTGATCAATTAAAAATTTGAAAAGGAGATATCGATGAGTAAGTTGCCTCAAAAACAAGCATGAATGCTGCTTGACTATTTACAGGAAGGAATTAATGGAAAAAAAAAAAATTTTTTTTCTAGACACGAGAAGTAAATGTTCAAATTTTCAGCCCTCTAGCTTCATTGGTAAGTCCTATATGCAGGAAACGTACATAGCAAGCCAGACTGACTCAAAAAACAAAAACCTACATAGACAGTTTTAGTTAATGTTTCCTGATGATATAGCCACAATAACAATGAAGATATCAGAGAATTAAACAGCTGTAGAACTAATTAGGAGCAGAGAATAAATTAGTTTTCACCAAGTCCATAATTCCTATCCTCGTAAATAAAAATAGATTTTTTTTTTTATTGTCTATCTTTTGTTTTGTTTTTTGCCAGGTGTTGTAACCATTTCATTTTCATTCATTTAGACTAATTTCCTCGTCTTTGTTAATCGTCACAACAGACAACTGAGGAAGGCTGCCAGAGGGTACAATAGTCGAAACTATGTAAAAAAGAAAAAGAAAAAAAAGAAAAAGAAAAAAAAAAAAAGAAAAAGAGAAAAAGAGGGAAAAAAAGAGGAAATAAATCCGAATGAATGAATATACTACACTGGCTGCTTCAGGGTCAAAAGTCACTCAGACAGGTTTATAAGTTTTCAAGACATTTTAACTTTATTTCTTCCTTCCTTTCATTGATAAAGTCTGAATAGCATCTGTGTCTATCTCTCTCTTCTTCCCCCTCTCTTTCTCTCTCTCCATCATTTTAAACTTTTCACTTTTTGGTCTTAAACGGGAGTCTGAAATCATCACCATTGTTAGGTGAAGAAAATAAAGAAGTAGCTTCCGGTGAGGCTTGAACATACCTTGAGAGCCCATCATCTTCCATGAACGTTGCCTAAACCACTTTGGCTCCCAGGGTACGGGATGAGAGTTCAAGTTTAGTCTGAAACTACTAGAAGTTTTTCATTCTTTATTTTTTTTATTTTCAAAGGAAGTATTTTCACTAAAAAGATAAAGCTCTGTTTTCTTAAATTCTAAGTTCAACAATATTAATCCATGAATTAGGACCTTAATGACTTCTACAAACAGAAAAAATTGACATAAACCAGTTTCTCCAGACTAGCACATCACCCTATGCACATATCCAAGCTCTACCTTCCACTAATCAGATTACAGATAACCAAGGTTTCTTTTAACTTTACAAGAGACATTAATCAAGACATTGGTTTTATAACAAAATATTATCAACACTACATAACTTTCTCTTAACTGTGGGGAAAAACTATTAGAAACACCCGGAGAGATTGACCAAAAGTTTCGGAGCTGATACGAAACTTCCCATTTGAATATTGCTTTGTAGGGGTAGCGTCTAAAACCGTCTTGTATCGAGCATAAAATAGTCCAAAAACTTTCCAAAAAATCTTCTAGTGTTACAAAATTTTCAAAATTGATGTAATTAGCAGAAACATAGTGAAACATAGAAAAGGAGAAAAAAATTTCTTTTTAATGTGTTCATAAAAATAGATCCTTAAAAGCCAACACTTCTCAGAGGATGGATGACCTGTAGGAAAATGTTCCGACATTTTCAGTGGAACTGATTTGAACTAATTCGAAAAAATGTTTATAAAACAGCAAGTAAACACATGGACATGTGCAAAGAATTACAGGCATAATGATTGAAAATCAAAACACGTTTATAGTGCAGTTGAATTAAATTAAAATTCAGAACAACATTTTTTGAATTTGTTCAAATTATTTCCACACAGTATATTTAAACATTTTCAGATGGGTCATCCTCAGATGAGTGTTAGTCGTAAATGCTTTCAAGGATTCATTTTTGTTTTACTTTGCATCCACTAATCACAGCAATTTTAATAAACTTTCTGATATCTGCTCTCAAGTACAATTGTGTCACCATCTGATACTTGGAGAAAAGAAGACAAATCTTCATAAAATGACTCATGAAAATATAAAATTCTAAAAATGGCAAAACCAGAGGCGTAGTCAGAGATTTGGTGATAAATTCTTCCTGATTGGGGACGCAGAGAGGAAGGGCGTTTCCAAGTAGCCCTTACTTCTCCCGGCTCAGCTCTGGGCAAAGCTATGTGTTTAGCATATTCCAACCATTCAATATGTTGTTAAAACAATTAAAGTACTAATTAGATGTTTATTTGATTAGATCAATGACGTGCCATCTTTAGTAAGTCTTTTTAATAATAATTAAATGTTACTGACTTTTGGTACAACAGGTGGTGACCCCAGTCCTTATTCATTTATCTGCCAAATAATCACCTAATTGTCTGTCTGCATCGTGTTAGAGGGAACAAGAAAATTTTATTTTGTGCAATGATAACAGCAAAATCTATGCCAAGCTGGTGATAAGGGGGAACACACTCCCACATCTCCAATAACTATTCATTTCCTGCCCGTAGAAGTCGGTTAAACATCACAGTGATGCCAACTTCCGACAACTGACAACCAACCACCAAGCTCATATATTTATCTTATCTTAATCATTATATATATATATATATATATATATATATATATAAGAGAGAGAGAGAGGTGCCTGTGTTTATCTGTCACACTATATAAGTACTTAACATGGGTGCAGCCCTAACAAAATTGGCACGCTTATTGAATGGACCGGGTAGAATATTCTATAACAAAAAGTTTTGGGGAAAATAGTTTTTGAACAGGGTTTCAGTGAGGGGGAGGTTTCCATGCAACTATAAAGCTAAAGTGGAACCTACTTCCTGCCAATGTACATATGAAATATACTTCTACATAACTCTTCAAGGGGTGTAAAGTAAAAGGACACCCACCCTCCAAGGGGCAAAAAATGAAGGGGACTTTTTCCTAAATTAAATTGAATTAAAAAGTTCTTGGGGGAGGGGGAGCATATGTAAACATTTTGTAATGTAAATACAATGCAAAACTGTACATTTCCATTCAATAATATATATATATATGTATGATTGAATGGAAATCATATATATATATATATATATATATATATATATCTTTCGTACAATTCATCTTTGACTAATGTGATAGAAATTGATTTCCACAATTGCTGGTAGAATAGTTTTGGGATCAAGCTCAACACCAGTGGGTTGTAAAAATCTTTCACGCACACAATACACTGTGTTCGTGAAGAGTAGACACTAAATAAATCATTCAAAAATTTCTTCCCATAAAACATTAAAAAAATTGATCCAGTAGACATTGGCAAACAGGAATGGCAAGAACAAAACATCCATCGCATCACAAGTCGGACTTAATACGATTTGGAAACCTTCCGGGAATCCACAGATATTCATTTCCATTATCATACTCCGATTAGTAAGCAACAACTTGCCAAGAGACTTGAGTATGGAAATCCATGTATCAAGTGTTTGGAACAAGTCTAGCTACAAGACTGCCCACCCCAAAGAGGTTTACACAGTCTATTCAAGCTTAGAAAAAGTCAAGAAACAAGGATTAATTACATCTACTTTATATATCATTAAAAATAAAATTTGAATACAAAAAAAAAAATATTTGAATACAAAAAAAAAAAAATTTCTTTAAAATCAAAAATTTGATTCAAGATAAAAATATTTGAAAAAAAATTGGAATTTGAAAAATAGTTTTGACCTTTTCTACATCAAGAGAGCAAAGAACAAGAACTATAAGTTCAATATTACATCCACCATCTTTGATTACGACCATTGACTTGATAGAAAGATAGAGAAGAGGAGGAGGAGGAGAAGAGGCTGATTTTCAAAGAGAAGGAATAGAAGAGGAGGAGCAGTGTGTGATCGAGTTGACTAATGAAAAATTATTTGCAATTCCATAAGGATTCCAAATAAAGTCGTTCTAGAAGTAACATTATTAATTCTGATAGTAGGAGAAAGATGGGGATGGTTCATCCAAAGGCCTGGACCAAGTTTCATATCAATCCAACACAATACACCTGAAAAATGGTTTATATTTAACATCTTAAGGACCAACAGACAGATCATCCAAAAAGTGTCTCATAGAGATACATGGATGAATCTAAAAAAAAAAAAAAAAAAAAAAAAAGATAACAACAACAACAAAAAAAAAAAAAACAGAAAAAAAGAACACATTAAAATAGCACCAGATGTTATGGCTCTCAATCCTTTCTTGCTAACAATTTCAGCTTATTATTCTACCAACATGCAGTTCCCAATCTATACTGGGTCAAATATTGACTTGCTACCTAATTTTCTATTGCTGATACAGACACACCTATTCATTCACCTCACTTGCGTGCCAAAGAACCGCAGTTTTGCTTACCTGCAATATATTGACCTTTGATGCACTTCCTCCAAGTCTAGGCTTGTTATGACGTGCTTGAATCGACCTCAAGTTCAAGCCATCAGTTTTATTCTGATTCAGAGTGGATCATAAACATAACACAACGGTTAGCATTGACCCTGTAATCAAATCAACGCTCACTAAACAGAGCAGCAGTCGGGAAGATTCAAGAAACAAACCACAAACTTTAGTTGGCCAGAAAAAAAACATTTCTGACATCCTATTTGAGAATCATTTCAGGCTCAAATTAAGCCAATTTTTTTTTTAAATTCCATATATTTATTAGCATAGTACGTGTCAAAAATGACAAGATTACATATGGATGAACACTTTTGTCTAGGGCTAGAGTATCTGAACTCTGCCAAGAATTGAAGTATTACACCCTGGTCCTTTGCGCAGAATCAGAGTGCAGTATCTGTGTACTCATTGAAAAGTGTTTCATACACAAAAAATTATATATACGCACAGATACACATTGCTTTTCATATACGTGGATTTCTTTATATTGATAATTTACACTACATGTTCACACAAACCATACTGGTGCAGTGGTCTGTCATGACTGATCATGGATATAACAGCCTTCTAGACACTTGCCCTTTTCTCCAATGATAACAAGTAAAAAGACAGTACAGGGAAATTCAGCTTTCAGCCTTGAACCCCAGTTGTAAAAGTGACATATGCATAATGAACAAGTCAAATCTGAACTTGGCTCGACTTCCAATTTTTCAGAAATTCTGAAGGCTGAATAGAAAGTTTTAATGGTATGATTCCTTCAAATTAGTACCTAGTAGCTTGATCTTTCTTTAACAGAAATGAAGGTTACCAGACCAGATGGAACATTATGTCCAAAAGCAACAAAAATGAGGATATCTATCAAAACAGGTCTGATTACTCAAAAACTATTATGGCAGCATGCCATGTTTGGAGTGAGCAATTAAAAAAAATTGGAAAAGAGCACAATCAAAGAATTAGTTACTTTTTCATCTTTTGTTAGGCAGTGACCATTAAAAGTCTGAATTTAAAATAAACAACAAAAAACAAGCGGACACAAACTAAGATCAATTTGTCATAATGTTACATTGCAAACTGAACAAGCACTAAAATCCAATCTTCTGGAGGAAGAAAAAAAATTGCTTTAAGTGACACAGCTGAGGATATTAGCCTGAATAACTTGGCAAATTATTATAAGGTATCCTCTTAAGAAGAAGCCCTTCTTAACTGGGTTTCTGAGGAACCCTAGGGTTCCGCAAGAGGTTGTTGGAAATTCCATGCAAATTGTGTACATGCATGAGAAAAGCACCTGACATATGCTTCGTGTGAGGGTCTTTTTTCATAGGATGAGTAATGGTCCCTGTCTTGATAACATTGACATCTGAAGCACTAGTATTTTACCATCTGAAAAAGAACAGCAGTAGTGATTTTTTACAATTCAACAACCGTAGCCATCAAATATTCCAAAGGGTTCTATCCTTTTATATGTGCATGCGTTTGTGTGTTCTTTTAGTATCACAGTACTCCTGGCTATACCGTTTTGTCTACAGACTTGAAAATTGGCATCAGTACTTGCTTTTATCTTTCCTAAAAATCTTTTTATTTTTTGAAAAAAAGAAAAAAAAAAAAAGACTTTTTAGGGGCCATAATAACATCTAGATTCTCTGAAATTTAGATGTTCCTAACTATTTTAGATGTTCTCCCGTGGAAAACGCCAGTGATGTCATAAACAGAATTTATTCTGACCATATTTATTCTTTGAATTTTTTTTTTTTTACCCGACTTCAAAATTTGATGCTTCAGTTGTTCGATTATTAAGTATATAGTGAGTATATTATTAAATCCATTTTATAATGAACAGTATGTTTTTTTTTCTGTTTCCCTAACAATAGACCCTTCCACTTCAAGTTTTAATTTTGCTGATATTAATTTTTCATATCCTCTATTTGGAAAAATAGGTTCTTCTACTTTTTATGTTTTTGGAAAAAAAGCTGATTTTGACCTGTTTATTAACAATATCTAGATTCTCCAGAATATAGATATTTTTTCTCTATTTTAGATGTTTTCCATTGGAAAATGCCAGTGATATAATTGAATTCATTCAGGCCATCTTAGATGGATTTTTTCCCCCCTCTTCTTACAGGAATTCAAATTTTGAGTTGTACAATCATTGACTGTGATGGCAAGTCATTATAAATTTTATTTATTTTTCTTATCAAATGTCCTTCGGGTGAGAGGGGACTGGGAAAAAAAAACCCCAAAAAGTATATCTTACAATATTTACCAAAAGGGACAAATTTAAAGAAAACTATCTCTCAGTCCACTGTAAAATACTGATAACTTTTAGATTATAATATACATAAATTTTGATGTATCATTCACTGTACATACATTTTTTAGTGGGTGTTCCATGAGATATGAATGTTATCTCAAGATTTCTTCCATTCTTAAAAGGTTGAGAAAGTCTGTCCTTAAGACTTTAGACAGTATACTTATTTCAAATTAAAACTGGGTTTCCACATTGTCTCTTTCATGTCAGAGATATCCTATCCACCACAATAGTAATTACAATAATCCAAATAACCCTTTCCAACTTATCTTCCTTGGAGCTGGCTAAACAGATGTCAAAGTGCTGCAAATGAAAACCCATTTTACTATCAGTTATTTGATTGAAATTTTCAACTGGTGCTTCATATCAACTCAGAAAATTCAATTGGCAAACAAAAATTCTAACCACAACCATTGATGTCACTCATGTTCATTCCCATGAAAAAGGGAAGACTGGATTCATGCCTACATCCATCTTGTGGTAGGAGAGCAGTCGAGTGATTCCAAAGGTCATGGCCTGTCTCACAGTTGAAATATCCATTTCCTAACAGTCCACAGATCGATGTTTGAAGCCAAGTAAAAGCCAGAATTTTTAAGGTTGATATTCCAGGCAGATTGGCCCTCCCCACTTGGAAGATTACCATAGCACAATCTTTTCACCATCCACACCACATATTTCCTCTCTGTTTTAACTAAGCTAAGTAAATATCAGTTTCATGGAGGCTCATTGCCCCATTAGGAATCAACCAAACCAATGTAGGCTACGGCATAAGTTAAGTAGTGTAGTCTCTAAAAAGAAGTGTGGTCCCTCATAGAGCTAGTATATATTTTCACATATGTAGATGTGCAGTCTCGGCTACAGAGCTATTAATAGATATTCATTTTCTTATGCAAGTAGAGTGTCTTTACATTGTGTCAACTTTACCCTTTGCCCCTCGAGGGAAGTTGGGAAGGGCCATAGCTCTATGGAGGGATGGGGGTGGAAAGTACCCAATAGGGTAGGTTTTCAGCTGAGACAATCATGCACAGCCTCACAAGGAGAGATCACAAGACAGCACAGTATATCAGGAAGAAAACAGAAGTCCAAGACATCATATAATCTACTAGGAAAATTAAATGGCAATGGGCTGGTCATGTTGCAAGAATGGCAGGCAACTGATGGGCATCATGACTCACAACATGGATCCCAAGAGATCACAGACAAAACCAAGGCTAGTAGAATACATGATGGAGAGATGAACTAGACAAATTCAGAAAATACTGGCTCAGTGACGCCTATGATAGAGAAATGTGGTGGATCTTGAGGAAGGTCTATGTCTAATGATGGACAATAAAAGATTGATTATGATGGTGATATATAAATTGTAATGCATGCATATATGTTGGAACCCTTATCACTTGAGAACTATGCATCCTAAGCAAGGGGAGGGGAAAAAAAAAAAATTTTTAAATAATCAAATTCAGCATGCTGAAAAATACCTAAAGCATACATTTTTAGGTCGATTTTATGGATAAAATTAATTTTGATAGATTTTTTCGTCTTTTCTCATCTGGCCAACAGCCTGTTACCTGTCAAAAATAGGTCATGGGGAGGTGGCCATGTACAAATAGTATCACAGTAGCTATGGGAGTAGTCAATTGAAAAAAATTGAAAAAAAAGGGGAATCAATGAATAAGTTACTTCACTCACATTTTGTCAGGCATTGATCACTAAAAAGTTTGAATTTTCAAAAAACAGGCAGACACAAACTAAGGGATCAATTTAGCATTAACTTACATTGCAAACTGAATCCCCCCCTAAAAAAAAGTATTTGAGAGAGGAACTAAAAATAAAACAAAAACAAAACAAACTTCTTTTCAGATATAATAAGGAGTAATTGTTTAAATTTTCAACCCTCTAGCTCCAGTGAGGCCCTGTATGCATAATATATATGTATCCATCTAGCTGAACTAAATTGAAAACTGGAGAAACCTATGGTGACAGTTTTGGTTGACACTTTCTAAAAATATGAAATAAACTGGAAAACATTCAGTGCACATACTCCCACCAATACTATTGTCACCAGAAACTGAACAATCAGGTTACAGATTCCAGACTATGCTGGGACAAAAGCTTGTTATAATTATCCATCAGAGACATATCATCAATAGTTTGAAAAACAAACTACGATTCAGTCTAGCATATTCGTTTATAAGCCTCATCAACAATCCAACATGCGACACGAATAACAGCTCTAAACAAACTGTTGGTAAACTCATCGGAAGAATTCTAGGATCAGTCCCTGAATTTAATCAATTGCTCTTTAGCCCATTGCAAGGTAAGGGCCACGTCAAGCCTTTATGGGGCCCCTCTGGTGGCTACAGAGACCTAAGTAACCACTTGGTTTGCCTATGCTTTGGGCCGGCTCTACCTATGGCAAACGCTTTCAAATTATGTCCTATAAATTCAATGACAATTTTGGAGATATCGTGGGAACAAATAGACAGACATGGGTGAATGCATAACATTTATCCATTTTGTTCGTAAAGATAAATATTTTATGCAACAAATGAGAATTTTGACATTAAGTTCAAGTCACGTTCAGGTAGCGAATACCTTGAAATAAAGATTATGTGAAACGCCAGTCAACATCAGCCTTTTACCATCCATTGACGGGCATAAATCTTCCCAAGGATTCGCTAGACCTCTTTATCAAGGGTGTTGGAGAGTCAATACTTTCTCAAGTTGTCTACTTCGTCACGTCATCTCATTTTTTGCCAGCTGCAGTTTCACATATGATATCTGAGGATCCATGTTGCGAGTTGTCATACCCAGTAGTTGTCCGATATTCTTGCAGCATGACCAGTCCATTGCTATGTGAGTTTTCTAATGGATTATCAGATATCTTTAAATCCTGTTTTTTTCTCTAATATAACGTGTTACAGGGGTCGGCAGCAGGTGGGCAGCTACCCACAAGTAGGCCATTAAGGTGTGTTCTCAGAGGGACTCAGACCTTTTCAAAAAAATTTTTTGATTTTACGTATTAATGGAGTATTGAGCAATTGATGGTTTTAGAGAGTCTTCAGTGTCACAACTTGTTACATAAGCATCACATTGTATAATTTGTTTACTGAAGTCAATGACAGATCCCAATCTTCATACTGATGCTTGTTTTTTTTGAGAACAATTAATATACTGCTATCAAACAGACTGTATAAGTAATATATATTAAAAAAAATTTAAATATTTATACAGTCTGTTTAATAGCAATTAAAAGTTCTCAGAAAAACAAGCATCAGTATGAAGATTGTGATCTGTCATTGACCTCAGTAAACAAATCATACAATGCAATGCTTATGTAACAAGTTGTAACATTGAAGACTATCTAAAGCCATCAACCACTCAATGGTTCACAAATACATAAAATTAAATTTTTTTCTTATAAACTCAAATGGCAATGGGCTGGCCATGTTGCAAGAATGAAAGACAACCGATGGACATCACGTCTCACAACATGGATCCCCAGAGATCACATGAGAAACTGAGGCTGACAGGAAACAAGATGGAGAGATGAAATAGACAAATTCAGAAAATACTGGCTCCGCAACGCCCATGATAGAGAAGTGTGGCGAATCCTGGGGAAGGTCTATGTTCAACGACAGACGATAAAAGACTGATGATGATAATATGAATATTTTATACAGATTTTATGTATTACATTTTACTTGCAGGATAAATATTTGAAATTTAGAGGCCTCAAGGGCAAATATTTGTACTTAAGATGATACATAACTAAGAAAAATAAAAAGTGGGCCATTACAACAAGAAGTTGCTGTTCCCGACTGTGCTGTCTTGTGATCTGTCCATGTGATGTGTCCATGTGATGTTGAGCCTCAAAACACCCCCATCACCCCTGACACAATTTAATAGCAAGCTGGTCTCAGGTGCAACAGTTTTAAATATACCTTTCTTTCTTACATCTGCTTCTTACAGCTCAACAGAAAACTTGAAAAAATATTGGTTTGCTTAGAAATAAAAGACTGTATCAATAGTTATTTTTGCATTTACAAGAATTGATTAAGTTCACGATTCTCAACAAAATATCAACAGACAAAAGTCTGAATATGCTTTGGGGGGGGGATAGGGAGCAGTATCAGCTGTGGCAGTCCTTTTCAGGCTGTTTTATCGAATCTAAAAGGTGGACAGCGTAAATATTGTATTAATGATATCACACAGCTGTTGCCTTTTTTTTTTCTAATTTGTCAAAGATTACATTCCTTTTCATTCATTCTCTTCACTCGGGAACCTTTTGTTGAAGATCAGAATATAAACATCATAGGTAAATATTTCCTGACAGCAGAAAACAAAAGGAGGGGGGTAACCAAAAAAATGTGAAAACAAGTTTGTCTAGTCAACAAAGAGAGAAAGTGCGTGTGTGCACACAGACACAGAAAGTGCTACTCAAAATTTGGGGGAAGGAAAAACAAATCTCAAAATTATGAAGGTCAGTGAGAAAATTAGCTGTTTATTAGGACCATTAATTCAGAAATACCAGATTTAAAATTCCAACCATAAAATTTTGAAAAATGTGACATATTTTCAGTAATTACGTGCCCAAGAACCTGTATAACAATTTTTATTTCAATATGTGCAACAGTTCAATATTTTTTGCATATTGATGAATGGTTATTTACATATAAAATGTAAAAAAACAATCAGATTGACAGTAATACACCATTTCTTAGTTCCTGGGGTTTTGACAATATCATTGTCAAGAATTGAGAAATTTCTCCAATTATAAACAAAAAAAGTTTTTTAATGTATAAACTATGAAAAAACAACTGGATCGTTCATAACTCACCATTCCCCAAGTAGGATATTTCCACAAGCCTAGATACAAAATTTCATTGAAATACATTGAGGAATAAAAAAGTTATCCAATTGAGAAAAAGGACACTAAGACAGTTCCCGCCTTTTTTCCAATGGGGACAAAAAGAATAAAAAATGAGGTCCTTTATTTCTAAGCGATTTCAAAAGATGTGTGAATATCTGGTAATAGTAAAACCAAAAACAGAGTGACAATCAACAGGTATTTTTGAACTTGTCAGATGAAAGAGAATGAATTGGACACAAATTTTCCCAAGAGACAGACACTCTAAACAATAAATATTAGGATTGAAATTCAATAAAATGTCTTCACATTTTGCGACAAGGACACATGCATTATTTATCCAGATATACCCCACTTCCTAAAAGTTGGTTTTACCTCACTTTGCTTGTATGAAAGACCTACATTTGTACAAATTTCTCCCGCCATCTGAAGTGGTGTAAAACTAAGAAGAAATTACCATTAATTTATAGATGAAAATTTTTCTAGCATTTCAAGACTTCTCAAATCTGTCTGTGCCTCCCTGTCAAAGGTACCTAGGGATTCATGGCAATGTTGCCAATTTAACACTTTTTGTTTTAAATCTTTCAAAGCATTTCTTGTTTTGGCAGTGTGAAAAAGTGCTAAATTAGTTCAGGCGTGCTTAAACATTTTGGCTATTTTGGGGCATGTTTTTGGATATTTCAAGCATTGTTTTGGTGTGTTCCAAGTATTCGAGGGGAGGGGTTATTTTTTTAATTTAGCACTTTTAAGCAGTTGAACTTAGGCAAAATATTTCTCGAGTTGGTAACACTGGTTCATTGTCCGCTGGCTTGAAATATGACAGTATGCCTAACTGCTAAGCCCCCATAATATTTTTCTACATTTTTTTATATTTCTATATTTTTATATTATATAATATATTTCTATATTTTTCTACATCTATGTAGGCACTCAAAATATTCTGCAAACCAACCAGGCATATTTTGGTCGGGTTAGGAGTAAAAAATCTCGGAACTTCAGCAACGTTAGCGTAATTCAGACATAAGAATGGCTAATAGTTGCAGGAATCAAATTTTTTTTGTTTTTTTTCATATTTTGATTTCTTTATTTTATATCTTTATGACTTTCCAATAAGTTTTATTTAACGATTGGAAAAACTAATTATTTTCATACATTTATTTCTAACAGTTAACGGAACACATAAGAAACAAATATGAAAATAACCAATTTTTCTTCAACATATATTTATTTATTTATTTGTTTTTTTAAATGCAACCCCGTTTGTTAAAACTTGCTACACTAAATCTACATTCCTTTTTAAAACTAAAGTCATACTTTTCTGCAATCATTTCAGTACCGTCAATCAAGAAAATCTCACAAGGATAATTTTGGGGGCCAGGGAATGCTCAGAAATCTTTCCCCATACAAATTAATGGTAATTGCTACTTCACTTAACACCCTGTCAGCTTAGGAAAGGTTCCACAGGAATACTCTATTTTCAGATAGTTTGGGGAGAGAGATGCAGATATCATCAGACTTTAGCAAATACATACATTCACACATAGAACACCCGCTATGGAGCAATCTTTATTTACTCCTTTGGTAAGTGAATTGTTCTTTTCATTGCAATTTATTTGTCTTCGTAGATTATTCAAACTGACCAATGTGATTATCTGTTGGCTTGGGGTTTGGAAGAACGGAACTAAAAATAGCCTTCATGTTACTTTGATTTTGTAAATCTAAAACTCATTTGTCATGGTTGATAAATCTTTTACTTTTCATGTAATCCTGTCCCCTTTAAAATTCTTTCAAGTAAACTGGGTTTTTTTTTCTTTCCTAACTCCAAACCAACAGATGATCACATCAGTTTATTTGATTAATTTACAAAGACACAGAAATTGCTAAGAAGAGATTGCTAGTCTCCAGAGCCATCAATTTACATACTACTTCACAAAATTGGTCTGTAACTAAAGTTGGCTTTGTCGTATAAGTTCCTATATCTGATTAAATATATTTTTTGAAGCAAGTGTAGGTTTGCTTCAATTAGGTAGTTTCATGAAAATAAGATGATGAAAAAGAAAGGATGAAAAAAACAAAACAAGAAAAAAAAACACATTAATTCAAGATCTCTTGAACCTTTTGTACTTACAGAATCCCTGAGATTGAGGGGAAAAAACTTTTGAAATCTAAAAGTTTACAAACTAAATACATTTTTGCGAGCATGATAGGATAATTTTTCAATACAAAATTTATTAAATATATAAGATGATGGTTATCTATATTTATAAAGTCTTAATTCTACATCAAACATGGCTTTCTTAATGACAACAACCAAAGTCTGAGTTTGATTTTTTGCATCATCAATGAAGTATTTCATTCAAAACTGAGCAGTTTACTTATCAAAATCGACCATGGAACAAAAGATATATGATGAGGAACCCAAAGGTTCCATGGAACCCAGTTAGAGAAACACTGCACTAATCAATGAAAATCAATAACTCCCTGTCATAAGTATAAGAAGATATTCCACTCAATAGGTGTAAACTGCATTGATCAGGCACTTGTACTCTTTTCTATCAATCACACTCACACATTCAATAAAGTTATAAATCATTAAATCATAACAATACTGAGAATGACAAGTTCTTTTTCTTGTGCATGGGTGAGTGTTTAGAAAAGATTGTAAGATTTTGAAGATCTTGATTGTAAATGAAAGTGTTGAAGAAAAAAAGAATGTTGAAAGAATATTAGAGAGGGAGCAGGATAATGTGAAAAGTATAACAATTATTCGATTAGTCCGCTCCAATGAGTAATGGCTAACACACCTGGCTCACATGCAGGAGGATCCGAGTTTGATTCCTGGCGTGGGAAACTGATCTTGTGGACAAATTTCCCCAGTGCACTCAGCAGCTAATCAAGTATACCTTAACCTGAATGATTTGAGTGGAAAAAAAAAAATTGGGAATGTAATCGCACACTCTCTTATTCAAAAAGTACAGTAACGAATGAAAGAGGAACCTTCAGGCCACCTCCTACTGTCAGCGCAGTTCAAAGTCTTTGAGTTCAACTGACATGCATCGACCTGCATGCAAGCAAA
Source organism: Thysanoteuthis rhombus (assembly GCA_963457665.1). NCBI lineage: Eukaryota > Metazoa > Mollusca > Cephalopoda > Oegopsida > Thysanoteuthidae > Thysanoteuthis > Thysanoteuthis major. The sequence goes on along the minus strand of OY735228.1, from coordinate 37,374,018 downwards.
AGAATTATCAACACTAAAAAAATAAGTAAGTTCTAGATTTAAGATTGAAAAGTTACACGGAGACTATTTCTAGATGATGATTCAAGTTAAATATAACTCGTTACCAGAGCAACTCAGTTCTGCTCTTCCTAAACTCATCCCACAGATGATCATATTGGTTCATTCGATCAATTTACAAAAACAAAGAAATTGCAAGGAAGAGAATTAGAGATGAAGGAAACTATTCACTTAGAAAAGGAAGAAGTAAATAAATGAAAATATCCATGAGAAAAAAAAAAAGAAGTTCTTTCAAAGTCAACCATCATGAAAAGACAGGGTTCCAAGTGCCAAGCTTAATTCTCACACATCATCCAGGATATTTTTTTTACCTCATCCAATCCAACATACAGTTGCATAAGATGAAGGAAGCTGTATTCATGTCTTGTCAAAAAGAGTCTATGTAAACAATTTGAGTATGAAATTAAACTCCACAGGGGAACCAATGTTTATGAGAACAACATTTAGCCATTGAGGTCTTCCATTTGAAAAAAAAATTAGATAAACAAAAATTAACAAGTTTTGGCATTTCTGTACATTTTCTCCATCAAGTCTAGTTAGTTTTGCAGCTCAGACTTTCAAGTTGAAAAAACAAACAATGGTTCCATTGCAGGAACCCCAAAAAGTGTGAGACAATATTTAAGGACTATTCTTAAAGAAAGCCAAAAGATATGTTGTTCAAAATGCTGTGATAGAAATAATAAGGATGTGGATACTTGTTAAGATAATTTGTGAAATAAAGAAAATTTTTAATTTCCAAAATTCCGACAACAATTATCATGCGTGTACTGCAGGGTATTGCCATTTTAGCACTTTTCACACTCAATTCAGCATGTTTCTTATTTTAGCAGTACAAAAAAAGGATTAAATTAATATGGATGTGCTTGAACATTTTGGCTATTTTTCTGTGTTTTTGACCACTTTCAGCATCTTTTTTTTTTTTTTTTGGAGGGGGTAGGCCGTTTTTAGTATTTTGGGTCTTTTTTTTTTTTTTAGTACTTTTTAGTACAAAAGAATTTTTTTTGAGTTGGCAACACTGGTCCTGTGTATGTACATAATATACATATAGTCGGACCAATCATAGTAAATGATAAAAAGATTTTAGAGTTAGCAAAGTATTTGAGAGTGAATTTCGGAGAATACAGGAGTCAAAACGAAGATGTAGATGAGGGAACAGGTTTGAAAAAGACAATGTCTATTACTAACAGCACCTTGTCTCAAATTGACAAAATTGTCAGGTTGGTACCCGACATAATACAGGAATAGAGACAATTAGAAAAGTTCCACTTTAAACTTGCACAAATGTGCAACCACTCAGCATTCCACAGTAAATGTAGAGATCTGAAATTAATTCCATCTGGATTATGAAAATTGAGAAATTTACATGGGCAAAAATGTAACCACAACAATGACTAGTAAACTAATTCAAAAAGGCAACTCCCACTGTTAGAACTACCTACATTGAAATATAAGAAATATTAAATCTCTAGAGAGATAACAAATACAATTGAAACATTCAGAATCCTAAAACAAACAATACCATCAAATCAAAACTGACTACAAGTGTCCTCAAGGTCCCAACGAATACAAAGGCTCCAGCTAAGCGTTATCATGCCCACTCATGGGAATAGCTACAAATTGAAAGTTCACCAAAACATAGGGGTCTGTGGTCATTTCATTTCTGCCAGAGTCATCTTAATGGAACAGACTATAGAAGTCTATAGTATCAACTGAAACAGTAGTTCGTTCCAAGCAAAGACAGTAGAAAGACAAGAGACGAACCAAAATGACCCTCTACCTACAGATTCTCTCACTAGACGAACCCTATCTTTAGCTTCTAAGAAATAAAATGAAAAGCCTGTAATCTAAAGGATAACTAACGAATGACCGAAATGAACTGGAGTCAAATGCCGATTGGTTTCAATACTCCATCAAGAGGTAATTACAGGCTAAATAAGTGGAACAAAAGATAATTAAGATTTCTTTAAATTGACTCAACTGTTTGATACACGAGAAATACAAATTGCAAAAAAAAAAAAATCAATACAATTCAAAAACGAGAAAACAGCATTAGATACTCAATAACAAAAGTCCTATTGTGTTATATTTACACAAGGGAATAAATAGATATTGAAAAGATCAGAAAGATCCTCTAATTTTCAAGAAAAAACATTCCAGATGATAACCATTATCAATTTCTGACTAATATTTTTAGGATGGCAAGCTGTCAGTAGAACAAGCTAAATCTTCAAGAACAAGAAAATCCCATTAGTTTCAAAAAGGAGGGTCTTTTACAAATGCATCCTCCCAATAGTCACCTATGGAGCTGAAACATGGAACCTTACCAAAAGATTGACCCTCAATCTAAGAACCATGGAATGTTCACAGGAAAGAATCATGCTCTACATCACATGGAGAGATCACAAAACAGCACAGTATATTAGAGAAAAAACAGAGTCGGGGATATCATAGGATCCACTAGAAAACTCAAATGGCAGACAATCACTGGACATAGGACTCACAAATAAGATGACATGACAAAATAGACAAGTTCATGAGGTATTGGCTCCATGAAACCCATGATAGAGAGGTCTAACAAATCCTAGAGAAAGTCTATGTCCAACGAGGGACACTAAAAAGGCTAATGATGAGGAGTACTTTCTTTCATCTTGATTTCAGTTCTTTTCATTGCAACTTCTCAGACCATCAATCTACAACAGTAAATAGTGCAGATTGGAGATACAAAATCTGGGCAAGTCTCGAGTTTGAGATGCCCATGTATAGCAACTGCTTTACCAACTGAGCTATGAGAAGATTAAATCTGACCCATAAACCTATCCTCAATTTTCCCCTTAATTGTTCAGTGCCATAATTTTTTTTATACATGTAGTATTTTTAGTAGTAGTAATATCAACTTGATTTCTTTTTTTTATTAGATAAAATATTGTCAGCCATTATTAATTTCAGACGCTTTTCATGTTGCCAGAGGTAAAGAGAGGCTTGTGTTAGAGTCTCGCCCAGAGCTTATTCACTGATAACTCATTGCCATAGACTGTCAGTCTGAGTAGTCGCAATGAAAAGCAATTAAAATTAAGATGAAAGAATTACTAGTCAGAAACTAATATTGGTTGAAAATGCTCCACCAAATAAGAAGTAAATCAAGATAATATTCCAGATGATATTTTATTAAACCATAATTTTTTTCCATATTAAATAATCACATGACCAAATGACAATTTGTTCAAATGCCCAACACCCTCATCTTTCATAGACAGAAACCTAATCCTCTCATAATGATCAATATGCAGATGTCTTCTGTCATGCTAAGGGATGCAACCAACATAGTAAAATTGAATTCTCTTTATGCAATTGACATAGTAAAAGAATTCCATTCGTGTTTTGATGATATAATAAAAATGTTGAATTAGAAAAAAAAACAAACAAAAAAACATTTGTGGTCAATAGGATGCTATTTTCCAAGCTAACTGCAATGCAATACGTATCCATACATTTCATATATGCAGAGGCAGCGCATGGAAGATGCAGACCCGACAACTGCAGGGGGGGAGGCAGTATATCAAAGGGACTCTGAAAAAATGAATAAAAATAATCTGGAAAATCTTTCTTTTTTTTTAAACATGTGGGGGCGGGAACGAGGTTTTTTTTAGATGGTATGGGAAAACTAGTACGATTGATTGATACATACACACACACACATATATATATATATATATATATATATATATATATACATACACACACGAAAAGTTCACAAGTGCATTTTGGTGAAGTTTGAATAAATTCTTAGGTGCATGAATGGAAGAGGTCGGACTTTACGGTGCGTGAAGCAGCCTGCAATAATAGCCATGTGAAAAAATTTTGAACGAAATACTTGTGTATAACCATTATTAGTATTTAATAACTAAAGATGCATTCTAAAGATCAGGGAGATAATCTATAAAAACTATGAAGTAAGTGATGGCGATATTGTCACCAGTAGGGAGTCATAAAATTCAGTATTTTTCTGATCCTTGCCTAGGGGACAGGGGTGAAGTTGTGCCCCCAAAACATGATGGGCTGGTCGAGTGCTAGAAGAAGCAGAACATCCTTGTTTTTGTTTATTGGCTGACATGAAGCTAGCGATATAAAGCTATATCTATTTTCAGTGTACCTTTCAAAAACCGACTTTAAACTTGACACTGCATTGTCTTGTGTGATAACTAATATAGCTGGTGAGTGTCAACTTAGTACAATAGCCTGTTGTCAAATAATCACGATGGACACAGATTCTTTCAACTGTAGTAAGATGGCACAACAAGTTTGAACTCTTGATTAAATGTTACAAGCAAAATAATAAAAATATTCATACTTCAGATCTTGATTATTTCGTTGTCATCAATATTTTTCTCACTTTTTTTTTATAAACAATCATTTATTGCAAACCTTCCACCCACTCCACAGGTCCTTGCTAATCAGTAATGGGCGGGGACCCATGTTTCAAAAGACCTTGCTATAGGCAATAAGTACTAATAAGTGGATAAATATGTATTTTTTTTTTCCCTTTTATAAATGTTTTTTCTTTTGATTTGGGCTTTGTTTTCAGTTGGAAAATGCCAAGACAAAAACAATTTCATTATTCAACACCTTTTCACAAATATCTCATTTTCTCTCAAGCACTTCTCACAGTACTTCCTTAACCGATACATATTTTGGGGTTTTCAACTGCAGGAATTCAGAACAAAGAAATAGCTTCAGGTGCAAGTTCAAAGCTTGCTCAAGGCTGATACCTTGTTCCAAATTTCTCAACTGGAGAACAATAGAATATTCTAAAGAAATGGATGTATAATCTGATAGAATAATTAATTATACAAGTGTAATAATTAACAAGCAGAAAGAAAATTAAGCAAAGTGAAAAAGCAAAATAAGGAAGTAAAATACAAGCAGAACAAGGAGAGAAGCAAAGAATAAGCTAAACAAGAAAGAAAGAAGAAACAAGCAGAGACGGTAAATACACTCAAAAAACAAAGACGCAAAAAGCAAAAAAACACAGAGAACAAAAAAACACACAAAGAGAAAAAACACACACAAAAAGCAAAAAAACACACACAAAAAGCAAAAAAAACACACACAAAAAGCAAAAAAAACACACACAAAAAGCAAAACAAAATATTAGAATATTTGCTTATTAAAAAGTATAGAATAAATAATGTTATTCATCCAAGAACCTCAGACAATAGCTTTTCGAAGAAAAAAAAATCAGTTTCCAAAGATATTTTCGACTCGAGTTGATCACAGCTCAAGGCTTTTCTAGTTTTGTCATGCCGTGACCAGCAGCCTGACTTTTTTCAAGGTACTTGATCTTTAAACAGAACTCATGAGAAAGCAGGCAACACATATTAGTAACATTAGCCTGTAATTAAATCAGCCATTAATGATCTGTTAGATTCAGATCAGTGTGTATGTACCCTGTCTTGGTCATAACATTTTACTCACAGAAAAAAAAAAAAAAATGTACAAGCAGTTTCCTAACTTGAAGAAATATTCAAATTTTTCACTCTCAGAAAAAAAGGTTTTCCTTCCACTAAAATTACCATCTCCATGTCTTCGAAGAATAGATTCGTACAAGGAAATTTCTGTTGAGCCTGATCAGCAGACAGTACAATTATCCCCAAACAATAGAGGGTTTCCTATAAGGATTGAATTCACAACACCAACTTGGCTTGCAAAATGATCTTAGTAACCATCACACCATCTATTAAGCTAAGTCTGGCACAAGATCACTAATGTGGGGTGCTTGAAGAAGGGGGTCTACAAAATTTGTTCACAAGAAAATTGGCTAATGCTTATGCTAGACATCGAGGCATTTATGAAGCTTTAATCTGGCACAAGGTCACAGATGTGGGGAACTCAGTAAGGATATAGCAAATCAGTTCACAAGAGTGCCTGTAAATCATTATCTCATTCTAGACAACAAGATACTTATCAAACTAACAACTGTCGTATGGTAGGCATCTAGAGAACATTTTAACGGACTGCCCAAAATTGCTTCAGATTGACTCCAGCTGACTCCACAATGCCAACTTTTTAAAAAGGACATTTTTTTAACTGCTTTTATGAAAGTAAAGACATTTATTTATTGAATAGTTACTATACATGAAATAATTCATGGATATATTAAAATTTCTATAGGATTATTTTTTTTTTTAGAAAATAAACAAATACACACACACACACACGCATGCACACGCATAGAGGAAGCTATAATGTATTTGGTAAAAATATCCTCTCTAGTATCTCTGGAGTAAGGGCAGTATTTCACATTCTCTCACTTTAATACTTGATAGATCACTACTTCAAAGCTATAAACACTGTAAACAAATGTTTGTCTTATTAATTTCATCTGGCTTTAAAGAAAAGTGACAACACTCATTCAGATGGAAGAGGACATTGTTCCAGCAAAATTGTTACCTTCATATGGGAGACTCCATTTTTTTTTTTTTTTACTCCAGCCCCAATTCATAATACAAGAGCATTGGATGCAGTTTGATATTTGCAGAATCTCCATCAAGTATATCTTATATGCAAATAAGATAGTATATAAATAGGGTTGAATTAAAACCACTTGATGCTTTAAGCAAAGCCCAAAAACAGTGCCCCCATCTTTGGCTTCTCATTTGTATGTTTGAATTTACTTTTTATAAGAGAAAATTAAATTTTAAAGTCAAACTTTTGCATTAAACTATTCAAACAATTTATGATAATCATCATCAGTCTTTTAATGTCCGTCATTGGACATTGACCTTCTCCAGGATTCGCTACAATTCTGTATCATGGGTGTCGTGGAGCCAGTATTTTCTAAATTTGTCTAGTTCATCCCTCCATCTTGTAATTTGTCGGCCTTGTTTTCACATGTGATCTCTGGGAATCCATGTTTAGAGTCGTGATGTCCATCGGTAGTCTTTCATTCTCACAACATGGCCTACCCATTGCCATTTTAACATAAAACTGCCAGAATTCTGAGGTATCCTCTTCTCTTTTGATGTCCTCAGTAAGTGCTTATTTTGATTAATGGTTAATCCAGGGCTGTATATAAAATTGAAATGATAGCCATTCTCCCTGAAAGAACTCTCTCATAGTTCATATTTTCTAGCCCATCATAAACCTGGTACTAAGTCATGTACGGTCACAAGAAATAAAACAGAAAGGTCACATTGTTCATTATATAAGACTAATTAGAGATGTAACAAAACCAGATGAGGAAATCCCTTTGAGCAAGAATCAGCAATCGGGAATTCCAGCTTTTCTAATTACACTTTAAATTTGTTGAATCAATTCTGCCACTCAAATGATAAATTTCAGCTATGTCTGCGGCTGCTTCCGATCTTGGTGAATTGTCTGCCTAGAAATATCTGTACGTACAGTCATAAATCTTGGTATCCTGCCATTCCTCAAATATTTTAAATAGTTGAAAAAAAAAAAAAAAAATTTGGACTGCATCTAGATTGTCACAATATCCTTAGCCAGCCTGATTGCCTGAGCCAATCATGAGTCTTGGTAATATTTGCCTGTGCACATTTTTCCAACATGTCCTGATAAAATTGACCTTCACGATTGGATACATTTCCAAAAACTTGAAATTTTTAAAACACAATTTCTTGGTTAACCGAGAATTAAAAAGATACATAATAGTCTTCTTTCCCAGCCCGAATGTGGTTCACAAAGGGATATTAACCAACCTACAAGCTAATATTGGGATACTATGCTTATCTTGCCTGCAAACAATTTTCCTAAAGCAGATCGTTTCACAAAATGATGGATCATTCATGGAGTTTTATTACGCTGGTTCCAGATTCAGATTTTGTTCCAGGATTTCTGAGCATGTATCACTTACTGATTTGAGGCAAAACATGACAAAAAGCATTCAAACTGATAATTCCCATAATCAAGTTTCTCTGCGACATTAATCTGGTCCATCATCCATGGATTAATACACAATCTACGACCACCACAGAGGCAAGAAGATTCCAAATCCTTGGTCTTATCTATAAGAGAATTTCAAAACAAAGAAACTAAAAACATACTTGTCTACACTCAATATTTGATGGACAAACAAGAAATATTGATTTCGTTGATATTTACATTAAAGTTTATATAACTTGTAGCATATCAGACCTTTCATTCTTGAAATCACGAAGCGAAACAGCAAATTCTTGTGAGAGGTGCAGTGCAGACTTCTGAACAATTGAAACCAGTATATGGAGGTCAAAGTGACCAAACAGTTACCAGTACGAAAAATGGAAACTGCAAACTGAGTTCAAATATGTGTCCACTTCATATTAATTTCGTTTGGAAAGGCATGAATCCATAGATTCTCCTGCCTGCAATGAGTTAAATAACAGGACAAACTGGGCTTTGAAGCTTGGTTGGCAACCAATCTAGAAGAGTGATGGCTCTGAATTCAGGTCAAGGAATTGAATCCCCCCCCCCAGCAATCAGTGCAGTAAGAAATAGAAAAAAAAAAAAAAAAAAAAAAAAAATAGGGGGGGGGGTGCAGCTTGCAATCACATCTTGTAAAAACCTACGAGCTAAAGATAATTGGCGCAAAAGCTGAAGGACTAACCAGATCAAAAATACATAGACAAAGATTTAGCTTTTCCTAGATGCCCGCTAACTTTCCCATCACTGCCACCCCTCTACTCGAGTTATTTTCAGCATGAAGAAAAAAAAAAAAAATATCTGATTACAATCTGAGTTAGCTTCCGAGAGACAAAAGTTTTCTTTTTTTGGGTTTGTTGAACATATTCTGCTTTTAAGCCAAATTAATTCAAACCAGTTCTCATTCTGTCAAGTATAAGAATCAAAAGTCAACTGGAGAGTGGTCAGAGAATGGCTGGAGAGTGAAGTTGGATTAAGTACAACACATAAGTGTAAACCTTCTTGCTTAGATCCGAAAACAGCTGTATTCCTTCCTCAGATCCGTCACTCGGTTTGCGCCGCCAATCATCCTGAGCCATTTGCTTCAGTTTCTGGACATATTTTGGCAATTCCTCCCATTGTTACTTATCCGTTGATTACAGGCCATCAAGGGTCCTCCTCTTATCCATTTCTGTGCTTGTGGATACCAGGCTAATACATGTGATGTCCACCTATTGTCCGACATTTGTATTATATGGCCAGCAATATTTTTTTGCAATCGACTTTTGAGGACGACCTGTTTGAATTTGGTAGCATTTATTACATGTCCATTTGGTATAAGCTCACAAAGCCAATATACAAAGAATACTTCATTCCTTCGCTCTTTGAGTCACTGCTAGGTCTTGCTTTTCTTTTTTTTTTCATCAAAGAGATTTCGTAGCCATAAAGCATCGCTGGTGTAGATGTGGGATTGCATTTTAGGCTCTTCGATTTTTAAACATCTTTTATCTTGTTGAAAGCAGTCCATGCAGTCTTTTCCTATTTTGTCAGGTCTTGACTCACAGCGGACTTCATCTCTTCGATCAGAGAGTCTCCAGTGTGTATATGTTCAGTGGAAGCAATTTTGTTTTGAATACTGGCTGCATTTGTTTTGAGCCTGCTTTCTTGTTCAACTTTATGCAGCATTTGTTTTTGTTATTTTTTTTTTGTACTCCAACTGTATATGACAAAGAGCTAAACAGTTGTATAACAAAAAAAAAAAGAAAAAAAAAACGCGAAATCACCCTACCTAGGATATATAATTCACACTTATTCAATCATACACGTAGTACATTGTTGAAGGAATCAAGCTGAACGTACGGTTTCTATTTTAAAATGATGGCAACGAATAAAATGTAGAGAATACTAACAGTCTAACAGATGTGGCCTTTACTGTATATATGTCTACGATTCAATACCATTCAATTACCATACGAGAGTCACAATTAGGAAAAAAAGGGGCCATACTGACAGTCTGCAAATAACTTCAAGAAGAGGGAGTTAAAAAGGTCAACCCAGCATCTGAACCTCTGACGTCTTCGTTGTCAGTCCTTTGCTCTACCGCTAAGGCATGTTCACATAGAAGGAAAAAAGCCTTAGCCAACTGAATCAGAATAGACACTACCACATAGTATTACATAACAACCGTTTGCAGATGAATTATAGCATGAAAGGAGGATTTAGAGACGTGTCCGAGATCATGTGTCTGTCTAGAAAGAAGTTGATTAAGATAGGGTGATTTAAAAAAAAAAAATAAAACATAAAAACACCAATCCAGTCAAAGAATGTTTCTATTTCATCTTCAAAAGTCTATTTCACCAAACTTGAAAGTAAAAACTTTATAACCTAGAAAATAATGGATCATACGAAAACCTTCACTTAAGGTTTCTCCTCCCACCCCAGAAACAATTACATTTCGTACGTACGTACGTACGTACGTACCTGTACTGACAATAAACCACACAATTAAGCATTGGTTGAGGGAATGTATTGTAAACAAAGAAAACGTAAGCAGATTAAAAAAAAAACACATTTAAAATGGCTATGAGTATAAAGTAACAAAGAAGAAAAGAGAGAGAAATAAAAAAGGAAAAGGCGAGTTAATTTTCAATAAATCTATAAATAAATTATACGTGAAATCTTTCGTACACTTATTTTACCCATGTCAAAAATAATGCTGTATGTGTTAGATAAGTGCTCATTTATCTATTTATTCATTTTATAACGTTTTCATTTTGGGGAAGAGAATTATTGACTGAAAACAATGGCTTGACATACAAAAAAAGAAGTTGAGATAGTATACTAAGGAAGCAAGAGGGGGATCTCATAACCTTATCATGTGCGTGTTGTTTCTTTTCATTCTAGTCCACGTGTCTGAGGAAATAAAAGAAAGTCTCTAGATGATTGCAAGCCTCTTCAAATTAACCGGATAATGAATACTCACGTGTCTTATACATAGTCAATTCATTTAATTTACTTTTTAACCGAAATCAAGGTGTTTTTTCATAAAATTTGAGCGCGCACTTGACTTAATACAATGAATGTACCCTGGCCTAGAAAAAAACTTCAACATGATTTTCTCTTTAAAAAGTGGCTCACGAATTTCCCATCAAAAGTACTCTTTAGCATTTTAACGGCGTGCTTTTAAAATATGATAAGAAAAGTGTAGTAGGTAACACCTCAAAACTTTGATTAAACATCTTTCTTCATAAATGAAAAAAAAAAGAAAGAAATCTATAATTAACGGCGGGTTGGAAAATACAGCGCAATTAATTGAAAAGACAGTTTTATGAACTTCAACAAAGCTTTGTTAAAAAGAGCTTTCTATCTTCGAGAATTGTTAATATTCTTACATATGAATGTTTTGGTTTTTCTGTGAATTTCACAAAGTACCATCAAATGCTTTCTCGATTTTTTTTTTCTTTTTATAGAATTAATCAACAAAATGTTTACCAGAAACGAATTTATAACAATACTAAGCGTACGTAAATGTATACTGGAAAAGGAAAAAAAATCACCGCAGTCAATTTTACAAGCTGTCAGTCAACACCAGTACAAGTAAAATTTTACGATAACTAATTAGTGTTTAATTACAAGGACTTAATTAAAGAACGTCTGGTAGTTTCAAGTGTTAAACCGTGAGGGAGAATTTATTCTTTTTCTTTGGTTTACATCTTTCTTTCTTTTAAAGACCTTAAGATCACAAAATTGAATTTATTTTCTTTCTCCGTCGCAGACAAAAAAAAAAAAGTAAAGAATGAAGGAAACGGTCGGGTTGTTGTAATGTTAAGTCGTTCCCTAGAGTTCACATTCTTCTGAGATTTTTGCCAAGTAGAAGAAAGAAAAACCAACATAACACACATTCCAGGAATTTCTTCAGCAGAGGGAAAGAAAGAGAGTAGGGATCATAATGGAATCATAATACACGAAGGAATGTGTGTGTGTGTTTATATCCAGCCTTAGATATTGGCAATATGATGCCTTGCCTAATATAACTTTTGATAGATTTCAAGTTCTAAAAATAAAATAAAAAATAAAAAAAACTTTACAAAATGATAATATAAAAGCCATAAATGTAAATTAGTATGATCAATTATATAATTGGTTGTATGTTTTGTCCTACTCCTGTTATAACCTAAAACTTGTAATGGATTGGTCCATGTGAAATAGATTAACATAGCTGATAAAACAATTAAAAGGTTAATAAAACATGAGATGACATAACAATGAATACGTCACAGAAACGCTTACTTCTTCGAGTCTGATTACTAATGAAAACAGTTTGGGTTGAGACTTGATACTTGAATCATTAAAAATAATCCCCCAAATAGCTTTAGGCTCCTTAATGCATGAGTAACCGTCATTTTTTTATGAGTATCTCTTAGGAAATAGATGAAATAAAGTCAGTTGGAAACACGAATAGAAAAGTCACTTTTTGGTGCCAATAATTATTAGTAAACACAGAATTGAGGGTATTAATTAATTGATCATTTTTCGTGAAATCTGTAGAAGATAGACAAGAAGGAAATTGAAAAAGGAGTCTTTCGAATCGTGTAATATTTTTTGATTGGTAAAAAAAGGTTATTTGTGTAAAAATATTCAAGTCATAATTGCAATATGAGGTGAGACAAATAAATTTGACATTTCAAGAATCGAACCTTAAGGTGAATTCTACCACTCATTCATTTCATACTTGTTAATTAGTAAAATCAAAATAACTATAAGACACTAAATGAAATACAATAATTGGGGAGGATACTTCTACTTTATTTTGATGAAGACAGAAAAAAGACAAGTTTAAACTTTATTTTTAACTTCTCTTTTAAATACAACCAACTTTAAAAATAGACATTTAGCTGAATTAAGGTTAATTCTCACATGATCCATCGTAATGACATTCTCTATTTTTAGAGTCTGAAGCTCAAGTTGAAACAATACAATTTAAATGTCTTAAAAGTTTACATCTTTTGCGTTTCTTTGCTTTTGTATCGATTTTGAAATAAAAACTACCAAGAAAAAGAAGACCATCATCTCCATTCTTGTTAGGTTGGCCTTTCTGACAAGAAAAAGAACTTTGAAACATCTTTTCGACGCAATTCAAATATTATACAAAGAGTATAAAATCACTCTCAAATCGCTTGATACAAAATAAATGATACTTTCTCATCTTTCTATCAAAAAAGATTAGACAGTAAAATAAGATGTCATTATAACTTCAGTTGATAATGTATCAAAGAACAGGAATAAAGATGAACACAAGTTGCGTATGATCCAGATTATGATTGTTCTGATGGTAATTTAATTAATTTGAACGCATTTCAGACACGATTTTTTGTCTGTAATATCGAATTTTGACATCAATAAATGTTGACCATTCTTCTAAGAGAATCAAATCCTTATGCAAGGACTGAAAATAAAAAAAATATTATCCTCCTAATGATTCATGGTCAATAAAGTAAATACGTAATATAAATAAATAAAATCCAGAGAGTCCAATCTAATTACAGTCTAGAGTTTAAATGAACTAATTGATCAATTAAGTAATTACAAACAAGTTGTTAATAAAGTGCCGGAATATTAACGAAACCTGCTGTCACTTGATCCCCGACAAGGTGTCAAGATACCAGTAGTGTGAAAAAAAATCCATTAAACAAAACTAATAAACTTTAATATGTCAGTTTCATTTGATTTCTTCTTCTAAATAAATACAAGATGGTAAAAAAGATGAGATGAAGGAAAAAATAAATAAATATACACTAAATCAACCGGCGTCAACTCATGTTTTTGTTCTTGAGAGAAAGACATTTTTTAAATTCTTTCCATCAGAGTGACATTTTGATACAATAATTAATTGAATTAATATTTTTGACTCATCGAAATTATTTCTGAGGGCAAAGGATTCGCAGAAAAGATCCCTTTAAAAAGGGGGGGGGATTATGACGTAGCTCTAACCTAATTTTTTTGCGTATTTGATTTTAAATGCTGCTAGTTTTTTTTTTAAGCATTTTAAAGAAATATGAGATTCATATCTTCCTTCTCTACCCAAAAACAAAGAATCACATTTTAATCTTTAAACTTCGAGACTTATAAAAAAAAGTTGTTTTTTTTTCAACAAGAACTTAAATTTCTACTCTTATAAATTGGTCTTCGATGCCAATTTGAATAATGTGAAAGTCATTTTTTTTCTCTACTGTCGCACATTAACAATAATACGATTTTGTTGTCAATAGATGAACTTTTGACTGCATACAAGTCATTTCAATGATGTATCATCAAATATAAAAGAAAGAGCAGCAAAATAATACAGTATAGATAATCTTTTTTGAATAATATGTTTATGAAGTCCTCGTTAATTTTCCTAATCTGAATTAGGAGTACAAAGTGTCCATAAACTTTAAGATCCCCATTTTGTTTAGGGTTCACTTACAGAGTAATGGAAAATAGATTGATACTTAAGCGACATCCTCTGTTATGAACTATTCCTCTTTTTTTTTTCCTTACAGTAATTTTGAAGTCATTGAAAATAAAAACAAATGAATGACGAGCTGAGTTTAGTTTTAAATACTGAGGCGTATTTTGGAGCAGCACATCAGGTCAGAATTTAAGTGGATTTTATTTGAGATGGGGGTGTGGAGATAGTCGATATGACTCTGGAATAAAACCTCAACAAATAATGAAAGTAACATAGTTTTTGATCGTTTTTTTCTAATTATAAAAGAGTAAAAAAAGATTGAGGAAGTCATAATCGTGACATTTGGAGGAAGTAAAACTCAGCCCTGAACGAAAAATAATACAAAACTGAGATTCTTAGTTGCACATGATTATTTTGGCATTCAGGGTTTCCATAAAATCTCTCATCTATTTTGGATTTTATTTCAACAAAAAGGGACTAAAATGGAAAACAAATGATTTGTCGAATTTAGATTGAGTAGTTTAGTTTTAAATAAAAGCGAGAATGTTGTTGTGGGAAAAAAATAAAACAAAAACAAGATGCACAAACAAGGAAGGCTGTTAAGAAAGACGGAGAAACCTTTTCGATGAGGAGCACAAGAAAGAAAATTAGGTAATTGTTTGGATGGGGTTCGCAAAGGAAAGGGATTTAACTAGTATAGACACCGAAGTAAAAAAAACGAAATGCATAAACTTGCACAACTTTTTTTTTTCTTTGCGAACCTGATCCCAACAAATACCGAAAATTATTCATAGTATCATTACGATATAAAAATTAGCTTATTATTAGGGATCACCAGGATTAGGTATTATCCTTCGTTAAGGGGGGTGTAATGTAATTATAGGGTGTAGGGTTTACGACATACCAACAACAAATGAAAATAAAATTAAGACCACTACACAGGAAAAAAAATAAAACGAAGTAAAGTAACAAAAATATTTACTTTTTTTTTTACACTTCGTAAATAAATACTCGGTAAATAAATACTTACCAATTAGGGTAGTAAAGGCGAGAAAGGCAAGAAGTGCTTGGACGAAGAGGCCCAGGGGTCCGAGTAAATCTCCCGGGGAACATTGGGCCTCCATGTGTGATGATGATGACGGCAATTCGGTCGGAAAAAGGATTTTTGTTGTTGTGGATGATTGTTGTTGAGCACTGAGGAGGCCGTCCACCCGGGGTATTGAGGGTGACGATGATAGAAGAGACAGAAAGGCTGGAGAAGAGATAACCCCATTGAATCTAGAGCGCAAAAATGGAGAAGATGAAGACGAAGAAGATAACGAAGCTGATGAAGATGTAGCCGTGGGAGAGGAAAATAAAAATTCTGGGGTCGGAGTTGCCAAAAGAAGATGAGGAGCAGTTTTTGTAGGAGCTGTTAACAACTGAACGTCCATTAATATGTTGATGTTGAGATTCTGTCTTCTTAAATTTCTTGTCAATCGTGTAATAGATATTCAATTTTTTTTTCTATTTAAAAATTTAGAAAAAAAAAGACAGGTGAATTGATCACAGGAATTAAAAATCAACCCCGAATCCGAAATCGGGGTGAAAAAGAACCCCAAATGACAGCTAGCTTGAGTGAATTTGTTTTGAGAGGGTCCAGACAGTTTTTGGTTCAAGGTTCAGTGTTTTCTTTTAATCAAAATAAAAAAAATATATATAGTCCTTGGGTAGTAAAAATTATAAAACAAATATCTGAACAAGTACACGTGGAGATTTTTTTCCTTTTTTTTTCTTCCTTGTAGTAAGAACTATCTTTTAAAAAAAATCAATCAGTCATCATTGTTTTGTTGGTGATGGTTTTTGGACCCCTTTTCCGTCGCAGTAGATCTCTCTTCGTCGTGGTAAAAACTAAAGATAAAACACTAAAAAAGGGAAATTCACATAACTGAAAATATAATAAATATAAAGAAGAGTGTGTATATAAAAAATAAAAAGGGGTGGGGGGACGAAAAAAAAATCTGTATACAAAATAAAATCCTAGGCAAAGTCCCCCTGTTGTGCAGAGTGAGTGTGGATGTGTTGAAGCACTTCCACCCACTGACAAGACAAACAACAATGACTGGCTATTTACATATACCCAGTTACGTGCCCTTAGTTCGGACAAAAACCCATAGATGGAACTACCGGCATGGTTGCGCTAATTTTCTTTTTTTTCTTATACTTATTTATTTAGCAAAAATCTCTTGACAGAAAAATAATCTAAGAAAATAAATAACAATTCTGAAATTATGTCATTTTACAGATTTGTTACATTTACCGTGGATGTGAGTGAGTAGCTGTGGTCATGAAAGAATAGGTTTCAAATATTTCCAACGCATGCAGGGTCGTCGTGTACATGCGTGCGTGAGTGCGCGCGATTTATACAAACAGAAGAAAGTTTTCATCCATGGAGAGGTGAACTAGACAGATTCAGGAAATACTGGCTCCGCGAGGCCCATGATAGAGAAATATGGCCAATCCAGGGGAAGGTCTATGTCCAACGACGGACGTTAAAAAACTGTTGATGATGATGATGAAGAAAGTTTAGTTGCTCCTCGCTATTAAGTTTATTCCCGACTTTTATCCTACGACCACAAAATTGTTTTAACTAGTTTGTCTTTTTCTGGCTGTCATTTTTTTCTTAAATCTATTAACAACACTCATCAACCCCAAACCAGACCTGTCAAGTTGAAAATTTAGAAAATAATGTATCCGAGTTTGGCTAAAGTCGCTATTGAAATTAGGTTTTGTCTCGAAGTCTACTTGAAACATGTTTCATTTACGATAAGATTTTCATCAGAAATCTAAGCCATTTTGATAAATTTAAATAAATCTAACGCTGTTCATAAAATGCCTGAGAATTTTCCTCTCATGGGTATGAAGGTGAGAATTTATCAAAATGTGAGTGTCTCGCACGGAATGTGTAAGACTTGGAAGGTCTGCGTATCCAACCCAATCTGTTATATATCTTCTAAGTCTCTTTATACAAATCGCCTACTTCAATCAAAATTATCGCGTCGGCTGAAATGGTCAAAATATAGTCTGTTTCCTGCCAGAATTAGTTTTCTGTGATCTAGCCCTATTGATGTAGAGATTTCACATATGCTGATTTTCAAGGTAAGGAAGACAAGCTTTTTAAGGAGATTAACAGTTATTTTTTGTTTGTTTTTCAATCAGTGCATTTTTAGATACTTGCAGAATTTGCATCATCCACAAGATATAGCTAGCCAGCTTAATTTGTTTCTCTATATCTATCTACCTAAAAATCTATCTATCTATCTATCTATCTATCTATCAACACATCTATCTGTGTTTGTATCTATCTATCAGTTACTTTCTCTCAGTTTCATGCATCTATATATCTGTCTTTGTTTTTTCATATCTTTCTTTCTATCCATTTATCTCTCAGTTTTTTCATCATATCTATCTTACTATCTCTAGGTTTGTTTCTTTACATCCATCTATTTATCTATCAGCTTTTTTCTTCACTATCTATCTGTCTATCTATCTAATCAGTTTCTTCCTATCTATCTATCTATCTATCTATCTCTCTATTTATATATATATATATATACATGTTTGTTTCCTCTTATCTACCTATCTATCTATCTTTCTATCTATCTATCTTTCTATCTATCTATCTCTGCTTTTTTAGTTGCAACCACCCACTTACCCACACCAACTATAGATTGGCACAATCCTAATTTATCTAGAGGAATGGATAAGTTTTTGCATCAAGTTAAACTCCATTTTGACAAACCACTTTGCATCTTCAATGTCACAGTGAAAATAAACCATCTTATTTGGGTCAGTGAAGAAGACCAAAAAATAAGTAACACATTTGGCTTCCAAAGAAAGGAGGCAAAAGATTACATTGCGCAATTCAAAGCTTATGTTAGGCTAAGGTTGAATTTTCGCATGTCCAAGCACCAACTTTTGCAGTGCTGCCAAAAAGCAAATGAATCTTCCCATGCCTTCTTTAAAAAACTGTGTAAGATCATGAACCGGTTGAATATAACTCCATCATTGAAAAGACAATCCTGATCAATTAGTTTAATTTTAAGATCTATTTCAATTCGAACTAAAAGTCCTCACACTCTTGTAGATGCTCTATGCGTTGTGGAGACTAAGGAGGCAACACTGAGACCAGCGGAAGTGATCTAAAACCCCCTGGATGATAAGGCCAGGGCTCATGCAGTGGAGTCAAAAGGTGGTAGGGACTATTTTAAATGCAGATTTTGCTGTGAAGGTCACTTTTGAGGAGATTGATCTGTAAGAGGTAAGATTTGTTCGAACAGTCATGTGCCAGCATTTGCTGCACGAGGATGGGAGCTGTGTAAGCCCTCCAGTCATACCAGTAATAAGTATGATCACAGAAACATCGACACAGTCACCCAAGATGATAGCGGAGATGAGACTTGGTGAAAATGTCTACTTTCACGTAAAAGCCACCGAGGATCGAAGGGGTACATTGTGCTTTTAGACACAACTGAGGCCTGTACAAAACTAAAAATAGCGAACAAAACCGCAAAGATCCAGATCAATGCAACGATTGACGCTGGGGAAATGAACAACCCCAACCTGATACTTCTGAGTGTTTTCAAGCGATTAAAAAGAGTACTGCTTGAGAAAAAATGCCAATATAGCTCTATGCATTTGGAGGCTCTGCAATAGAGCAAGTAGGAGAATGTCCTCTGTGGTGGATATTACAACACATTTATTAGTGCGATATTCTATATTGTTAGGGCCAAAGGAACATTCCTGATTGCGCAATAAATTTCCAGGAAAGCTGGGCTTAGTGACTTTCTATGAAATCAAGGATGCCACCCAGTGAAGAGTCACAGAGACACTTATCCAAGAAGTTCAGTTGCAGCCCCAAACCAGCTGTGATTGACATTCCGGTGTTAAGAATAAAGCCGAAGGGAGACAACAAAGTGTAAGAGCATATTCTCCATGAATTTCCCAAGTCCAAGAAGACCAGTTATGACCCAAACCGGCAATGACTAACACAAAAAAAAAAGCCATCCCAGCACCAAGAGCGAGGCTAAAGGAGACCTCAATAATCGTCAACACTCACTATTACATGCAGGCCAACAGGTCTGAGTACAGTTCGGAATTAAATGAACTACAGTGGAGCCAAGATCATACTCAGTCGAATCTTCTGATGGTAGCATTCGTTGAGGGAATGAACAGTTGTTTAAGCCTGTCTGAACTGATACGTCAAAGTCCATTTGTAATAGCAGACATAGTCATTTATCCACAGTTTGTGCTGACGCAGCACCCATTAGTGCTGAGGTACCTCCTCATTCTCCTAGTCCTCATGTTGCTATCTCATCCAGTCCCAAGTCGGTGACTTGTCCATCAACTTCTCCGAGCTGTGCCTACCACATGAGCTCTACGTACTCCTATTGAGCCACATTCAGACAAAACTACTGAGCCACACCCTGAGCTGCCCCACTCTGTGATGGCACCACAGAGACTGGATTTTGATCCCGAGTGTAATAATAGACTGTCCAAATGTTGCCGAGACAGTTGGATATCAGAGACATTTATGCAGAAGAAAAAAAACAAACTTAAAGAATCAATGCTACTGAAGAGGAAAAAAAATCGAATTCCCCATGCATTTTTTATCCTGAAGTAGGAGAAATATATGCTTGCTTGCTGTTTTTCTGCTGATGATTTGAGGTATCGACCTCAGGTAGTTAGACTAAATGGTTCTGATATTACAGTTAAATATATTGATTATGGTAATATTGAGATTACTACTTGCAACTTGATGAGAGATCTTATACCAGAGTTGGAAGAAATTCTACAACTGGTTGTATAGTATGTATTGGATATATTACCTTCAAAGACTTATGGAGATATCAATCTGGTTATTGAATGAGAAATTAAATATGATGTACCTTATAGATTAAAAGTGATTTGAACCGATGAGCCATATATTATTGAGCTGTATGATGAAGAAGATGATCTTGGAAAGAAAAAGGCATTCTTGATTAAGTCCAAAATGAATCAGGAATGCTCTTCTGATGCCTATACAAACAGTGATAACATTCAACAATTCACATCTAGTGTAATCATATTTGCTGACCTGAAGAACAATTTGCCATTCCATCTAATTTCTCCTGATGATTTTATGGTTCAAGTGGTAATTCTAGACGAGGAGTTTGTTTCATCAATTCAATCAGAAACTTCAAAGTCGAGCTCTCTCCTGTCATCCAATATCACAGAAGCTGGTTCAGAGCCAGCTTGTCCTTGTTTAAAAACCCGGAAGGTCAGAGGTGTCAAGCTGAAATGATGTAATTGAAGATTGGAGATGCAAGTTTGACTATTTGTCGTCTTGTTCACGGCAGTATAGAGACTGTGTCTTTCCAGAATGAGCGCTCTACCCCATCCTTCTACTTTGATAAACCAATTATTAGAAACCGTCAACCAAAATTATTACATAGGGTTCTTCACAGGTTTCTTCAGCTTTTAAGTTGGACTAGCTGACTATGTATGTATGTATGTATGTATCACACATACAGGCCACACCAGAGGATCTACAGAGCTGAAAATTTAAACATTTACTCCCTATTATGTCTACAAAAGACGTTCTTATGTTTTTTTTAAATCCCCCCTTGAATAGGTTTTTAGTGGGATGTTCGATTTACACTGTAAGTTTATGCTAAATTGATACTTCAGTTTGTGTCCCGGCAGCATTCGTGCTTGTTTTTCGATAATTCACACTTTGTTAGTGATCACTGCAAAACAAAATGCACGAAAATTAACTTGTTTATCCTTTTCCCAATTTTTTAACTGATCTTCCACAACACGGCATGCTTGCCAAAAGACATTGGTCCTGGGACAGTTTCTATTGAAATACTAAGCAGACTTGTAACTGGTCGCTCCGAATCGCCTGAAATAAAACTTGTAGATAAACAATGATGGTCTCTAAAACCCTGTAACATTTTTCAGGAAACATAGGAACCTACGGATGCCAATGTTCGTGTTAAGGAGCCATATATACTCAGCGGATACATTGAGTCTGACGGTAATGTCTTTGGAAATCAATCGACCTCTGTACCAATTGTTCCATTGCTGGTATGTTAGTTCTTGACGGACACACAATTCTTATGGATCCAGGACCACGGCAAATTACTGACTCAGGTTGAGCCTGTACAGTGGGCTTTATTTATCTATCTCTATATAATCAGACTGACAGATATTTCGTATAATGACCTCCAGCTTTATTTCTGTTGGTAAATACAATGCCTTTTGATGTATAATATAACTCCCCCACCTTTCAGCAAAACCGGATTCTTTTGAAAATAATCATAGGTAGGTTTTATTAACCGCAATGCCAATTGCCAACGTTGTGAATGAAGTACAGTGTACGACTAAGTAGGTGTGGTGGAAGGGGCGGCCTAACCCAGAGATGGCAACACAAAGATGACTACCGGAAGATTTTTCATATGATCTCTTGGTAATTCTTTTTTCTAATGAAACATCTGTCTGCCCAATATCTCCGAAAGTTTTCATTGGATTTCAATGAAATTTTGTGGAAGGATGGGCATTCTGGTAAGGAAGAGTTGATTAAATTTTGGGGTGGGTTCTAGAATTTTCTTTTGATTGAGAGAAATTTTCACGTTTTTTTTTTTTTTTCATACATTCATGAATACGCTCATGAGTGTTCACACAATATCTCCAAAAGTTCTCAATCTCAATGAATTTCAATGAAATTTTGTGGAAATCAATAGGCCATGAAAGAAGTGAGGAAATTTGATGAATAGAATTGTTAGTAAATATAGGCTCCTGCCATCACATTCGATAGTATGAGAGAATCATGATGAATAATGGATAAGAACAAAAAGATCACCAAAATTCTAGATATCCTGGAAGAGAGCAAGTTCTGGAAGGGGGAGGATAACATCATGAGTTATCACCCTAAGTGACACCAACCATAGGTCCATCAATGATGTGGTGTACTGTTTCAATGAAGGTGAAAATGCAACATTGTTTTATAATAGGGTCATCAAAGACGAGTTCAAAGTTAATGGCATGTTATGAGTGTGGCCTAGTGGCTCAACTGGGATGATGAGGATTAAATGAATAATAGATAAAAGTAGATCCTAGACATGGCTAGGTTCAGCGAAGACTGATTGGTTGGAATATGTATATTTTTCCCTCCATGGCACTAATCAGTCAGAGGGATTATACTTTAGGATCGTCTTGAAGTTATAAAAATGTTTGGGGATCATCTCTCAGTCTCAACTCTACTAAGTGAAAACTTCTCCAACAAAGGACTGTAAACCCCTCTTTGTGATACTCAAATTTAGGGCCTCTCTAATTCTTTCTTATCAGAAACTGTCAACCACATAAATCACCAAAACTGTTAATACAGGTTTCTTCAGTTTTTAAGCTGGTCCAGTTGGCTAGCTGATTGGTTGGCTATATATATATATATATATATATATATATATATATATATATATATATATATATATATATGTACGTAGATATGTATTTATCATATGTACAGATCACACCAATCAAGCTAGAGAGCTGAAAATTCAAACATTTACTCATTATGTCTAGAAAAAAACTTTTTTTCTAAATTCCAGCATCTAAGTAGGTTTTTAGTGGGGGGTTCAATTTGCAATCAAAGTTTATGCTAAATTGAACCCTTATTTTGCGCCAGGCTTGTTTTTTTGAAAAATTCAGATGTTCCTTTAGTGATCACTGACCAACAAAAGACAAGAGCAGAAACTTATTTATTGATAACCACTTTTTCCAGTTTTCATTTCAACACACCCAGTAAACAAACCAGTATATATCCTTCTCTGCTGAGCTCTGATTGGTCAGAGGGATAGTACACTAGGATCCTCTTAAAGTGATAAAAATTTATTAGGGATTGTCTCTTGGTCTCAACATCACAGATTGAAAACTTCAACTACAAGAACTGTAAACTCTTTGAATTCAAATTCAGTCTCTTAAATTCTTTTTTATTACATTTATAGAAAAAACAAATTGTGATAATTAATAGCTTATAAGTTTTGACATATGTTTCAAAATATTTCATGACATGAAAGTTTGATCAAGTTTGTTAATTAGAAGCTGTTAACCAAAGCTGTCACCAAACTGGTCAACATGGGTTTTTTTCAGTTTTTAAGTTGGTCTGGCTGTCAGGCTGGCTGGTTTTGTATGCATGTATCAAGTGCACAAGCTGCACCAATGGAACTAGAGGGCTGAAAAATTTGAGCATTTACTCCTTACTATATTTTTTTTTTGTTTTGTAAAATTCCAGTTTGCAATGTAAGTTTACGCTAAATTGATCCTTTAGTTTATGTCCTACAACATTCTTGCTTATTTTTTTAAAATTCAGACGTTTCTAGTAATCACTGCCCAACAAAATGTGAGAGAAGGAACTTATTCATTGATCCAGCCTTAATTTCAAATTTTCAATTGATCACTCCCAACGTATCATGCAGTCAAAAGATGTTTGTCATGTGACAGTTTCTATCGAGTAACTAACCAGACCCGTTTCCTTCCATTCATTTGTTCATTGTATTGGGTCGCATGAAAATTTCATGTAGTTTCTTAATCAGAAATGAAAGACAACTCAACAGTCAATAATTGAACAACCATAGCATCAAAATTTGGAGTCTTGTGAAAACATTCCGTCGAAGAATAAATATGGCCAGAATAGATTCTATCTATAATATCACTGGTGTTTTCCACTGGAAGACATCTTGAAGAAGGTTTCTGGAAACATAAAGATTCTGGAGAATCTAGCATGTTATTGATGAACCCATGAGAAAAAAGGCCCAAAATAGGTCAAAAGATTTTTTTCTTCCCCAAAATTTAAAAAAAAAAGCTTCTTAGAAGTTTTCTAGTAGATTCCTGATACTAATTTCCAAGTTTGTAGACAAAAAAAGCACTGGAACAAAAAAAACAAGTGACAAACGAATGAACAAACATACAAACAAACATATGCATGTATAAAAAAG
Source organism: Thysanoteuthis rhombus (assembly GCA_963457665.1). Classification (NCBI taxonomy): domain Eukaryota; kingdom Metazoa; phylum Mollusca; class Cephalopoda; order Oegopsida; family Thysanoteuthidae; genus Thysanoteuthis; species Thysanoteuthis major. Next base: position 37,349,604 of record OY735228.1, on the reverse strand, counting down.
GATTGAGCCCTTAGCCCTCTTTGATGGCTACGATAGTTCAATTTTCAGCAATGACTATATTGAACAATGTATTTCTTAACATTTGAGTAGTATTTCTTTGATCTTGATTTAAGATATGGTCTGAAAACCACCGAGATTAAGATGAAAGAAAAACTAGTCAAAAATGAATAATGATTGACAGTGCTTCATCTAACAATACTGAAAATGTTATGAAAATGCAAAAATCAACCTGACCTTGGATTGACCTTTAGAGGTCACCAAGGGTGGCTCCCATCCATTCTATGTTCATCCTGGGGTTAACTTATTCATGTACACAAATCTGCAGCTGTTAAGGTGTTAATCTCTCTACTAGATTCAAAAATGCCAAAATTGACCTGACTCCCCAACAAACCTAATCAGGCCTGA